>JAPSGF010000002.1:7146764-7195857 GCA_035772895.1 Perdix hodgsoniae
TTTTTTTTTTTTTTTTTTTTTTTTTTTTTTTTTTTTTTTTGCTTTTCAGTTTCCCCTGTTCCAGGAAATTCATGTGGTCAAAGGTTTCTTTTAACAGAAAATTATTTACAGGTGCTGTTCCTGGCTCTGTCACAAAGTTGTGTCTTACACCTCTGTCTAAGTGCAGTCAGCCTTTGGATCAATGTGACTTCTTCCTGCAGTGACCTTGCTGCTGAATAACTGCCTGCTGCAAAGCCAATCTCCACGGCCTTCCGAGCTTTGGGTGACTCAAAAGGCCAATGCCTATTTCTGCAGGATGGAGCAATAGTATTTCTACCTGAGGTTATATGTTTGTATATAATTTGCTGTATTTCAGAAACACTTCATAGCAGAACTTGAATACTTGCTAAAACACAGAGACTTCAGTCAGTGGTTCTTCCTCTCTTATGCGGTAGCCCTGGGGTGTTCATTAGCATTTGACCAACAGTACAGGACACTGTGCTTACAGTTAAATTTGTTACTTATTATTATCTAATGTCCTTGCATTTTAATTAGCATCAGAAATTCCAGTTAGTTCAACTAGAAGTTAATTTATAGCTTCTTTTACCTTGCGTTCCAGATGACATTTGCCATATGTTATTGAAAGCCTGATCCTTTTCAATTTTTCCCACTTTTTGAAGTGAATTCTTCTGCTTACTTGTTCATGAACCATTTGTTTATCAGACTGTTTTTTCCATAATCATGAAGCATGGACATGCAACTCCTACAAACGATGAAACGGGAAAGGAAAATGACGTTGTGATTCACTCATAATCAAATGAATTCTGAAGCTGGGGCCAAAGGTATATACTAGGGAAGTCCTGTGACTTGGTGCTGCCCTAAGGTATGAGGAACTACAGCCTATTTTGGCTTTGCGTTTAAGTAATCAGAGAGCCTTCCTTTCATTACATTTGATTTTCTTTGAATAAAGCCCGTCTGGCCTTATCAAGGGTGAATCCCTCGTGAGTGAGGCAAGAACCAGATACAAGAACTGCTTTCTCCAGTGCTGGGTGAATGTTCTAATTCACTGTAGCCTCAGAATGGGAAGCAAAATGTAAAAAAGTGCAGAAATATTACAACTTCAGCCCTTTTCCAACATTGAATAGATTTTCTTTTCCAACAAGGAATACATAAAACAGGCTGCTGTGAAGTTTTTCTAGCACCATTTTGAAGTTACTGACAAAAGAGATGATCACTTAGGATACCAATTATTTAACTCATTTTTGAATCAAACCTAGCCTGAAATTTCCTTAGAAAATCAGTTGCTTAAGAAAAAAAAAAAAAAGAAGAAAAAAAAAAGAAAAATCTCTGCCCATACAGGTTTTCTTTGAAAGAATTTCATTCAGTTGTCACAATTAGTCTTCTCTTAGTAAAGGTAATGTAAGTTATAAAGAAAATAAAACAAAGCAATAAAGTAATATACATTTCACCCACTTAATAAACTTCTCAGTTTAAAAAAATCTTTTGAGGAATGGGTGCACATAACCCTGAGGACTATTTGTTTTGCAAACCTATTGAGTCTAAGTAAATGGATGGTGACAATTCCCAAAGACTTCTATTTGAAGTCATTAGATTCAAGAACTATGGGGGCTTTCCTCAGTCAAACTAAACTGTAAATGTCAATCTGTCAGGATTCTCCTAGAACTTAGTGATTTTTAGTCCCCAAATGCACATTTATGTGCTATAAAATCTGTATCTTCTGTGCACACAAGTACAGCTTGCCAACTTCAGCTCAGTGTGATTTCAAACAGCTGAGCTTTTGAACACTCAGAGTGAGTTTTATAACAGAAAACTCGATTCAATGTTAATTATTGCAGTTTTAAATGTATGCATACTTCATGAATAACAGGAAGCAGTATTTATAGTGTTTTAATCCTTCTGTCAGGTAGCTGATGTATTGGAAGTTTTTGTGATGATTAGTGCTTTAGAGGTTTATATGCATAGAGCGTATAAGGCAACAGTTGCACAAAGTCATTTCTCTAGGGAGAAGAAAAACTTGTTTCTAAATATTTATCAGTCACCAAAATACTGAAATTTCTCATGCAGCCCCAGCTGAAACCAGTGCTTATTTTTACAACTGAGTCTTTTCCATTATCCAAGAGTGGTTTTCCCATTTCAGCTTTCTCCTCCCTTTCTTTTTTCCATGCACTTTTTGAGGTTTCCCTGCTTGGGCCTCTTTTCTATCCTTCTGTAAGGTTGAATTCCCTGATGGTAATCATAATTATAAACATATGTTGTTACTGAGGGCTACCAATTTACTTGCAGTCCTTAGTATTAGAAAAAAAATGTAGGTTTTGGAATATATTTCACATCATCAGGGCATAGCTCATGAATAATTAAAAGGAAAGTAAAATTTGCAGTAAAGAACGGTCTCTGGAATGCCATGGCTAAAGATAATTGTACAGTAAAATTGGTTTGAGACAAATAACCACATTAAGCAATTAATATCATGGCAGAAACATATTTTTGAGCTTCTGTATCACTGATATGTTTTTAATAATTGATATTTATGACTTTGAGATTGAAATGCATAATAGGAACACAGAGAAAACACAGAAATAAGCGTATTTTCTACTGTAATTGAGAATTAAAGTATTTACTGAAAAATATTTTTCAACTAAACCATTAAGAAAAGTAAAATAAAAACACCCTTGATTTTACATTTGTTTTAGCGGTTTCTCCCACAGTCTGTCTTTCATTCAGCGTTATTTCATAGAAGTCCCACTATAATTAACATGTTAGGTTTTTAGTGACTTATTTTAGTGTGTAGCATTTTATTGCTGATGTGTCTGTCAGTGTAACATTCACAGTGCTGCAGGGAATAATCAGAGCATGCATTAGGCAATTCATGTTGTATTTGGTATCCTGGTAGGACAAGATAAAATATTTTGAAGATTAGTTTAGAATTAAACAAACAAACAAAACAAAAACAAAACAAAAGAGACCACCCTCACTAAACACACACGAGTAAGACATAGCAATAAATCAGGAAAGAATTGAAATATATTTCCATGTTAAATTTATCTGGATCTGCTAAAATTTGCCAGGGGAGCTTCAGGAACAGGCACCAGCAGTGCTGCAGCCCTCAGGCAGTGTTGCATCCCTAAGGTGATGGTGATGGGGAGCTTCCAGCAGGAACAAGGGGAAAAACTCTGGGAATTCAGGCAGTCATCACATCACTCACTGTGGCACCGGTTCCTGGAAAAGCACTGCAACAAAGGCTGTTAAGAATAACAAGGAAAAGTGTAGAAGTTAGCATGGATTTATAAAATAACCGTATCAAACTGGCCTAATTTCTTTGCTTAATAGGGTAAGCAACATTGTGAATATGGAAGAAATAATGTTGTACATCCAAGCTGTGATCAAGTTTTTGTCACTGTCTTGTAGCATAGAGTAAGGTTTTGCACTTGGGTCGGAAGAACCCCAGGCACCTGTACAGGCTGGGAGGAGTTGTCCTTGAGAGCAGCTCGGCAGAGAAAGATCTAGGGGTCCTGATAGATGAGAAACTTAACATGAGCCAGCAGTGCGCTCTGGCAGCCCGGAAAGCAAATGGGATCCTGGGCTCCATCAGGAGAGGGGTGGTCAGCAGGGATAGGGAGGTGATTGTCCCTCTCTACTCTGCTCTTGTGAGGCCCCATCTGGAGTGCTGTGTCCAGGTGTGGAGCCCTCAGCACAAAAAAGACATGGAGATTTTGGAAAGGGTCCAGAGGAGGGCCACGAAGATGATCAGGGGGCTGGAGCACCTCCCCTATGAGGACAGGCTGAGGGAGTTGGGTTTGTTCAGCCTGGAGAAGAGAAGGTTGCGGGGTGACCTCATTGCAGCCTTTCAATACCTGAAGGGAACTTACTCCCAGGAGGGATGTAAACTCTTCGAAAGGGCTGATAATAGCAGGACTAGGGGAAATGGTTTTAAGTTAAAAGAGGGAAGATTTAGGTTGGATGTTAGGGGGAAGTTCTTTACTAGGAGAGTGGTTGGGTCCTGGAATAGGCTGCCCAGGGAGGTTGTGGATGCCCCGTCCTTGGAGGTGTTCAAGACCAGGTTGGACAGGGCTCTGGGCAACCTGATCTAGTAAAGGTGTATGTTTGGTGGCCCTGCTAGGCAGGGGGGTTGGAACTACATGATCCTTGAGGTCCCTTCCAACCCGGGTCATTCTGTGTGATTCTGTGTGAAGTGAAACCTCTGAAAATGGAACCAATGCAGCGTGCCTGATATTCTGCTTAGCCAGGAGCAGACCTTGAGCTGGTCTCTGCAAGAGGCTCTTCTGGTTGAGGCTGGACTGCAGATTCTCAGGACTGAAGGACTTGATAAATTACAGAGCCTAGCTGAGAGGGAAACCTAAGTTTTTCTTCTAAGCAGTAGATACAATTCAAACTGGTCTTGAGAAATAACCTGAAAAAAATGCAATTCAAGGAAAAGAATTGCAGGTTTAGGGATGAAGACTTGCACAAAGACTGATGAAAAAGCAGCTGAAATACAGTCCTGCAGCTCTCTGAGAGGTGCAGCACCTTGCAAGCTGGGATAGGGAGAATGAGAATTGTTGGTCCTAATAAGCACAAGTGCTACCTCAGCTGCAGAGCTGTGCCCATTTATGTCTTTGAGAAAGATGTAGATTGGCTGGAGGAATTTCTGAGGGCTGCAAGAAGAGGGTTTATGTGACTATCCTGACCAAACAGGCTGAATGACGTGGGGTTGTTTGGAGAAGATGAAATGTGAAGAAATTGATGTTAAGGTATAGTGCACTTCAAGAATGAAGATAATACCTGTAGAAGGTATGGACTGCTCTTTTGTGATGTGTGTAGGTAGAATACTGGTTATAAACTGTAGAGAGACAGATTTAGGTTAGATTATAGGGATTATTTTCTTTCTATAAGAATAATTTAGTTGGGGAAGAAAGTGCCTAACAGTATTGTGGGAATGATTGTCACTGGGTGATTTTAAGAGCAGATTGGGCAAACATCTGTCAGAAATGTGGTAGTTATATTTGATCCTCTGCTGAAGCAGAGAATATACTAGATGACTTCTCACTTCTCCCACCCGGTCTTTTGATGATTTGTTGAAATGATGTCAAACTACTAGCTTTGAATAAATGACCAACTGTTCTTACTGTGAAGTCCTTTTCTATTGACAGAGAAATGTCCTTTTCTGTTGATTTCACTGGGTTTGGATTGAAAACAGGGTGTTGAGAAGGCATTTAAATGTCACTTTTTGTAGGAAAAGCCTGATCCCACTGGCTAAATTCAGAAGAGATTTCTGATTGCTTTCAATTGAGGTTTAGTTGAATTCTGAATGCATGTAATATGTACATGTGCATATCATAGCATATAACATTAATACAATTCTGTCTAAAAACATTATCACAGGTAACTTGCTGTTTGAGCTGGTCATGTGTGCATTAGTAGCAAAAGATGGAATGGTCTGTGGGTAATATGAAGAGATGTGGTGTCAATAGCTTTCTGTTGATAAAATAAACACTTGTGTTAGGTCTTAAACAATAGTGGTGTAAAATGTACAATGTGGGAGAACCAAAACTTTATCAACACTGCGTCTTTTCAGAGTTTAACAATAGAAACTCCAGAAAAAGTTTACCCCAATTATGCACGTTACAAGAAATTCTTATAGACTGGCTGGTAGCACCTGGGCGGATTAATTACTGAAGGATTTGAAAGGTATGGTTGTAATGAGTGGATAAGATGCTAGGAAAAAAAGGATACTTCGGCTCTATTCTCCTCTTGGTGTTTTCATTTTAGGATCTTAAACTGTATTTATTCTGGGAATGATAAAAGTGGGATTGAGTGATCTTCCTTTCTTTGAATGGGAAAAAAATCAGGAGGAAAAAATGAAAATGTGCAAAAGGGTTCATTTCAGCTTCTCTTGGACCTAGCCACACTCAGAGATGGCAGCATAGTAAGAAAATCCCTTTCCAGCTTATTTCAGTGTTAGGTCAGTAACTTGTCCCTGTATTTTACACTAAGCAAAGCCCTTCCTTTCGATTGCCGGGAATTTTTGCTTGTCCTCTTAGTTCACGCCTTTTATAAGCCCAGCCTTAGGAGTTTCACAGCTTCCAGAACCAGCGGGGCGTGACAGGTTTAAATAAACATCTAGGCTAGCCATTTACCACCAAGAATTATAAAGTTTGTCAGCCCAATGGAATGCATGCTGCAAGCATCAGCTGATAAACTGATATTTTTGTTGAGGTTTCTATCAGAAATGGGCAGAGAAACTCAGAAAGCAGCTGTGTGCTCTGCAGTACAGACAGGCAGCAACATGCAATGCTACTCAAGAAAAGAAAACCTTACTGTACAGATAGAGATCATTCACCCTGGCACACATAGTCAATAATTAATATTCCAGTTCCTGGGGGAAGCTATATGTCTCAGTGGGTGAAACAGAAGCTCAGGACTTTCCATTGCATTATTGTGTTAGTCTGAAGAATTTCTCTGACTTTGGGGAGTTGCATCATTTCACTTCTCTATCTCATTTTGCCCTCAGAAAACAGGATGAATATTAGATTGAGGTTCTTTTGGCTACTGAGATACAAACAGTGTTTGAAAAAATTGCTAATGTATAGATGTAATTAACTGGAAATGAATAATAAGTGTCTTAGTTTATTTCTATTTGCCCTTTACTGAGAACATCAAATTGTGGGATAATTCTTGATTTCCTACCTTGAGCCCCTAAAAATGGCCAACTTTTCCTGAGATGAAGTAGACAATAAAAATGAGATATCAGACTGCAGAATAGCATTTTAGTTAGGAGAGTGGTATTTCTTTTTTAGGATGGAGAATATTGGTTTATATCTGATCTTAAAAAGCCTTTGCTTGAGGTTATCCAAAAAAAAGAGTGATTCACAAAAGGTTTGTGCTCCTAACTGTGCTTCCAGATTTTAGCATTTGTTAGGTAATGTGGCTTTTGTGAAGAGTCAGTAAGGTGTCTGAAGGCCTCCCTGGTAACCGTGGTCTGCATGAAGGTGGCTTCTGCCTTGTCTGTAACATTCCTCCAAGTGACAGGGGGTTTTTGGAGCTGGTGTATGCACTACAGAACAATGCCACTCAGTAGACTCATCATGAAATGCCTTGGAGGAATTCAGGCAGCCATGTGTGCGTGTGCAGGATGCATTCTAGTTCGCTGTCATCTAAACTCAGCAGAGGAAAGAGAGAGCAAGGTTTCAAGAGAAAGAGGAGAAAAACGTGTAAAGGTTAAGCTCAGTGCTAAAATCACTGACATTTGTACAACAGAGATGTAAAGGCAAAGTGAAAGCATCAGACATTAACTAGGGTTATTATACTGGAAACTATCGTTGTAATGTTCGTAAGGGAAAAAAGCTCTCCTTCACTACCCACCCAGAGAGATGACTGACCAACTCCCCCCAGAATGCTGTGGATCAACATAAGTCATTTTTTCTTTGAAATGCTATAAATTGAAAAGCATGCCTTTATAAAGATATGATCAGTATGAAATCATACCTGTCATATATGCCTAAACTTGTTCTTTTGTAATTAGAACCAGAACTAATTTAGAATTTATTGCCAGAAAGCCATAACAGCGTAGATTAGAATCATAAATGTGGTGAAATAACTATTTTTATTTTCTGGAGTGTTTCCTCAGTGCCATTTGGTATGTCTAACTCCGCATAAATATCATAGGTAGATTAATTGATTGCTAAATTACTGCTTACTTTATGTGCAGGAGTGAACATTTCTGGTTTTCTTTCTGATTGAGAGGAAGTGAATTTTTTTAAATGAACAAATGAAAAAATCTTGCTAAGCATTTCATCAGGTTTTTTTTTTTTTTTTAAGTAATATTTGAATGTGTTTAGGAATAGGTAGACTGGAATTCTGGAAAAGCAGATGAGGCTGTAGTGCTGTATAAGCTCCGACTTACGTATGCTCATATTTTCTAACAAATGTTTGAATTGTTGTACATTGAAAACGTGTCTATGATCAGCAAGAAAAACTTCTCACTAGTGAAAGTACATAAACTCACACAACACATTCCTAACTGCAAAAAATCTCAAATGCCATTATTTCAGGGAAGGACTCTTGAGATTTCTGTGGATGCTTTGGCTGTTTGTTTGCCTAGTTCCTGATTAAGAAAGAGTAGGCATAGATATATATTAAGTTCCTTTCATTTCTTCTCAACCACCAATAAATATGTTGAAGATAATAGAAATAGTTGTTCTTAGCTAGTCTGCCCTTGCCAGTGGCACTATTAGCTCTTGGGATACTGGCTAATGACACAGATTCAAATCTCTCCTGAAATCTAACTGCTTTTGAAAGACCCAAAGCAATAAACATCAATAAAAAGCCATCACAGTGCTTCTTACAAGCATATGTGCATATGCTCACAAATCTGGATCCTTTTTTCTTTTTTTTTCTTCTTTTTTCCAGGGGCATGAACAAGCATGTGCTTTCTGGTTGCCATTTCTTTGAGACCTTATTAACTGCAGTCTATTTGCATTTTCTACTTAGCTGACCACATTGTCAGTTCTTCCCAAATAATAAATCTTAATTATACTAAAATCAAGTTTGGAGCACACAGCTGCAAGTCCTCCAAATCTGCCTTTCATTCCGCCTCTGGAAACTTCCCCATTGGGGCTGCTGCCTTTCAAGCAGCAGTATTTTTGGCCCACAGACGGACTGAGATTTGTAATGAATCATCAGTACAGTACCTTCATTTAAAAACAAAACAAAACAATGAAAAAAAAAAAACCAACACAAATGGACACTCGTATTTAAAGCTTGGCCAGGAACTGGAGTCGCATGCCATCTACACTTCTCTACCCAGACTGTGTTCAGGGTAACTGCTCCAGAGTTAGGAAGTGACTGTAGCTGTGGGAAGGAGTGCAGTCAGACTGTGATGAGGCATCTCAAGGAGAAGCACAGAGGCTTACGTTGGAGGGTGTAGCCTGTAATTAATCATGCTTTAATTGCTACAGGTTGGGAGCAGAGCCTCTTGGCTGTGGTTGCAGTTGGGTGAACTCCTTGCATCTTTGCAAAATCCCTAGAAGTGTTCTGGAGGGGAGAGTGAAGAGATGCCAGCAGAAGGTGCTGGGAGATATGATAGCAAATTATAAACAGAGACAACACCACTGCGAAGGAGAGCCTGGAAAAATGCTCAAAACCATGGCTTGAGATTCTCTTACACACAATATAGTCACTTACCTTTTGTTTATCTGGAAATGTATTGCCATTGTTCAGCAAGTTGGATTTCTCTGCCATTTCTATCAGTCGGAGCTGAACCTTGCTATGCTGGAGCTGTGCTGTTGCATTTTGTGTTCCCTTAGCAACTGAGTAACTGACACGAGAGGAAGAAGCAAGGAAAAAAAAGTGTGGCTTAATTCTTTTGCTGTTTAATACAACTAGAGAGATGCAGGAGCTTCATGAGGAAAGAGAAAGTAAACCACCTTTGGTTTCTGTTGCTGGACTGCTCTGCATATACTTGTGTTGATGTTTTGGTCAAAAGCACACTCTGGAGCTAATCTGCTTTCATATATTTGTTTTATAGGGAGTCCCATCTAAGTTGTTTGCAATAGAGGGTTACATGCTTAGTGCACTAGGGCAAGAGACAAGGGAAAACAGACTGTAAGAATAAAAGCAGAGCCAACCTTAGCCCCTTCCTAAAATGCTTGCTTTCAGATGCAGTTCAGCTTATACAGATCAATTTTACAATCTGCTTATACAGATCAATTTTAACTTTTGTTGCACCCTAAACTGAAAGCTTCTTTAATGAGAAAATTCATGAAGGCAGAAGAATAAATTGGTGATTTCACATTCTGAGCAGAATAGTGGGACAGTTTTGGAGGGTCCATGAAGTATCTAAGTAAAACTGATCTGTCTGTACTCCTTTTGGGAACTGGTCTGCCTTTAGATGAGACACACGAATACAGATAAACTGATAGAGAAAATGTTTTTTTTTGTCTACTTTGTTGTTGTTTTTACAAATGAGGGAATACTTTCTTCTGTTAGATGAATTTGTTGGGTTTTTTTGTTAAAGAGACTCTTATCTCAGGTTGTCTCAAAACATGAGAGGGAATGGGGAGATCCAGCCAGCAAATGGAGTCCCAGCACTTGCTGCAGGCTGGGGCTTTTCTGAGAGGAACAAATGTTTTTGAAGCTACTCCAAAAAAGGCAGATGTATGAGGCCTAAGATAACACTCATCAGAAAAGCATAGAAAGGTGCAATATCCCTAACCATGAAACATGCTGTAAGAAAAATTTCTTCTTTACTGTTCTCTTTTTCCTTCTATCTTCTTTTCTTTTTCTTTTTTCATCTTTCCTTCTTTTCTTCTGACTCTCTTCCTCTTCTGATTTCTTTTATTCTTATCCACAGTTTTCTGTCTCACATTTTACCTTTCTCCTTCCATTGCCCCAACCATCCATTTTAATCAGCTCTTCTTTTATAACCCGCGGCTTCAGTATTCTGCATCTTTCTGCATGTGAAAATTGCTCTCCTGAGCATTGCTCCACCCACACTGATGGATTACTGTTTATGTATTACTGCTTTCTCTCAGCAGTACTGAATGCACACAAGTACATAATACAGACACTTCCACACTTTGGTGCAAACACCTGAACATGGATCTATCTTGATTTGCAGGGATAGTTCCGCATAGCTATGGTTGTGCTTGAATATCTTCTGCTTTGAAAACAATGACTGGGGATATACACCATGCTCAAGACCAGTCTGACTCTCAATACTTTGTTTCCCTTGGAATTGTGTATCTGCAATCATCCAGAAAAGTATGACTTCCTCTAATGATACTTGCCTAGGGCCTATGCCTGTCAAAGCAGACAGGTATTCTCGGTGTCCTATTAAATTAAGTAAGATAACTAAAATAACTGTAAGCATATTCCAAATTTTGGCTGCTTTTAATTTGCAGAGTTTTCTGACAGATGGCAAGGTCCCTTCTACGAGCATGGCAGCAAGTGCTCATGTCAAGCCCTTGAGACCTCCCTGACTCTCCCACCAGGAGCTCTACCATGGGGAACCCTTCCCATTCCCGGTCACTTGGTGCTGTTGTAATGCTAATTCTTCTGACAAACACTGCTCATCCGTCTCCAAATTCACACCATGATAAAGAATTTCCACCTGAACATCTGTGACATTTGGGTTCTGAAACAGTCTCAAATACCACACTGTTCATTAGTGGGGATTCAATTTCCTGTACCTCTCTGCTTCAGTTTTGCTTCAATGCATAGAGTGTGCATATTCATTAAAAACAACAACAATAAAGTTTTGCTGGAAAAGAGGGATGTGTAAATAAAAGATGCCTGGGGCAAAGCTGTGTCTTGTGTTCTGGACATTTATATAGCTATTTACAGAGTTCTTCAGTTAAATAATAATAATAAAAAATAATAAAAAAAAAAAAACACAAGAGAATTACCATAGCAACTGAAGCAAGTATGTGTTACATTTTTAATCTCTGAGCTACACAAACCCTTACTAAGAAAACACACAGAAGAAAAAATGTGAACTTGAGTGCCTTCCCCATGTTTTGAAGGGAATATTTTGTTTCTTATTTCCTTGTCAGTATTTAATGCTGCCTTTGTTCAAGCAATATCTTTGTTCTCCTTGCATTGTTCCGCTTGCATCTCAGGCAGAAGATGAGTGCAGGAGACAGCTGGAATGCGTTCTCTTCTGAGACATTTTGGAAACTGCCAGGAGTGTGCAGTAAATGGTGGCTATGAGGCTACTGTGATTTTTTTAATTTTATTTTTATTTTTCTTGTACTCTGGAGTGAACTCTACAGATAGAAGATATGAGGAACACAACTATGTGTAGAATACACTTGTATTTTGCATCTGCATAAAATTATGTATTGTACATCAGATTCTGAAAAGCACAGAGAAGTATTCAATCAAGTATTTTTCCCTTCCTACTTCAGTTTCCTGATTTTACTCAGTTTCTTCAATTCCATTTTTGAATTAGACTACACAACAATTCTGCTACATAAAAGATACATTTACAATTATTTTTAAAGAACATATAAATGCACATTGCTGTGCATTTTGTCTAAGAAGAGTGAGGGGAAAGAGGCATCGCTTAATCCATCAGAACTCTATCCATTATTTTCTCCTATAGCGGTAAATTGGGATTTATTTCTCTTGTTGATGATAACCATTTTTTCTCAATTCTCTCAGCCTCTATTATTGGCAGAGTAATTACAACTTGTCTTATCAAGACAATCAGGAGAAAAACTAGCTATTTTCCCCATTACTTTTACTGCAGTACTTTGTTTTGGATCTCTTGCAAAGAATGGGGCTTTAGCAGTAACATGCCTGGACGCTTCGCTGTTTCCAAGACAAACAGCTCTTGAGCCAAGATCGATTTGGACTATATGCAATAGCTTGCATCTTTTTTCAGGAGATTCAAAGTCCTTTAGACAAGCTAAATGAGCTTTGCAGCAGTACTAGAAGGAATGACTGTGGGTAGCTCAAGGACCAGAAATCTCATGCTTGCCTAGAAGCACATAATGGGTTGACTGAGCAGTGTAGAAGATCACTGTTCTCTAAACTGTTAAATGTCTTCAAGTCTTAGGCTGATGGTGCAGACCTCTGGCATGCATTTTTACCAAAATTTCTTATGATCCTTAGGGAAAATCTTCCCTTCTCATTTCCCTGTCACGTATCAGCAACTTAATGAATTGCAAAATCAAATTATAGTTCAGATTTTGGAGCAAGTCCTTAACGCGCTGATGTCAAATGATTTTCACAGTCTTTACAGCTGTAAAATTTTAGGTAGAACCTCATTGTGTTTTGTCAGCATGACTGCCTGGCATTCTTTGAAACTAATGTTTAGTCAGAATGAAACTTTGTATGAGAAATCAGCTGCTTCCGATGAATTTTCATTTTAAAAGTTTTCAATAGAGTCTTAGTAGAATGAGTGTAATTTCTTGTGCTGGAACATTTTAATTTGCTTTAATGCTATGCATCGTGCACCAATCATACTGAATGAAATATATGGAGTTTATTGGTGAAGAAGATACAGTTTAACACTCAACAGATATTAGAAATTCTTTCTAGCAAATTTCTTTAAAAATGGAAATTCTCAGTTTCATCTGTTTTTTACCTCAAAATAGTAAAAAATTAGCATCATAACTTAGAAATTTCTGTGGTATTTCTGCTAGTGAGCCTTGAAGTAGCACTTCTAACTCCTGTGAATGTAGAGCAAAATCCACAAACGAAATATGAATTTTCAATAGCTTATGTTCAGTCTAAATTAAAAACAAGTAATTCTTTCCTTCCTTCCTCATCTTGGAGTTCATCATGCAGTGACAATTTGAAATTTACAACCCAGACATTTAACATCCTTCACAAGAACATATAATTTGAAAAACCTGTGAAGAGAAACGTCTCTGCTAAAAAATGGCACTATCTTTTTGTAAAAAAGACCCCTGTCATTTAAATTTCTGTTCAGTTTCCCATCTTAAGCTAAAAAAAACTTTTTTTCAAATGCAATTTTTTGAAAGTCATCTAAATTAGATATTCTCTTTAAAGACTTTGCTGGCTTTCTTCTATATCCCTTTGTGTCCCTTCACAGCTAATACCAAATATAGTTTAAATCCATTCCTCTTGCTGAAAATGAAGACAATGCCATTTAGTATGTGTTCACAATCCTAAAAAGTACTAACACAACATTGACCCTGAATTTGGATAATGAACACTGATAATTTTATTTTGAAAAAAGTCACATGATGTACGTTTTAATAAAACCTTGGAAAAAAGGATTTAAGATCAGTTTTTTCTGTGTGGAAGTAAATCTCTGATCAGATTTATAAAATTAGGTTGATTTCTAACTCTCTTGACTCCGGTGGATTCTGGGCACAATCTCTATTTGTAAATCCTATTAAATGAGCATCTTTATTTTAACCATCCTAATAAATCTGTTCCTTACACACAAACGTATCTTTCTGTTATGTTTGGCATACTCAATTGATCTGGGTGAATGCCTCCTTATATTAAGGTAAAATCCCACAATGTGGGATACTTGTCACTTAAATTTTATGGGAAGATTCATTTTCCAGCTGAAGCTCATCATCTAGAATAGCTGTCTTGTGGGGAATGGCTGCCTTTAAGAACTGTGAGTTCCTCCATGGTTTAACTGATATGAAGAAGTCTTTATTTTGATTGTTCAGTGTTTTAATGTCTGCTAGACATTAATGTACAAAGAGTAGAAATAAGTGGGAGAAACTCAAAACTGACATCTACGAAGTCTACATCTACATCTCTCATCTACATCTCTCTATAACTTCCTGAAGGGAGGTTGTGGTGAGCTAGGGGTCGGCCTTTTCTCTCGTGTAGACAGTGATAGAACTAGAGGCAATGGTTTCAAACTGCGCCAGGGGAGATTCAGGCTGGACATTAGGAAATATTACTTCTCGGAAAGGGTGGTCAGGCACTGGTATGCACTGCCCAAGGAGGTGGTGGAGTCACCGAACATGGAGGTGTTCAAGAGACGTTTGGATGTTGTGTTGAGGGATATGATTTAGCTGGGGAGTATTAGTAATGGTTGGACTGGATGATCTTTTAGGTATTTTCCAACCTTGATAATTCTGTGACTCTGTGATTCTGTGATTCACTCTTCGATCAGTGGCAAAACGGACAAGGTAGACAAGGATGGATAGAAGACATAAGAAACCATGTTTCTTTTATGAAGCAGCGGAACAAATTACATATTTTGATCTTAGCCACCCCCTCCCCAAATTAACAGAAAATCCAAAGGATTTTCAATAATGGATTGTTTTATGTTGTAAGCTACGTGGCCCTACAATGGTTTCTTTCCTCATTCTCAATAACAATCTTGTGAACACTGTTAGAACTGTAGAACACCAAGGCAGTAGCAAGCTGAATTTTATGCCAAGATATGCTCTCTTTAATGTCTTAAAATATCTTTTTTAGTTCTAATACTGATCTAAAATTGAGAGAGAAATATTTTTGTAGGGTAACTTTGATGATGATCAAGAGACACAGAACAGAACTTCCAAAGCATGTAACGTAAGTGTTTAATTCCTGTTTTTGAGAGTATCTTTGAAGCTGATGAGTCCTTAATATGAAGCATGTTGCTCAAGTTACTAACGATCCTACTATAAAAGTAGATTTTCAGGGGCGGGGGTAGGGGTTGCTTAGCATTTCCTACAGGCAGGCAATGCTGGATGCTTGCCAGGAGTGAGAGACAACTAATACGTACACACATAAATGTATTTTAAAAACACATGTGGGGATACAGGCTCATAAGGCTTATGTATTTTGAGTTTATTACTGATCTGCCATGTTTTAGCTTAATCTTGTACTCACCTAATTCTTCTGTGATGAAAGCAATTCAAGTCTGAACTGTGTGAGTTCGAGACTGTAGATAGACTTGAGTTACGCATTCATTCAATTAATAAGTTCTTGTTAAAAATGTCTGTGGCTGAGCTTACTTTGTATTTGTTTATGTCTTGTTCTGTAAGTTCTAAGAATACCAAGAAACAGTAACTTTTCTATGCCTGACCTGAATCTTATGACGCATCTTATGTATCTAATAGCGGCCAGTGAAAGGAGGTAGAGATACATCTTTTAATTTTTTTTATATTTTAAGTGAATAGTCCAATCCAGCATTAAGGCTCAGAAATCGTTAGTTACGCTTTCAGATTAGGTTATCATCCTTCCATTCCACAATTCATATTGAGATTAAAAGTATGAATAGGGATCTAACAGTAAGAAAGAGAAGAATTCTTGTCATAGTAGAATTTCATAATGATGTCTGTTCAATGCTCTGGTAGTTTTTCATATACAATTGATTGGGTTTGACTTCCAGGGAATGGCCCAGTATGTTTTTAACATGGTCTGATGTTGCAATGAGATAGGTTGTTCACAAGGCTAGATATTTTTTTTACACTGGTATTTGTCATTTTGTTAAATATTAAGAAACAAGGAGTGAAGTCTCAGTCTTCAGACTTGTGCCATGAGGAGCTACATAGATTAGGGCAAAGTAACAGTGTTTTAATTCATTCTACTGTGCTTTCATTTCTACTCAAACACATTTGACTTTAAATGCTTTCGACGTAGACAGGTTGGATTTTCATTGCTTCTAAATATGTGGCTGCCTTGAGGCTTCTAATTTATTCATTTTTTTTAATGGAGTGAGAGGCTATAAAACCTATGTGCTGTAAAGCAGGCAGATTTTTGAAAGTTTCACCAGGCTCAACTGAAAGTGCAGGGATCTTCAAGCTTGCTTAACTTTAGTTTCTAGGCTTCTAATTAAAACCATGGAAATGTTCCCCATTTCAAAAAGATCACATCTGATTTCATCTTAGATTTTTCCATTGTCTCCTCTTTCCTTTCTCTAGCCTATATGCTTAAGAAAATAAAAGTGATTATAGTCAATTGTCCATTACCGGCAGGAGAGTAACCTGCTTGGTGGATGAGATTTGGTGCAGACATGGACACAATTCTGCTTCTCTTCACACAGGTCTTAGCAGAGTTTGGTAGCCCAGGATTGCATGTTAGAGACTCCTGAATGACTGCACAAAACTAGAGAGTGCCAGGGAATGCTGGTGCTGTGAATAGTTTTATCTGTTCGGCCTGCAATGCTTAGGAATAATAGAAATTTGATTGTTCTAACTGTTATTGCATTAATTAATATACTTTCAATCCAAAACTCTCAATACCTAAAAAGTAAAAATCATACTTCTTGGTTTTATCATAAAAGGTTAACCTTTTAATGTACATTTAAAATATTATAGTAAGATAATTGTCTATTAACACTCTTCAAAAGCAGTTATTTATTTTTGTTTATTTCCACAGTTCACATTACAATAAAATCAGAGCTCCATGCTGTTTATTTTGTGAATCTGCCCAAGGGCTCTCTGAAAAAATAAGAGCTATATTTTGAAAACCGATGTCGATTATATTGTCCATCTTTAATTGTCTAAGGTTAGCCTCATTATGTTGCCTTGAAGCATAGCATGGGCTATAAATATATATATAAAATTATGCTGCTAACTCAACCACTTTGACACGTACTCTAGAGTCTCTGAGATGAACATGCAGGAGACTCAGTACCTAACTCAAGTACTATCAGGATCCCTTCCAGAGACTTAGTAACAGGCATTTGACAAAGAAAATGAGATTAAAAAAAAAAAGCTGAAATACTTAGGCATGTTGAAGACTTAATATACATTTATCTGCATCTCAAAAATTTGGCCATGTCTGTCTTGCCAGATAAGAATGTTATTGTGAGTTCCAATCTGCAAATTCCTGTAGCTTTCTTATGTCAGTCATTCAGCTGTCCTCTTCACTGTTCTGTTTTTCTTTAATCCATGTCTTAGGACAGAGAGTAGATGTTCTGCACAGTGACCTTTGAGAAGTCTTTATAATTGCATTTGTGCCTAGGGAATACCAGTAAGAAATAATACTGGCAAGAACTGCACAGTGACAGGGTCGTAAGCTGTCTCAAGTAGGGTGGGTAACTGAAACTCTAAACTTTATTCATCAGAACTATTTCTTCTTAATATGTGACATAAGAAGATAGATAAATATCACTTCCTTTCTTTGTTGAGTTTATGATATTATTCTTTCTGGAAATACCAGTCTATAAAACTAACTTTTTCATCAGAAGGCATTTGAGTCCTCAGTGGATGGCATTTGCTTTAACTGTCTGTACCAAAAAGATCCATGGTCCTGGGATGCTGGTGTTGCTGCACATCTTTATGGCTCCACTCAACTTTTCTCTTCATCTAAAATCTTAAAACATAGTTATCAAAATTTGCTGCAAGAGAAGTAGTGATCCTCCATAAGAAATTCAGTGCAAGTGGGAACAACCATTTTAATTAACAGACAATGGCACTGTATAGGTTTCTTTTAAAAATCAATGAAGTGGCTGCAAATGTTTCTAATGTCTCCATGTCTTTAAAAATCTCACTGGGGAGCCTTCATTCTTACCAAAAAAGAAGATTTTATCATTTTGCAGTTCTTGTAAAGGCAACAGATACTTGGAAGGGGCTTCTTCATGTCTACAGTGTTTTGTGAATTTGCTTGGTGGCAAAAATAGATTTGCCTGTGTGGGTCTGAGGTAAAAGCTAAATGTAGAATTTCAAGCTATAGTATATTGCACTATTTAAGCCTAAGCCTAAACTAAGATCTTCTTCCTCAAAATCTATATGTCTAGTAAAGATGTCACAGTCTTTTATGCCTAGGACTGTGTTCAGTTCAGACCAGTTGGAACTGTTTTCTACCACCCAGATCCAGATCCCATTTTCTTTGCATCCTCATGCGGTACACTCTCTGCTTGGTGTGCAAAATGGGCTTTTCCCTTTGCAGTCAAAATGACTGGAGGCTCTGTGCTGGAAGGAGATTTCACCACTGACTCCTTTTCCTTTGTCTTCATCACTGAGAGATGAGCACTTCTCTGTGATGAGTCAGAGTCTAGACACAAGTATCAGATACAGTTAAGTTAAAATCAGTGAAAACCCAAAGAAACCCAGTCTGTATGTTTTTATGCCTTGCAGTTGCAATCTCTGAACTCTCACGCTGAAAGAGAAAAACATATCAGTCTCTCATGGAAAAAGCCTTGCATTAGTTCGTGAGAGATGAAGAGCAGAATACACTGTTCTTACTGGATGAAGAACACAGTATTCTGACTGTTGTTTCCATGTGTGTGAGCCCCTGCTTGCTCCTATCCCATCCAAGCTTAAAATAACAACATTAGATTTGTCTCTGACTCTTTGAAAATAATTGATCTCATTTAATTTACAAGACATGTGGCAAAGAAAATGTTGCAAAATATTGCTGTTCTTTCTTCACTTTTCCCTAGTTTTCTCCTTTGAGAAGAGATAATGACCATATTAAAACATGTTCTGTCAATATTTGTGCATTGCAGCTCCCAAATAAGGTGTGCTCTACTTGACATAATTACAGAAGAGGCAGAGATCACAGTTGATCAATGAGAGCTCCTTTTACTTCGTAGGATTTTTTCAAACAGATAGATTGTGAGTACAGTCCTGAATTCCTTACTCCCAGGAAACCTGTTTTTGATTTACTTAATGAATATCAAGGCTGTTAAGCTCCAGTGATTAGAGTATCACAGGCAAGGCAAGCATAAAACTCTGAAATCCCAAGACTTCCTAATATGGGAAAAATTCTTTTTTGAGACTTTCTTAATTTTAAATCCAACATAAACAATACAGGAAAATATACAGAATATTTTACTTCCCAGTTCCCTCGTATCTATCAGTATGTAACAGCTAATATTTGTTCATTTCTGCCACTAGTTTTCTAGTTTTTGAACTAGATAGTATTGAATAAGTTATTTATGGATAATTCCTCATGTGTGCTACGCAACAACATCACTACAACAGCTAAATAATTATTACTGTGTAATGTCTTTCTTTAATTTATTTTTCTGTTTCAGACTCCACAATTATATTCCTTGTTTGTACTGCCCAGACTTTTACAAGCCAGACACTTACGAATGTGTTCATGATTGTGAAAGAGTAAAGAGAATTTAGCTTGGATTCTCAATTCTTCCCTAGCTTTCCTCTTGAAAAACAACATAATTGATTTGAAAATGTCTGCCTTAAAGGTTAGGAGATCCTTAATATAGACATAAGTTGGAAGAAGAAATAAAATTGTGTTACTAGAGCTCTACCTCTGAACTTACAAAGAGAAAATGCAAACATTTCTGTTAATACAGAAAATATGTTTCACAGCCATAGAAGCAATCAATAAAAACATTCCTTTGGAGGAAAACTTAACAAACAATTTCAGAGATCAAATGATAAAGAGTAAGAAATGTCCAATCTACTATATCAAAAGAGGTGCCGTGGAGGTTCACTCTAGGGGGGTTAGCATGTATGTTCTCATGACAACAAAGCTGAGAGCATTAGCAAGGGAAGAGAAATCAAAGGACAAGAATTTCAGATGTCACTTTACAGCTTTGAAAGATTTTATTTTAGAGACAACTACTTCAAAAAAAAAAAAAAAGAAAAAAGAAAAAGAAAAATAAGAAAGAAAGAAAAATCAGGCTGACAACTACAATCTGCTGTCGCTCCAGAGGAATAAACAGTGAAACAGCTCTGATGTCAGGTTGTACTTTAGATTTAAGAATAGGAAGAGAATTTTGAAATTCATTAAACATTAGCATATCTTTTTTTTTTTTTCTCTCAATACATGAATTGCAAGGAAAGCTAGAATGAGCTTATATTTTATTTACTGTACCAATACTCAGGGGAAAATACAGACCTGGTTTGAGAGAAAGCTGCTTTTGAGGCATAAACAACTTAATTGTCCAATGAATTTACCCACAAATTGCATCTGAATTAACTTAAGCAAAGAAGGAATTTTCCTTTATCCTCCCTAACTATACAGCCACAAAAGATCACCCTTGTGAAGCTGATGACCAGGAATATAAATCTGTTTCTTTATCCTGTTTCCCTGAGCTGTATCTCATATTAGCTACAGGTTGCCATATTTCAATAACAGATTTTTATTATTTTTCTCCCATTTTAATTATTTTATTGTTAAGTGAATGAATGGGGTGAGTGAATGGGGGTAAAAAGAATGTTCAAGTATATCAAGTCAGAAGTTCCTCAGTTAAGCTTTTGTTTCTCCCTCAATTTATTTTATGTATGAAAAATGCTGCTACCTGCTTGAATTGTTGTTATGACCTATGGCCACTCACTGCCTCATCTGGATCACTTACTGAAACTCTGCAGTCATCACCAGAATCAAATGCCTTTTGCTACAATTACAGTGAAGTCCAGGCATGTTTATTCAAAAGTTTTGTGTGTGCACATGACAAGGCAAGGCCTGCTTTAGTATTGAAGCTCCCTGAGTACATTGCTAGGACTTCATTTTTTTGGTAGCTGTTGAGTAGGAGGGCTGGGCAGTCTACGCTAATGATCATAGGCACTCTCTGCTTGGCCTGGCATAGTTTGTGTCTGCTGAGTAAGACTTTGATGCAGATTTTGCCTGAGCTGCCGGGTAATGGTAGGAAGGCCTATGAAAGACCTCCCTTGTGGTCACATCATTCCTGTTTTATGCTTTCCCAATTTGTAACTCCAAATTTCATCAAACTGTTAGTCATCTACTAAAACTTTCATTTTTTTTATGTTTGCAGAGTTTCAGGGCTCAGAGAGAGCTGTGAAATTATGCAGTTGGTGACAAGGAGAGATGGCAGATTTTTTGTCATTTCTTTATATTTACATCATGGTGCCTGCAGAGCTTTCCAGTCGTCAGCAGCTCCTAAGGTGCAGGCATGACAAACCCATGGGCCCCATACAGCCCAGTGCAGCTCATGATGTAGCTGCCCCATGCTGTCATGGTGCTGAGCAGCCTGACTTGGCCCCAGTCATGCACCCATTGCTCAGCATCAGATGAACAGCAGTGCACTATGAACCCCATCTGGGCTGAAACCAGGACAAGGAGAGAGCGTAGTGCAGTGCTAACTCAAGTGATGGCAAATCGTGTAATGGATTTTGATGCATTGACTAAACACAGTCCTGTGAACAGCAAAAAAGAAAATGCAGCTGTGCTTTCCATTGTGATGAAGGAATTCAAGAACGGGTTTCAAGATTGCTAAAAAATATATCTATTTTTTGTTTATTTGCAATATTTTCAGTTGACATAAGTACACTACTTGTGAATTTTCAAGTTGAATGTATGAAGTTGCAATCCAAATTTGATCATATCTCTTTACCAGACTTTAGAGAGAAATATCCCTCACTTCACAGTCATGCCTCATTTCTGTCACCGCTTTTTGGCTGTACGTACATTTGTGAACAATTATTGGGAAGAATGAAGCACAGGAAGAGTAAAATTTAATCAAAAGTCTTTGATGAACACTTTGAGAGCTTGCTAAGTATTGGAGTGACTGCCACTGAACCAGTTTTATGCATTAATTTGACAAAAAGGAGTTCACATACTCCACTAATTTGATGGGTTTTTTTTTCTTTCTTCATATGTTTTAATAAAAAAGCATTAAAAATTAAAACAGGTTTGTTAGTTTATATAAATTAACTATATTTTATGAAAGTAATGCCTCCTATATTATGGTATTGACCCTTGATGTGTGAGAGAGAGATGTTGGTGGTATGGCAGTAGAGGTTGGACCCTCACACCAATATTCCATTGCATTTTGTTGTCATGTGACAAATAGCAGCAGACGGAAGTCTTACATGAAGTGTGGATGAAACAAAGATGTGTCACTATACTTCTCCATGTGAAAAAAATGGCACCCATTGACATTCATTGATGCTTGCTGAATATGTGTGGAGACTGAAAAGGGGATGTGAGTACAGTGAGGCAGTGATGACAGTGGGTCACCTCTGTCGGTGCAAATTGTTACAGTCTGCAAAGCCAAAAGGTTGAACATCCGTGCTCTAAGGAGAGCTACTATGTTGACTGTAGAGGACTTTGCCCCCATGATCATTGTCCTCTTGGTGGTCTGTCAGAGGGCAAAGTGGAAAACTTACATTTCAAAAGCGGTGCCATCATTAGAATACAACAGGCAGGAGTTTAGCCTGTAAATCCATAATTTTCGGGTATGATTGCAGTGTAAAGGGGACTGAAGAGGGTTTGGGTGAGCTAGCTCAGAAGCCCTTGGCAGCACAGAATTCAGTGTGGGGTATCCATATGGATGAGAAGCTGAACTGTGTGCTGTTACACTTAAATAGTATGTGGTACCAGAGCGAGCCTTTTCTTTTTTTTTTTTTTTAACTGCCTGGGGTATGTCTACATTGCAGTGCCATTTGTGGTGTGGATACAAACTGCTTTAGCAGGAACCACATTTCAGTTTCTCTCTCAGACACTTGCTTGAGCAGAAAGGAAGCTGAAATTCTCTTCTTAGTATTTTTATGCCTGTGGCTTTCAAGGGTTTCTGTTTTGTTCCAGAATGCATGGGTATGTCACGTGTAAAATTCTAAGTCCAAGAAAAGGGTGGAGGGCTGTGCCGCTCCTGCATTGCAGAAAAAATCTGAAATCATTTGTGCAGTAAATGAAATAGGCTCAAGCCTTCTATATGGTATGCAACTAATTAGCTGATGTTCATTTTCGAGTGTGTTGTTCACAGTCAAGCTGAGACAATGCATAATATGCATTATAATGTACCAGGAATGTGTCCTGCTTCTAACTGCTTCATTTTACTCCTTCGACTCCCAGCCATGAATAAAACTGTGCTTGAAATCTTGAAAGGTGAGGGTGTATTCTGGAGACATACACTTTCAACATCTGAATCCGAGTTTTCTGTGAGTTAGAGCCTGTGAAAGAAGAGCTCTTATACTGTTGTCTAGGAAAATGTCTTCCTTTTGGCTTTTTCTCTCTCTTTACTTCTTCCTCTCTTTTCTTGTCAATTAACAAAATTTTCAGTTCTTTTATTTCTAAAAAATGGCTGCTCAGAGACTTTTAAACTATTTGCTTCCATTTAATTTTAATAATGAATGTTCTGGATTTTAATGCTAGCAATGAAACATGATTTATTCTCCATTATTTATTGCTATTTATTTAGGATTTAGTTAACAGTCTCTGTAGTTACAAGCAGCTATAAGCCAGCCTAGTGAGTCATTTCCTTTACACTGATACCCATTGAAATGGCTCCCTTGCTGAAAATGCACTTATGGAACCAGACAGGCAGTATCGCGAGAGGTCAGATCTTATTATTTCCCATTTGCTCAAGTATGTGAATGTTTCCAGAACAGGAAAAAAAAAAAAAAAATCAAAAGAAAATCTAGGCCCAGGGGGGTCAAGGACACAGGGAAGAATGAATTTTATTCACATGAGTTGATGCAAATTTTATTTATAATAATAGGTTTCGTTCAGATTGCAGACAGGAAGAGGGTGATGAAAATGTTCTTATTAACACTGCCTATCTACACAACCCCTGGCATCAGCCTTGCCTACATGTTTGGAGATAAAGTATTAAAATCGTGATAATGTGCTGACTCTTGTGGAGAAAGCAGACCCATAATTGACTTAATATTTAGAAGCAGCTAAACTAAATAGACATTATTAGCACTTGGCATTTGTCTGATAACTTGTTCATTTACTCACCATGGTCATCTGAGGCCTCACTTCTTTCCCTCAATGCTCAGAAGGCATAAAACTGGATCAAGCAGAATTTTATTTTTGGAACATTCAAGTGAAGGTTGAAGCTGTATTTTGTTGGTAAGAAATCAAATGCCTACAATGTACAGAGTGTAAAGGCATGCATGTAAATGCTGGAGATCAAAGAGTTAGTCTTCTATGGGGATTATCTAATGTTACTACTTTCTTCCTCACATTATTATGGCATCGCTCAGAATATAGGGGGATTTCTTGTTATATTCACTGACATACTGGAAAATACTTGAACTTCCTCCAAGTCTGCACATCCGTCTGCCAGGCTGGATTCCTGAAGAACCCGGAGGGGCAGCTTTGGGAGCATAACCGTGGTTTTTCACTAGACTAAGATGCATTAAATAAATAAACAAGAAAACCAACCAACAAACCTTGGGATAAGCAAGGTTCCAGATAGTAGCCTGAAAAAAAAGAAAATCCTACCCTTGCATGCTTCCCTTCCTAGATACCATTGAACTGCCATGTTCTGTCTGTCCCCTGCAGACAGTGCCTCATCTCCCTTTGTCACATGTTTCTCTTTGTGGCTTTTCAGACCAAAACCAAAACAGCATAATAAGAACAGAGAAAAGATGTACTTTGGGCACTAAATGCTTTCCATGGTAATTTATGATGTTTTCTATCTTTTAAAGAAACTTCTGTGGTTAAAAATAAATAAATAATCAGGAAAAAAAAAAAAAAAAAGCATTTTAAAAACAGACAGTGCACATCCTTTAAAATGGGGAAAGGGGAGAAAAAAAAAAAAAAAAAAAGGATTAGGCTGCTTTACCTGTGAGCACCCAGAGGCAGGTCACGGGATGACCAGAGGGCAGTTCCAGCATCACCTGCAATAGCCTGGCATGTCTTCAGCACGTGCTGTTCCTGAGCAGCCTCCTGTCACACACCCACTCACTGTCACAGCTTCTCTTTTAAATAAAAAGAAAGTGACAGCAAAAAGGAATTAAAATGTCTCTCCTGGAAGAAAGGAATGCAGGCTACTCTCTTGGATGGAAGGGCTTTTCTGTCCCTTCTTATGTTCATCAGCTTGGGGTAGGGAGAGAAGGGAAGCGTTGTGTGTTTGTGTGTTGGATTTCTCAAAGCTTGAACTTCTGTTTCTTTTCCCCTAAACATAGAACAGTAGAGCTGCTTGGCTTAAAGTGCATGTTTTTTGTTCCTAGCTGTGTTTCCTTTCATCACAGATGCTCCAGCATCTCTTGCAGCCTTGCCTGCAGATTCCTGAAGAGGCTTTGCAGTGAGCTCCTTTCTAGGCTTTGGTCTTCATTCGGGAAGACTGAAACTGCCCACTACCAGAGAAATCACCAGATGGATCCCTGCTATCCTTCTTTGTAGGACTCTGTTAGAAGGTGTTTATGGACGATCTACCTCACTGGCAGTTGTACTTTAGTACTAAGTGTTCAAGTTCATATTACCATGTTTTCAGTGTCTTGTGGAAGCTTGTTTAGTAATACTGTGGTTGTGATTGCTTTCTAGTTGCATGTTATTTAGGGGAAAGTGGGACAGACTATGCCCAACTAACTATGGCCTCATTCATTTTAGGGTAGGAAGGCAGGTTCTGAATTATTGTGCAGCCTTTTTTTTTTTTTCTTACTGATCTATTTGGAGGGGGAAAAAAATGAAAGAATAAATACTTAATTCCATTAAATGGAATTTGCTCTGAATTTCAGGCACGTAACTCACTGGCAATTGTACTTGCATTACCTGAAGGCATTTAGATTGCTTCATCAGATTCCTTTTCCTTTAGCCAAATACATAATACTTCTCCTCTGAGATCGAACTGTTTTATTTAGTAATTAAGGTACTTTGTACAACATCTTAAAGATGCAAAGGGCAAATACATCAGTTCAAAATCCAAAGACTAACTCAATGGCTTTTAAACTTTTAGTATTAGTGAATTTGCTGAAGACAGAGAATTCTCTTGAAGGCATACAGCTCTACATTTGTATTTGGCCCATTTTAAACCAGTATCAGAGATGTAATGAAAATCAACACTCCCAAATCTAATGGACATTTAATAATATCCTCTCATTGTGTACTTTTATTACTTTCTTTTTCATTTCCTTCGCATATTGTAGAGCTGACTCTCTCATGTTACTCAAAGCTCTTTGGTCACTGCAGTTTTGATTTTGCCCTATAGAAGATGTTTAGCAACATGTGTACAAATTAAGTTAACTTTGTGTCAGGGCTTGACAAGAAGAATCCAAAGAGAAGCACAGCATAACTTTTGACAAATTCAGAGATTTTGGAAATCTTACAAGAATTCTGAGCTGTCATGTCTTGAAGATGATATTTTCATCAAAATGGCAAGCATGAATTTCCCCAAACACAATTGGACAGGTGAGCTAGAGCAGGAGAAGTACAAATTCAAGTTCATACTTCTTGCATTTAATATGATTTTTGCCGAAGGTTCTACAGATATCAGTGAAAATAGCCTGATCTATCTGCACAGATAGTGTAGAGGTAGACAGCAAATTAAGAATGACATGTTGGCAATTTGCTAGTGGATGAATGTCACTTGTTTTACAACATGATATATTCCGCATTTTGCTGTCTTCCTTCAAATCTCCCTATTCATATCTCTGAATGCTCAGTTTGGGATGGGCTTGTGCTCCCAAAATGAATGGGATGTGTATTTCTTTGGAAAAACACTGTGATCCAAGCTCTTGGCTCTTTCTGCTCTTTGATTTCTCATTTTGTGTTTGATGACACAGTCTGGTGGCAATACAGAGCACTGGGAGAGCATGTATTTATTTATCCACATCCTCTGGTGCAGACTAGTTATAGATTTTCCCTGAACTCTTAGTTGTGTTTCTGGGTTTCTTCTCCCTGGAAATGTCTGTAAGAGTAACTGGGTGAGACACCTAACTGATTTCTGAGGTCTGTTATGGAATTCAAACAAAAAAATTGTCTGCTTTTGGTAAAACAAATAATTACAACTGATACATAAACCTGAGATAAAGCATTTAATTTCATTTTGAATTATCTCCCTTTAAATGATAAGATACATCTCAAAGTAAAAAAGTTATTTTGAAAATGAAAAATCAGTATTTTTAGATGCTGAACTTTCTTTCTGATCTTTGTAGTCAAACTTGTTTCCCCACTGAAGTGAGTTTTGCAGAGAGGTTTCCATTCACTAAAAGCATATTTTTTTCCAACATTTTACTGGCCAACAACAATCTCAGCAGAGACAAGATCTAGTTAAGATGTGGAGATCCAAGTAAAAGTTTGCTTTGTAATGAATATTCTCATTCTGATTTAGATAAAGTAAGTGCAATAAAGGAGAGAAACAAGGTGCCAATGTCTTGTCACAGTTGTTCTTTTTCTGGTCCTGTCAAATGCAAACCAGAAGCAACAGCATTGCTCTTGTGAAAAGTGACTACTCTCTTCTGATATTTGGGTTATTGATCTAAGTTTCCAAGAATTTACTCTGATTATGCACACACACAGCATTTTTATTTGTCTTTGTAGCAGACAGAACACTGAAAATGGCAAAATTTTTGTGTGATAACCAAAAAAGTCTGTATTCCAGAGATTTAAACCAATTCCAGTTCAGGTGTTAACTCTCACAGGTTGCCTGCTTTTCTCTAATTGTGGCACAGAATCTTGCTTCAGAATCTCCAAATGTGGCTCAGTTTTAAAATTTTGGTTGTAAACCGCAGCAGCTTGGTAATTCTGTGTTCCCGAGGTTTGGGACAGCAGCTTCTGAGCCAGGTGGGACACTAGCAGGGCAGCAATCCCTTCGCCTTTCCAATCCAGACCACTTCCACATATGAGCCTGCACCCATAAGTTTTTGTTGTTCTGGAGAAGTGGACCCCTAAGTGCTTTGAGATACACTTATGGCACTAACCATGATATATATATATACATGTTGCTCAGCAGCCAGTGTTTGTAGTAGTGTGTTTGTAGCTTGTGTAAGAGGCCACTTCCTGCCTTCCAGTCTATGTTCCATCTTCCACAGCCACTGAACCTATGAAAAAAATGGATATTTGGATTGTTTCTAATTAGCTTAAACTTTTTGTTAAAAAGTAACATTGTTTTGGCTCTATTTCCTAGGGTAGAAGAGTTTTCTGATTATTTATGGGAGTGCCTTAACAGTGGGTATTTAATTGGAGCTCACAGAATAGACAAATAAAAAAAGTCTGCCTCTTTCCAGCTGTCACAGTTGTTTAAACTTATTTGGTACCATCTCAGAAGCACTTAAATTTTAACTGTACTGAACAATAGTGGAACTGTTAAGTAAACCCTGTCTGCAGGATTGTTCGGAAATACCTCTTCCCTAATTAGCCAGTGATACATTATTCGGATCTGCTAAAATAAATAGGCAGTTGCTGTTACAGTCGTAAAATTCAGAAACTCATAGAAAAAGAGGGCAGCAGCTCAGAACTCATTTGTTTGGGCTCCTCATGGTGGTAGTTTGAGCTGAAACACGCTCCAGCAGCAGCACTGTGTGCCATTTCAGTACACGGAGTAGATGTGAAACCTGTATCAACTCTGCTGAAAACAATTTGTGCTCCGTCCTTCCTGACTGAAATATAACTGAGTATATTTGCCCAAATAAGGAGATAAGCACTCAATAGGTTATGTGTAACTGTTTTGTAGCACAATTCTGTGCATCACAAATGAACTGTTTCTTTGTTTAATCGTCAGCTAAAACTCTACCGAAGAAATGTTCTGCAAAATCTTAAAATTCTCCTGGCACTTTGAAGAAGAGAATGAAATATTTTATCTGTAAATTCTAATATATATGGATATACTGTAAAACATATTACATGGAATTTGTTAACATTTTTAGATTTACAGCACTACAAAAAGTGGCTCATATTGTGTGGTATAAAATCAGATGTGTATTTTAAAATGGATTAAATTTAAAAGGAACAACCTTTGGTCCTTTTTTCTTCAAGAAATAACTATGGATTATTAATTTATTTTTTTTTTTCAAATTTTGAACAAACAATAATGCAACTAGAGATAACAATCTATCAGATCCTTGAGCTAAAATGAACCAGGCATGGAATGTGAACTTGAAGGAAAGCTGAAAACTGAAGCATGAAAAAAATATTTGATCGGTTTCAGAAAATGCTATATTTATTTTCATAGAATTTGAGTGCCCTTCCCCAGACTTTGTTTACTTGATGAGAAACTAGTTTGGGGGATAATTATATGGGAAAGGATAAAAGCAGAGAGTTGAAAGTGATTCATTTGTAAGAAGAGAAGGGGCCTGCTGGACTGTGCTGAGTTATCAAGAATAACATCATCTTGAAGGCGTCTATTCCACAACATCAAGCCCATAATTTTGAAAGAAAATGTAATGCATTCAGGTCTGATTTTGGGATGTGATACAGTCCCAAGGCACTCCATTATGATGCCTTCCTGAAGTATCAAAAACAACCAGATCCACCAATGCACCAGGTAGGATCTCATACTTCAGTATGCCAGCTGGTCACACATCATCCAGCGCTGCCCCTTCTCTGCCTTGTGTGCATCACAGTGCACACGGAGGAACCAGTCAGTTCAGGCTGCAGGTTGACACTGCTATTGAATCCCTTGCTGATGCTAAATCTTTCAAGACACGACCTCTGCATGCAGTACTTGCTGTCATCTCCAGCAGAGCATCTGTGCTCAGATACTTGTACATTTGTTATTATTATATGATCTCTGAACATATATTGTACCTGTTATGATATCTTCAGCATGTAAAAGCCTCCAAGAACAGAGGCTTTTTAAAACGTGCATTCTCAGCAACGCAACCTACTGTGAGAGCATCAGATCTGTCCTCTGATGTTTTCGCTGGCTTCCTCATAGATTTTAAATCAGATTCAGGGAGACACTGCTTATCTTCAGCATGCTTCATTGCCTTGTCTGGGATATGTAAAAGATACAAAAGGCATTTTGTTGATCACTACATTTCTCTGAAAAATGGAACACTTTGTGCTAGGAGGAAAACTCATCCCTGTGGAGAGTATAGCTTTCTCCAGGGCTGATCTCACACTGGAATGAACTCTGAAAATTAAAAATAATCCCCACAGACTCACTGCCTTATGTTCCCATTGCAAGGAAAGGTTCCCTGACCCTGTCCTGTCTAACTTAAATATTTAACAATACGCATATGTCAAAAGCAGCAGAGACCATAACCCTGAATCTTCACCAAGCAAAGCAGGTTTTTCCTATGGGGAAAGGGTGAAAAGGACAGGCAATGATAGTGATGGTGCTTCCAGTATGACTGTAGGTGTTTCTCCATATTTAGCAAGACAGAAATGAGTGTGCCATAAAAAAATTCTGTAGAATAAGATGGAGACAGCCTAAACCCTTGAGTTTGCAGTATCTTGGATCTCTTATAAGATTTACCATGTGTATATCAACTCTTTCCTTGAGGTAGTAAGACTTGTGTTCTAGCTTGTGCGCCATACCACTTTGTGCTAGCTGTAGAATTTCAGGTATCAGTGCAGTATTTGGGGGATATGACTTTTTTTCCTGTTGCTCTGTCATCAAAGGATCAATCGGTCCCATTGATAGCCTGATCCAGGCTTTATGAGCTGTATTTCAAGACTGAGATGAAAAAGTGTAAGTATTTGCCCAAATAAATAAGTGAAAGTATTAAATCTTGGTAATAAGAATTTGACAACAAAGGCTTTTTATTTCTACCTTGGAATACAACACCATTACTTCTCTCTCCCCTTCCCACTCCTTCAATTTTCCAGGTACCACTCAAATTGCCCATAAATCTTGGACTCTTAATTTAGAAAACAATCTCTCAATCTCTGCCACCTCCTAAAAATTACTCCTGAAAAATGGTAACTATTTTAAATATCACATTATGGGTTTTCTCAGTTTTCAGTGCTTGTGCTACTGAAAAAACATTGAGAAAGGGAAAAATGAAAGTAATAAAAATAAAAATCCTATGTTTAGATTTCTCATAATGGCACTACATAGAAAACAGGTATCGTGTTACAGTAGTAGATGAACTGCAATCCTCCAGTTCCACTAAAGTGTTACCACCAACATTTTGTCCAGTGTTTGTGAAAAGTTGTTCTACCTAGCAATAAAAATGCAAGGTATTTTTGGAATAGCTCACACGTGTACACACATCTGAGGTGTGTCCTAACCCAGTGACCATGCTTATTGTGTTGCATTACAGGAACATAAGGACCTTTTGCAGTGTTGCAGCTTCTAATAGCCCCCCTTGTATTCAAAAGTTTACATACTCATAACCAAGACAGCCATAATGCCTAAGAGTTTATTAAAGCAATGTGTGGCTTGTGTCCCACGTTTGTGATAGATACTGCTGAAAAACTTGTCCTGTTTCTTCTATCTTTCACTTCCAAACTGTCTCCCTATCATTACGGGCAGTTTTTGGAGGCAGATCGCTATCTGCTTCCATCCGTGTATCGCCTCCCTGATCACAAGGCAATGTGTTTATGCCTGGATCCCAACAGGCTGATGAGGAGTTGCCTGGGAAAGCTGCAGCTCACCCGGAGGCTGCTTTGTGCAGCACCTCCCAGCCCCCGTGGTCACACAGAGAGGAGCTCACCTCTGCTGTTCTGGAAGGGGAGCACAGAACTCTGCTTTTCTTGTGCCAGTTAACTTCCTCTTAAGGTGCAATTCTTGAAGTGTGATGTTTTATTTTTGTGTTGTTTTTCTTTTTCTTTTTGTAAGAATTTGAGACAAAAATTGGGTGAATTAAGCCACTGACAACTTGATGGGCATAGTTTTAGGAATGACCAGGCTACCTGTGCTCAGTGTGCCTGATGGGAACAGCTGGCACTATGGTTGGTTAAGCTGGTATGGTTAAGCTTTAAAAAGCCAAAGGAAGGCTCCACTAGAAACACTACTCTTTATTCACATGTGCTCCCCAATGGCAACTTTAAATTCTATCTTCTCTATTGTCTTTTCTAAAGACACCTGACTTTGTGACTTTGCTGTCAAAGCAGCTTGTATTGTGTTAGTGAAATGCAGTCAGTGCCTAATGTGCATTTACAGAACTTTCAGAGACTGTTATGTATACATTTCTCTCTCTCTCTCCTTTTCTTTTTTTTTTTAGTGGGTAATTTCTTCTATCAGTGCAGCAGCTTGTGATGTGACAGCACAATGAAACATGAGGCCAGAGCAGCTAGATACCTTTTTCTCCATGTTGTGTTAAGGGTATAAGCCCTCTTTGATGTTGGTAAAATTAATAATGTTTAGAGATATAAAAATAGAGTCAGTGCTCACTAAGAAAGTCATACCAGACTCCCTTGCTAGCTGTGGTTTTACCAACTTTTTTATTTCTATAAAAGAGAAAGCTTTTAGAAAGTGAAACATACGTCCTTTGTTTGTACAAATTCTTAGACAATATGTGGAAAAGAAGACCATATGTTCACTACAAACTTACACCGTCTTTTGGTCATTTTATAGCACACATAAAGATGCCTTGCAGGAAAAATTGCTACAGCAGGAATCTCTCTGATCTCTCCCATAGAACTCACAGCAAATCCAAATTGAAAATTAATTGAGATTTGGAGAGAAAAGTTAACATCTTCTCCTGTCCTGGTAGACATCATTTTTACTTTGGTATTTGTCTGAATTTCTTCAGTCATAATTACACAAGAAGAATTGTCAGGAAAAAAAGAGTGTTCGCTGAACATTAGCAGTAAGTTCGACATATATTCTAGGGAAGAAATTATGATGTCATGATTTTGTTGGGGTTTTTTTTGTGGTTTTTTTTTTTTTTTTGCATCCCTTCACAAACTATTTCAAACATGATTTTAGTATCTCAGCTATACACATCACAAAATCTGGTGACACAATAGATTTTCGGCTGTTGGTTTAGCCATTTCACAACAGAAGTGTTGTGGTTTGTTCTGATTTATAGGTAGACTGCATAGTAGGTTTCTTTCAGTTCTATTTTAGGACTAACTCTTAGAATAAATTGACACAAACTTTCAAAGCTGTTGTTCACGGAATATTTGCTAGTATTTTCTTGTTATGTTCTATATTATTTTGAGTAGTGATGATGACTGCTATTATGGATCATACAATTTATAATGCATCATACAATCTATTTGCTGCATTACTTGCAGAGATTGAAAACAGACTGGCACAAAAATGCTTCGCTGCCAATGTAGCTCATCATACTGAGTAACTACTTTTTCTATTTCCTGAACAAAACATGATTCCAAAGTGGCCAAATATGAAACAAACTACTCAAAAAATAGAAATAATAAATAAAATAACACGAATGTCAAAGAGGTTTTTGAGTAATGTAAGGCTCCTCTTTATACTCTGAGGATGAGCTTGATCCTTGAGACCAAGTTTCTTCCCTATCCATATTTTGTAAATGGAGGTTTCTGTTCAGAATCTTGAGACCTTAACTTGCCTCTGTATTCATAGTCCTCTCCAGAACAGGAGCATAAATGTTAATGTCATGCTCCAGTTTAGGGATGGTATTTAATGAGTTAATAAATTCAAGGTCTGAAATGTAACTGCAAGTACAACATACAGCAACTTTCAGCTTGTGTTCATGGGAATGTCTGAGGATTTAAAACACAGGAAAAAGGTAAATAAGGCTACTTCATAACATGTGCCAGCATAGCCAAGTGAGAACTCACATACTGTGTACCTATTTGTACTGAATAATAGTGGCCCTTGAAAAGTCAGCATTGGCATGTATTTCTCCATCTTTTATCCAGAGGGCAACATAACTCTCTGTAACTGGGAAATGCTAAGCTTTTAAAATACCTAAGAATGAGAAGACATACCACTGTGATATCACATGATGAATGGAAGATGCGACACATCTCTCTTCCTGAGTCTTCCTGTCAATATTATAGATTTACATATATTAAGAAATTAGATGACAATCTTAAAGGATGGCATTCTGAATGCAGCATTTGTATCCTAGGCATTTTTACTAAGTATGCCTACTTTATAAATAGCACTTTCTTCTGACAAATACAACTGTAAACAAACAGCTACAGAAACTGTAATTTGCATGGCAATTTTGGCTAAGTTTCTGAGAAATAAGGCAATTCAGATTAGTTTCCTTGCAACCTCTATTTTAATATCTGTACCTCTTTTTTTGAAGGGCATCTCTGCTCATGTAAATGTACCATAATAGGAATTGTATGCAGTATTCTGGAGGGGAAAATATGTATTTGGCAGAATTTTCAGTGATCAGGATACTTTACGCGACATTCTTGTTTAAATGGCACAAAAATCAGAGTTAAGTGCTGTGTAAATGAGGGCAGAACTGAGCCCTTTGTATCTCAGTTTCATACTGCCCTGGGATCATCTGGAGGTATAACCACATAAACTCTCTGAGGATGCATCTCCAGCTCTCACCCTTAGCATGCTGTTCCCTGATCACGTTGGAAATCCACTCAATTTAGATTTAATCTGAGCAAAATCTACCCATGACTGACTTTCTAAATTTGCAATGCTATCTTTTCTGGCATTTTTTTGGCCTATGATGTTATGTTTAGGTGTATTTCTGATAGACATCCTGAAGCCCACTTCTCTGCAGGGACACATGTGCATGCCAGCAGAGCAGGGGTCTCTAAAACAAGAGACGAAACTGTTGGCTGTGAGTCTAGCATGGGAGCATACTGATCTCCATCACTGACTGCTGCATGGTGCTGTAGTTGTACCCCCTCCCTGCCTTTCTTTACTTATCTAAAATACTGTCATAATATTTTCCAAACATCTTTACTTCGGAATCTTTGAGAGTTAGGACATTGCATTGCAAGGAGCATAAGTACAACCATTCCCTCCATCCAAAAAGGAAGATCGTAATGAATGGATACATCGACTTTAGGTGTAAAAGAGAAATGGCAAATTGCATGTGGGAAAAAAAAAAGGAAAAAAAAAAAAAAGAGGAGAAAATATGGAGACAGATGGATTTATATAAATTCAGATTGTAAAGCGTTTTTTCTTTTTTTTTTTTTCTTTTTAAATTAAATGTAAGCAGTAACCAGCTGTAGTATTATTCTTCACTGTGTAATCTGCACAGTGAAATGTAAACAGGGGGTCAGGCTCTCCTGTGGCCATCTGACCCTCTCAGCAGGAAAAGGGGGCACTGAGAGAGGCTGTGCACAGAGGAGCGTACAAGGATATTCATGAGCTGGGAACTTTTGCAGCAAAAAATAGCTTTCCTGCGTAGTCAATGGTGCATAGCGTTCGGTTTAAAAACCCTTATTAAATTAAGAGAAGCTTTCTGCATCCAGCAGCCTTTGCTGCTGCTGCTGTGTGTACTTCCATAATGTTGTTGAGAATACTGGAGCTTAATATCAACTTGAAGCTTTAGAAAAATGCAATAACATTCTGATACAACTTGATTACTGACGGAACAGAGATACAGAACATGAAAACTGATATATCTGGGGAATCTGGCTCTTCTGAATCTCTTTGTTCCTCAGAAAAATTCTTTCTTAAAATAAATTTATATCTCTATGTATATATGCATTCCTTTGTCAACACAGGAAGATGGAGGGAATGGCAGCCATGCATTCCTCAGTATGTTAATTGCCTAATGTTTTATCTTCTTTAAAATTCTCTTCTTTTTCTTATGTTTTTCAGTAGGATTCTTGAGTTTGTGGGTGGTTGTTTTTTTTTCAGATTAAAAAACTGAGCCCATCTCTTACATTCTGATCAGAGTTCTCATGCTGTGTATTTAATACAAATATTTTTTAATACACAATCATAATCTTTTCTATCGTTGCTACAGTCATTATAGCTTTGACTACTTTTTGTTGTTGTTGTTGCAGGTAAACATCTTTTCCCTGCAGAATTTTAAGACATAACAAACCTTCATTTATTTCTTCATTTATTATTTTAAAAACTAACATACTTTTCACCTGAAATGCTAGCTTTTACATAACCTTGAGATGCCTATTCATTCCTTCTCAGGAGGAGTTCAGGGGAAAGGTGCAGTGCCCCTCTAAATCACAAATGAAATGAGTTTGTTGGCTTGAATAGTATTTCTCCTTTCAACCCTCCGCACATTTCAGTGCATTCCATTAGTCATTGTTCAAATGAGGCTGTTCTCCGACCCCAGAGGCAGGGGAGGAGGGAGTTTGGGGTTTAAATGAGTTTGCTGATCAGTACATAGAGGCACATTGTTTCTCATCTTATATTTTGCATGTTCTGTTTACAGAAAATAACCCTGGTTCCCAGTACCAAAATGTTTCAGTTTTTGAGTATACTGTATGTTTGATGCAGCTAATTTAAATAAATGACTTTCACATTTAAGCAATTAAACCTATAATTAGCACTGTTTGAATGAACTAATCAGCTAATACCCTATGACACACAGTTCCTTTTTTCCTCTAAATATTTTAAAGGCAAAGGACAGATATTTATGAAAAATTATAGGTGAAGCAGTACAAAAAATTTGTTTTGATTTGTGGGAATTAGAAAACACCACCACAAACTATTTAGACCAATGTTCCCTCCTTGCCTTCCAGGGAATGGGGAATTATGCACACTCATTTCCTCTGAATTCAGGGGAAAAGGCTGTAATACATGAAGTATCGGATCTGTTTTAGAATGGGGCAAACTTCTAACACTGCCGCGTGTTTTTAAAAATAACCAACTGCACTTTTATAGGCACTGTGTACTCACTGTATTTTAAAACGTGTGCATACATCTAATCCAGTGGTAGGAGAGCTGTGCGAGCTGTGCCCCTGGGAGATTCCCCCTGACTGGGAGAATGCTAACTGCCCTCAATCAGATGGAAATTTATTAGGAGAAAATTATCCTGGTGTCCTCTGAAAAACAGCATTTCTGATAAAAATCTTGCTCTCTGACTGCAGTCTAACAAGATACATTTGTTAGCTCTTTTTGTTCCTTGGGCTCATCTGTTAATTTGTTGCACTGCTGTGTATTTACGTTCCAAGACAGGCATGATCTATGTGCGCTCACTGGAGATGGAGATGTTGGGGGTGAGAGGGCAGAGAAGTTTAGGAGAGAGCTTGCCTTTTTTTTTCCTCTTTCCTTCTAGTTGAAACACAGAGCCAAAAATATCTTTAAGTTTTTATTAAGGCTTGAACTTGTTAATAGATGTTGTGTCTCTTCAAATCTATGCTACTATAGATTTCTATTACTACAGAAATATGTATAATTTATCATACAATTCTTCATTTCTTTGGCTCCATTATCCCAGAATGTCAGTTACACACACAGGGACATACAAGTCTAACCATGCACTAGCATTTTACTTCTGTCTTTTGTTTCTTTTTTAATCTTACTTTTTCCTAGAAATCCTTTAAAAATCTCCAGAATGCTAAAAACATCTCAAACACCCTTCAGTTGTTCAAATCACATTGCTTTTTCTCTCCTCTCTCCATCTCCACTAAGGATGGCATTTAGGACCCTTCTCTCCAGCTTAGTTTTTCCTAGAGTATTTGCCTCATGGGGTCTTAGGCTGGAAGGTTTTCAAAGAAGGAATGTGGATTTTTAATGAATGAAGCTGACACTGGGAACCCTTCCCCCAGCAGCAGGACTTGCCAAAGTTAGGAGGTGTATAGTGCTATGCTCATGCACAGCAGAAAGGGCTGCAGGAAGATGGCAGATGGTCTTTTGTGGTTATATAGCTCACCAAAACTGAAGAGAACTTGTTTCTATTCCTGTGTGATAGCCGGCCTTTGGAAGCGCTTTTTCATCTGCCAAGTTTAAGATAAGAGCTAATTTAGATTTAGATTATTTTTGTGAAACATTTTGGCAAGGGTAGGAAAGAAGAAAAGGGTTACAAGGCAGTGCTGCCTTATCAAAACTTTTTTTTAATAGAATTGGAGTCACCCTCGCTTTTGATGGAAAGTCTCAGGTTCATATGGAATTTCTCTTTCAAATATGAGAAAGAGATAGTACTGCTCAATGACAACCAACACTGTACTGCAGGGAACATACAAAAAAGTTGTGAGTTTGAACTGTCAGATTCAGAACAGAAACTTGAAACTAAAGCTCTTACTCTCTTAAGCAAAGAAATGGAGTGCTCTGCCCCCTCCCCCGCAGCAACGGTTTTTGGCTAATGTTTCAAATAATTTTCTCCACATGGACATCAAAACATTATTTTGATGAAGTTTCACTAGATAGGAAGATCATTTCTTACTTGACTCAACTTCTGAAAATCAGGGCATAGGTGTCAGAAGAACTGAAAGTTGTCAGCGTAGATAAAATCTGAATGAGTGGCAGATAATCAATAGCCTATGGAAAGCAAACTCCACATGTTTGAAGTTGGGCATCTAATCACTGAAGGCCTGATGCACCCCAGAGTATGGTTAGCCCTTTCGGCTTCCAAGGCACATAGCTGGATCATATTCAACTGTTGACTCATATTTAAATGCAAATATTTATGCCCTATTACCAAATAGGGGAACCCATCAGTACGGCAACAAGTCCATTGAGATATGTGTGATACTGATAAAGTTCCTAGAAGAGCTCAGGAGAAAACAGATGATTTCTTATTCAGTGCAGGTTTTGAGTAAAGTGCATTTAATATTGTACGACAGGGCTGGCAAGGTTCACAAATGGGCCAAAAGATACCCAGTTATGTTTAGGCTCTCTTGAGAACCTTCCCCTTCAGTTGCAAACCCTTGAGTACTGAGAAATCCTTGAATGCTAATAAATCATTGAATACTGATATTCAGTGGCAGTGGAAACAGCAGATCACAGGGCATGGGGGCATGATCACAGCTGCTGAGGAAATTCCAGCTATGACCACCTCATGTTTCTCCCAGGATGCAGATCACCTGGACATTTTCTTAGCACACATCCACCACGCCTTTCAGCATCTGCTGAGGAAATACTGTCAAGTTTCCCTAGCCGTAGTTTCACAGATTTAGTTTGGAACCAAGTGTTTTCACCTTCGGGAAGCTCACTATTTCTAGAGCAGAATGAAAATGCAAAATCTTTCAAACTACTGTTAACATACTTTGTGTACGTAATAATCTCTGTATGATATAAAATGGTGGCTGTTTTGATTAAGGATTGTCAGCAATTACTCCTGGAAACCACCAGTTGAAGCAGCTCCTGTGCTCTCCCTCAGTTCTACACAGCATACTAACCTCTCTCATTGTTAAGGTCTGCGTCTCTATGGTGCTGGTAGTACAGCCGACCTGGTGCAGCAAATGTTACATCTGACAAAACTTCCTAAATACTGTCTTGCTTGGTTCACAGTTTAAAATTCTACTTTAGAAAGTAACCGTTTTTAAAACTATTCTGCTTGTTGTTTCTATTCATTGTTTCCATGGTAGAGCTGAAAAACTATTGCAGCTGTGTTTTGGGTGGTCTATTGTATACCACTGTTGGTTTTGATTATTACGTTCAACACTCTTGGTATGTGTTTCGCTGTCCCATGGTCTCCGCACAAATAAGGAGTGGTGCTTCCTCCACCCGTTGTTTATACAATTGCTCCATAGTTATGAAGTTGAAAAGTTAATTTTTCTGCCCTTCTCTGCTTAGGGAGCTGACACAGCCATACACCAGTTCCTAGGAGCGCTGCCTAAGCACTACAATACAGCTTAGTACTTACGAGGGCATCACCCTGCCCTTCCTTCAGGAAATGTCTGGGTGCCTAATAATGTAGATGAAGGAGCACAACTCGAAGTCCAAGTGCTAAGAACACGTGGCAGAGATGAGGTTTCTGCTTCTTTGACTATGTGGTTTGTGTTGGCACATCATCAGACTAAAAAAAAAAAAAAGGCAAAAAATCAAAACGCTCAATAGAAACCCAAGGAGTATAGAGAGATACAGGCTCAGCTATTTCTGACCTGATTTTAAACTTGCTTTTATGAAGTTGATCTTTTCTTCTAAAGTCAATCAGGCAATACATGCTGCATTTGCAAGGAATACACTTCAGTGTAATGGAGACTGACTTTCAAAAATATGTTTAAAGGTCTGCATTTGAGCATTGCTTCAGAAGATGTGATTTATTAAAGGTTCAAAACCCCCAGAACTGAATCACGACTAGTTAAAATACACACTGCTGTCTGTGAGATATCTCATTTGCTGCAGAATACAGGAAAAAAGTATGCTTCCCAGGACCCAAAATTGTGAAAATGAGTGACTGTGGCTATAAAATGAGAGATTATCTCTAAAAAATGGCACTTGTAAGTACAGCGTGTCTGAGGTGACCAGCAGAGCACATACTGTCCTGTAGAACAGCTAGCAAGGATCAGAGTAAACAAAACCTGCATTGTGGCCTGTCTTTTCCCTCTTTGCAATTACACAACATTTGACCTTCTGCAGCTGAAGCAGGACCTTGTAGCACAGCCATAAAAAACATCCTTTAGAAACTTGCACCTTGAAGTGGATTTAGGACATTTGATACACATGTACCTGGAATCAAAAGTAAGTGATGCCTTAAAAACAGGAGACGGAAACCTTCCTTATGCTCCAGATTTTCATTTTAAAACAGTGCAGTCTCATGTGTTTTCAATTACTTGATGAAAATTCTCCCGTTTTATTTTGGTTTACGCTGTCCAGTTTTCACCAAGAATAGGAAATCTTTAAAGGCAGCGTTTTTAATTCATATCATTATTCAAAGGTGCTTGTCTGAAATGCACTTTCTGCATGTGTGTCTGTAGGTTAGTTGTGACAATGCTGTAAAATGATCTTTTTTTTCTGTAAGATCTTCAGTCTTTCATTTAAGATGGAGTCAAGGTACAAGTAAAAAATCCGGGTTGTTATTTGCAAATCCTGTAGGGGAACTAAAATCAAGATCAGTTCTTAATTTGGAAAAATGCACAATTATGGGATACAGTCTTTCATACCCAGAAAATATTTACTAAGCTTTTGTATTCATCAGAAACACAAGTCCATATCCTACTTGACTTATCAGTGGAACAGTTGGTTGAGTACTCAAATGGACATAACTCTGGGCTGAATAGGGATGACTACAAGCCACACAGATCATGTTGTCAGCTCCATTACCTCCTCTGTTTTCTCTGACTATATCTGAGTCTTGAATACATATTTCAAGGAATCATGGTCTGAATACTGATGATTGATAAAAGTAGCAGGAGAATGAACTTTTAGTATATCTTCACATTGACAGTGGACCCAATACCAAATTTTAACCTGAAGCGTTTTGCTTTTCTATAAAAGAAAAATGCTTTTTCATAAATTACTGCTTTTTCTAAACACATAAACAAAACCAAAAAAAAAAAACCAACTCTTATTGACTAGTGTACTAATTTCCATTTAATTCCAGGTTTCCTACATCTCTGATTTCCCATGCTCTCCCTCTTACCTTTGCTGACCTCCCATAAAACCCTGGCAGAATCTCAGCAGATCTGATAGTTTATTACAGGCTGTCTGCCATTACCATATTTTCTGTACTTCAGGGTTTTTGTGGGATTGATGATGCACAATACATCATAGGACCGCCGTGACCAAACAAGGTTTGTGCGATGGAGCTTACCTTAGCATTTTGCCAGAAGTGCTGAGACCTATCAGGGGGTGAAGAAAGATGAGTAAATGTTGTTGAAGGATGGAGGAACAGTGTTGAAACAGTGCAGACCTTGGGTAGGAGGAAAGGTCTACAGACAGTGGCAAGGGAAGAATTAGTAGGTGTTTCAGAAATACTTGGAACTCAAGGGAAAATGAGACAAATATCCTGGTCCAGGGTAAGATGTAAGGAATAGGCTATTAGGTAGAATGAAAATTCAGAATGAAGCATAAAAAAGGAAAGAAAAAGGCATGGAAAAGATGATAACTATAAGAATGAATGATGGTGGGGAGGCAGTTTCATTAGGTTTTATTAAAATAAGCATCTTTGTGTCTATGCCTTTATCTGAATTGAACTATATTTTCCAGCCATTGTGAAATAGCCTGTCCTGAACTGCAGTCCTTCACTGTTGATAATGTTGATAATGTTAAGCAATGCATTATGAGGACCAGTGCTTATGCCTATACTTCAGGACAGGTGCATTTCAGCATCCCATGGGTGACCCTTGCAGTGCTATCCTTGTGTTGGGAATACAACTGGGCACACTTTCTGTCTCTTTACCTTACTCTCAGCGGAAGATCTGGCTCCTCAGCTTGCCAACTATGGCCACAGAGACAGCTGGGGTCTCAGAGCTACAGGACACACCAGACAGTACTTCTGACTTGATAGGCACAGCCAGATTACACTGAGCTGATGCTCTTCTGACATGTGTTGGAATATTAGAAGATAATTTGAGTGCAAGAAGCCTATGGAAGTGCCATTCTGAAATTAGCAACAAATGATGTCAAGCCACATGCATGATCTTATACAAAACATCATTAATTTAAATTTTATGTTGCTAAACCACATTTACCACCATCACACACTGTGAAAATCAAGGAAATAGCTCATATAGCCACTTAGCTCACTAGCCAAGTCTCCCACCGCTTTCCCACCTCTTGCTTCTTCATGTCAATGCGCACTGCCCTTGAAGAATGGCTCTGGGAGATGCATGGAGAGAATCAACACATGGAAGTGGAAATTTTGGAAAAGGAGGCAGAGAGGTCTCTGCTTTTTGTATTATCACCTCACCACACTCTTGGACACTATAAGGGCAAGTGTAATTACGCCTTTTTAAATAAAAGCTTGCGTTTTCCCTAGCCTGGCAAGTACCTACTTCAGGCAAAAATAGCTGTCAGATTTTCCCATAGTGACTCAATTCAATTTTATAAATCAAGGAAATTAATGTGAATTCGAATTTTAGAACGTCCAAAGTGGCAAAAACTTAAAACTGTGCTACAGTGAATGTATTTACAATTAAAATATTCTGGGCAATGTGAAAGACGTAACAGTAGTAAACATACAGAAATTAGCCTGGGCAAGTTTTCTACAAGGGAACATTATTTATCAGTGTTTCCTCTGTACTTCTTAACAAAAACAAAGTTTATATGTGGAATTCTTCACAAAGACTAATTGGCTTTGACTTACTTGTAATCAGATGTGCTCCCAGAAACTACTTAGAAAAAGCATGACCTGCAAAGTGAAAATGTGACTGCAGACCAAATGCACATTAGCTGCCGTCTACCTTGAAAAGAGAATGGTATCTGCTAAGAGACAGCCCATGCATAAGCCTGGCCTCTGCATAAACCTGACTACACATACAGTCCAGTACACCCATTCCACTATGTGTTTTTAATGGTTTTATAGCTCCACTAGAAAACTGTAAGTGAACCTCCATTTGTCTGACAACCAACAATGCCAGACAGCTCCGAAAATCTAAACTCAGTTCATCAGAATGTGAAATGATTGGATTTTAATGTAGTTTTAATAACAAATTTCAGTGTAGGCTTAACTGAAAGCGTGTGAACACCTCCTTTGTTTTGATTTCTACGTAACACACATCACTAACTGGGATGTAAACTGTGTGTGTATATGTATGTCATACAAAGGTTGTATGGAGACTTAAGAATTTTTTCAGTGCTCATGCTGTTAATGTGAAACAGCCTTGTGACTGCCCTTATTAACAAGTTAGCTGAATAAACGTCCCTTCTCACACACTTTCACTTGCCTTTTCCCCAAAATCCTAAGATTTTAATTTAAAAAATGCTAAACCTACAGTGTTCTGTTAGAATTGTAATGCCCGAACTCAGACTGAATGTTAGTATCTTATATCACACTAGGGATTAGGTGGTATGACAGCAACTGGCATTGTTGTGCTGCCTTTTTTACGTAAGGAACGGGAAAATTTGCGGGTCCTCTGGTAACTTTAGTTGCTTTTTGTTTTTATAAATTAACATGAGCATCTTGCAGGTTAATTTAAAGTCTTTTATGTCTTCTCCAAAATTTCTATCTTTATTGGATTCACATCTGTAGTTTTATTTAATATGAGCCAGATGGTGAAATCAAGGCGATATTCATTTAGGATGCTTGCTCTGGTGAAGGCTCACTGAAGACATTGTGCTGTGCCAGTTTTCTGGTCATAGTGTCAGGCAGAATGAAATATGCTGGACGCTTTTTCTGTTCGTCTAATTAGAAACAGAGCTTTCTGATCAATAACCTTCAAATTTTGAACTTCAGAAGCAAAGAGATACAGACAAAAGTACATAAAATTCCACAAGCTGTCCACAAAATGTTGCTGTGTTGCTCAAGCTGCAGATAGTTAATACAGCAGAGTAAATAGGCATTTGTGGCCGCAGAATCTGTGTGATGGGAGGATGCTGAGCAGACAACAGAGAGCAGAAAGCAAAGGTGCACTCCTGTCTCTGTGAATGCAGCAGCTCCTGATCTGGGCTGAGCTGTGAGTCTGAGGGAGCTCAGGTCTGCTGAGATCTTCCCTTGGAGAAGTCATCCTGTGTATGCCTGCTGTGCATATCAGACATGGATGTGTCTGGTGTGGATTAAATACTCAATTAGATACGTGGTCACTTTATTGGCCACTGGAGATAGGTTACTGAGTATTACTCCTGGAAGGTACAAGATGTAGAAGGAACAGAAGCTATCACATAGATGAGATAAAGATTTATTCAGTATATGTTTTGCTTAGGCTCTCTTCTTCTGTGCAAAATCATTATTCACTAAAAGGAGAGGCAGCGCCACACTTTTGCCCTCATAAGCTGGAACATTGTGCTCTTGCAGCATAATCAGATTTTCCAAGCAAAACTCTTGGTTATTTCAGTCACATTTATGCAGCTGTACAAGGCCTTGGCAAAATTCAAGTACTGCAGAGCATGTTAACATTTCAAAGTATAAAATTTAGATCAATATCGTATAGTTAAATTTTAAAAGCCAAATTAAAGAGTATATATGTTGTGCCCACAAAATATGCATACAGGTTTGATTGCATTTTCCATGCACTGAGTGTACAATCTACAATACTGTAGGGAGAACCTGCAACAGTGATATCCAGAATTGAAATGGATCTATTTGGCATGCTTTCATTTCCTGGCAGGTTTTGGCTTGTGTTTTGGACGTGCAAAGGTTTTAGATCAAATCTTTACAAAGAAGGGAGAATAATTTAGAAACAGGAAACAAAAGACTCCAGAAAAATTTGTACCAGAGATGTTATTTTCCAACACACATTTTTTTCCAATATTGTTTGGGACTTGATGTTAAAATAATTGATTAAATGAAACAGTGGAACTGCATATGTTGTTGTGAAGTGTAACTGCAGGCTCAGAGCACAAGGGTGAATGCAATACAGACCTTGGAGCTTGGCTCGGTTAAAGGATAAAAGCCTAATTATATGAACTGAACATCAAATTCATGCCACCTTGGTACCACGTTCAGAATTTCTCCATGCATCTTTACCTTTCGCACCAGTTCTCCTGCCTGTCCATTGCTTGTTCTGCTTTATGGGCTGGAACAGTGTGTGCCTGTGCTGTGCAGGATCTGAGTAAAAACCTGATGTATAATCACGTTTCTGACACTCATTTCCTCAGACACTTAACTCCTTACTGTCCCCACCTGTAAAATGGGGAGAGATGTCTGTATGCATGGTTGTGTCTTTCCTAGGGCTAATCACCACAGCGTCTCCATGCATGTTTGTAAAACGCTCTGAAGATGAAAATTGCCAAAGAAGTGCTAGGGATGATTATTATAAGTTAATGAACAAATTTCAACTTGTATTTGATTGCCAGGTAATTCAAATGGGAACCACCAGCCCTTCCCTCTCTTCGAAGAAAAGTTGACAGTCAGCTAGTTGCTAATTAGCACTCAACTGAAATGCCTCCAAAGCTGAGTGCTCCCAGTTGAGTCCTTTAAAAAGTAAGCTTTCAACTAATTGAAATATGCTGAAAGTTGAACAGTGGGTGAGGTGGGTAACAGGTAAATCAGGACTGTGGAATTAGGATCATTTAAAGAATATTCATCTTCTCCAGGTAGGGACTTCTAGTGAAACGCTGGCCAGAATGAGCAGCGTGCTCATGTTCACACACCTGTTCCCTTTTCTGAGGCCTAGCTTGTAAACTGCAAGACGTTTTATCCTGCCATGTGGTTGTGAGAGCAAGTTAGGGTTGCTTAAAAATGGTGCTGAAGTATGGTGCCGCTTATCTATTGGAATATATGGAGGGGTAGTTATAGTGATTCTTGCTTGGGGCTGGAGCAGACTTAAGAAATCATGAAAAACACATCACTTAATATGCTAGATCTGAGTTGAACATGTCACTGGGAGGTGGCCGCAAGAGGCAAATGACAGAAGTTTCATCCTTTTCTTTTTCCTTCCTGACTGCTCAGGATTCAGCATCCTCAACACCAGCTCCTCGACCTTTCCTCAGGGAAAACACACTCACTGTTTGAATGTCTCACATTCTCAACTCACTAGTTGAGCACTTTGGATAAAGAGCCCCAGTTGCTTCAAATAGCACTTGGTAGTATCAGTCTCCAGTGTTATCCGACACCGATCTTCAGTAGTAGATATGGGGGTAAGAGTTAAAGACGAGGAGTAGTGAGAAACTGAAGGCAGTTATATAGACATTCAGAAAAAAGGAACTCTGGAAAGGGGCTCTGGGCAGGCATGAATGAAGGAAAATGAGAGAAATTGAGTTAACATTGAAACAAGGAGCAAGTGGAACAAAACAAGACAGAAGTGTTGTTGAAGCTGCTGGCTTCTGGAGAGAAGACTCTGTGGTATGCTCTGAGATGCAGCATGCCAAGGTATACAAAGTCTCTTTAGTGTTTCACCAGTCTGGAAGATGATCTGGCTCTGTCAAGTGGCAGAAGTTCTGTGGTACCCTGCATGTCAAGGACTGAATTGTAGAATCGCAGAATACCCTGAGTTGGAAGGGACATATCAAGATTACTGAGCCCAACTCTTGGCTCCACACAGGAGCACCCAAAACCCTGTGTCTGAGAGCACTGTCCAAACACTCCATCAACTCTGGCAGCTCAGGTCCACGCCCAGTGCCCTGGGCAGCCCACTCCATGCCCACCACCTTCTGGTGCAGACCCTTTCCCTCACCCCCAGCAGCCCCTCCCCTGACACAGCTCCATGCTGTTCCCTCAGGCCCTGTCGCTGTCACAGAGAGCAGAGCACAGCGCTGCCCTCCGCTCCCAGTGAGGAAGCAGAGAGATGGGCAGACTCCTCAAAGACTGTGTTCAATTGAGCATTCAGAAAACACAAAGACAAAATTGAAAATCTTTTTTGATTAGGGACAAAGACCTTGTGTGTACTGCAGAACTGAGAAATATTTAAAATCTCTTCTGTGTTCTCATCTGTTCAGAGGTACTTCCAGCATCACTGGTGCATGCTGCGTCTATAACTTAAAATCGTATTTACTAGCATTAAGCAGATGAAGAGAATCCTTAGAAATGTCATATGTAAAGAATTATCATTATATGTAATTTATGCAAGCTAGACTTGAGTTTGTGAACAGCCTGAAGCATTTAAAAGAGGTGAACCCTTCATGCTGCACCGTAAACTCTGAAACATGGTGGTTTTGGTGGGCACTAGTAAGGGAATTATGAAAGATATTTATGAAAAAAAAAACATTGTGTCATTTATTAATGACAGAAAAGGACATTAGCCATGACCAGAAGAAAAAAAAAAACAACAGCCTACATGGAAAAAAACAAGAAGTGACTATGGAGCCTGGCAAATATTTTTAGTGATAGATTCAAGAACTGTATTTATTTTCCTGTCCACAAATTGTCTGTGAAGGGAGAATACTTTTCCATATATGTTTTTTATTTCAATATATTAATATTTAATGCAAACAAATTACAGCTTCTAGATTTCTTATAAATTGCAAGCATCTGCTATATTACGTCCTACGGCTGTAGAAATTAAAGGCAGCACACAGCTCTGAAACTTGCCAAAACCCTGTGTTTGAGCTTGGTGATAGTGTGCTGCATGTGATGGGCTGTTGTTGGTGTTTCTCTCTCGAACATCCCAACTTTTGATGAGCATGTTTCATTTGAGTCACTCATGAGCACTCCAGGGAAAACAGCTTTGTTCTCTTACCTAAGGTCACTCTGCAAATAAAGTCTTTACTGCCATCTGTATAAGGAAAGGACAGTCTGAAATTTGGTCAGGTTTTTTTTCATGAAACTCATACTTATTTGAGTGTTCTCAAGAAACATCATTTCAAATACCTCTTGTAATTAGTTCTTCACTTTCTGTGTATCTCTAACTGATATCATTCTCTCCTTTTCCAGTCTTCTCAGCAGCTACAAAGCATCTAAAATGTATCCTCATAAACCTGATTACTGGGAGGCCAACAACCAATGCATACCAGGGATAAATACAGCAATTACACCTATTTACAGCTGTATCTCTTTTCTGCATTATCATTATTACTAAATGGATATTAAAAATAGTGCAGTTTCCAGAGCTGCTTGTCAGCCCTGCAAAGCAAGGGCTGTGCCTTGGTTGCGCAGTGTGGGGCCATGGGTGTTGTCTGGTGCCAGAAGGATCCTTGAGCTTCAGCCATGGTCACAGTCAGGAGGCAGCACCCAGCTCCATGAGGGCACAAGCAGAGGGACAGATGAAGGAGCTGTCCCACTTTACCCCTTCTCGCTCTCTGCTTGCATCCTGGGAAAAGTTTCCACCATTGATTTTTTTGGCTGCTTGAACAATCCTGCTGTTGTAGCACATCATGGCTATGTGGAGGCACTGAGGTTTCCACATTGGTGGGTACAGATGGAGAAAAAATCCCAGATCAGTCACACCTCTACCTGTAATGAAGGGAAATTGTTCTCAAAAGCTGACAGTGGAGTCCTTGACTCCTGTGGGTCCTTCTGCCTCTGCCCAGGAGAGGGCAATATGGCACCCAGACATCAGCCAGCACCCAGCTCCACCTCTGGGGGCCCCTTGGTGTGACCAAGGCCACACAGTAAAATTCTGGGCAGAGGGACATGAAACATGGCTTCCTCTTCACTTCAGTGAGCTAATGGCCCATTCTCCCACCCACCTCCGTGTCCTCAGTGGGCACGGCTCACGTTAGGTGCCACATGAGTGTTTGCTGTATGGAGCTTTGAGGATGGGGAGACCAAGGTGCTGTAGCCCTCCCTTCTGATAAGGATCTCTGCCTGGAGGTGCAGAGATATCTGCATGTGTATACACCTATGTAAATGCAACCTGCACACACATATCCACA
>JAPSGF010000002.1:7196257-7266580 GCA_035772895.1 Perdix hodgsoniae
GCCGGGTGCCGCGGGCGGGCGATGCCTCCCCGCCCCGCCGCGCGCTGTCAAAGTGCCGCGGGACGGGAACTCCGCGGGTGCTGCCCGCGCTGGGCGCAGTGTGGGCGCCGTGCGGCCGGCCCGGCGCGGGGCAGCTGCCACGGAGCGGGGTGCTGCACGGAGAGGGGACGTTCGGCCGCTCGGGGGAAGAGCGGGGGAGGCTGCAGCCTGTTGTTCGCGTGGTTAACGCGGCGCGCTTCTGCCTGCCGGAGTGTAGCGTGGCCGGGATCGGGCTGCAGTGCTGCCATGTGGCTGTGTTTGGGCAGCAGGCCGTCCTGGCGCTGGGATTTTTTTTGCAATACTTTGCCGGCGGTGCCGTGCAAACACTTTTACAAAGTACCCATCTCGTGTAATGAAGAGCTTCGTACAGACACCCGCGTCTGCTGAATCGGTGTCACCAAGCGTGGCGAAGGATTTCGGACCGACCCGTTTGTTATGCTGTAGTTCCTGGAAAGAACCGGAGGTCACAACAAAATAAAGCACGCATGCATGCCCGACTGTCAGCCGAGCCGTGGAGGCAGTGCCGCTCAGTGTACACAGTGCACACACGAGCGGTGACCTGCTTTCTGATTGGCCGCCGCTCCCGGCGCTGGGCTCTGCCGCTGCTGCTCCCGCTCGATGCTGTGGGGTTCAGTGCTGGCGGGGAGCTTGCAGCAGCCCCCAGAACCACGGGGACCGCCCTGCACTCCTGCCCCAGTTGTTGGTGCCCCTTGGTTTGGGTGTCGGTGGGGTGGTTCTGTGTTTTTTCTCTTCTGCAACTGTTTGGTGGTGTCTCGCAACTCTGTTCTTACATTCCTGTGCATACTGGCATTGTAGTTTCTAGACTTCGTCAAGCAGCAGAAATCTGTATTGTTCAGAGATTCCTTTAGGGTTCTGTTATCGAAGCCACTCCGACATGCAGTCAGTGTTCATTTTGCTATTTTACACATTATTTCAGCAACACTTTTAAAACTGGGCTGCAGCTTCCAATTGCAACTCCCTTACAGATGTTCCACTCGAAAAGTTTTGGAGGGACTCATAAAGCAGCCCCTCCTGCACCGTGCTGAGAGCCCGCTGTGTTGGGGGGCACCTACAGTGAGATGGTGGGTGGTGGGTAAGCAGGAGCCCCCCTGTAGTGCTGCCATGGGTTCCAGCAGGATCTGACTGACAGATAGTGCTCTGTTAATAAAGACCTTATGCTCAAGCATTTATTATTATTATTATTATTATTATTATTTAATTTGCTCAGAGCAAAGAGTTTTGCGTTGTGATTGTTCCGTGTTTCCATTCTGGTTGTCTGTTTTTTAATTTCTCTGTTCCATGCTGTAAGTATTGTTGTTTGTTGACATGCATTTTCTAGCTAGCTTCATGTCGTCTCCTTCATACCCCACTTCAAACTTATTTCTTAATAAAGAAAATAATAATACTAAAAAAAGCAGATGAGTTTCCTGGGTCACTCACAGTGCCTGGATGCAGACACCCTGCGAGGAATCCTGCTACCTCCTCAGGCAGGTGGGGAGCAGAAGTTTCACATTAATGTCCCCTTCTTTCAAGAGTGTTTGTGCTCAGGAGCTGAAGGCTTCTGGAGCGTATGCGAGTGGCTCTGAGTTTCTCCAATCCAGCACCATGGAGTCCCACGTGCCATGGAAGATGCTTGTGCTTTGGGTGATGCTGGTGTGCCTTGTGAGGATTTCTCTTCTGGCAGCCTTTGGGATAATGTAGGCACTGCTCTGTAGAGGAGCCCCGGGGGTAGGTGAGTGCAAGGAAAGCAGCTTAAGGGGAAAGGAGTTACAAAGAAACTGCCCAAAGGCTGGGGGTAGCATGATGTCAGATTCTGCTCATACCCAACTTCTGGAGAGCTAGTGAGCATTTGTTCTAAAAAAAGAAGGAGAATCCTACAGCTCTTATTCCTTCTCCCATCTCAAATATGTGCCTGGAAGCCTCAGGGATTGTGTTGCTTTCTTAAAAAATTAAAATGTTCCAAACAGTCTTCTAGAGTTGAGTCCTCTGCCATCCCTCACAGCAGTGGAAGTTCTAAGGCAGAGTGTGTGTATAATGAATGAAGTTGTGCACAGGATGGACAGAAAGCCATGGAAGGAGTGTCTGTATGCCATGTCTGTCCCTTTCCTCCGCTCCATCTGCAGAGACCCCTTTGTAGCGAACTCCTACAACTTGTGAATGAAGCTTGCAGGTGGGAGAAAGTGATTATAACGAAGCTGAGGGCTGGTAGGGCTGCATTTGGGGCAGGTGCATGCCGCATCTGCTGCCATCAGGGTGAGTGCAGAGTGAGTGGTGCACAGGGGCAGTGGTGCCCTCAGAGCTGCTCTGCTTTCAAGGGACCCTCCCTGAGAGCTGTGCCAGCATCGGGTGGGAAGGGGTACATAGGCCCTATAAGGGCTGTGCTGACCAGACGGAGTATCCAGTGGTAAATAAAGGTCATTTAGGTGCGGTGTGGATGTCTTTGTCACTCCTGTTTTCCTTAGGAAGAAAAGGTAGTGAGGAAAGTAAGGAATTAGCAGCTGTGCTGGATGTGCAAACTTGTGCTCTCCGAACTTGTTACAACTTTCTGGGGAGAACCTACAGCTCCTGTTTGAATCCCCGGTCAGTCCTGGGCGAGGAATTCCAATCGCACCCAGGCAGGGGGTGGCTGTGTGATGTAAGGACTGGCAGGAGGCCACCACCCAGCTAATTCCTGTGTCATCTGAAGTAACGTGGGGAGCCTGCCTTGTGAGGGGGCGAACAGGAACACCTCAGCTTCCTTACAAGTGGTTCAAAGAAACCTTATCTCGCAATACTTTTCTCTAATGGAAATAAATACATGATTTCTTAATAATTCTTGGGCTTGCCTAGTGCCAGTTTGTAATGTATCAACAGTCCAGACTTGAAGAAGTAAAAGCGTATTGAAATGTTTAATAATCTCTGGCAGATACAAAAATAAACCTCATGCACTTCTCTCACAGTTAGCTAACTTTCTGGGTAACTGCAATACAGATGTTCCCTTGCTGTATTTGTGGTTTAAGGATTTCATGACTGCTCACTCAAACTCAGTTTATCTTAATATTTTTTGTATCTGTATTGTTTGAACATTTCAGGAGAGTGGGGCTGTTGTTATGGTGTATTCAGCAGTTTCTCAAGTCCTGGGTAGTACACAGTGTAGGCAAATTATCTTCAGTATTTTCTCTGTTCTTTATTAAACTCTATGTTAGAAAAAAAAAGAAAAAAAAAAGCACCTCTTTTCCTCTTTGATGTTTTGATGTTGTAAATCCTTTTCCATTGTAATATTCAATCATTTGAAATTGCTCACTCTTAAAAGAAAACAAAAGGTGATTATATCTTGTAGATAATTATTTTTCAGTAGCAGTGCGCTGTGGATGGAGCACTTAAAGTTGCTGACAGTTTAAAGTTTGAGGCGTTGCTTTATTGGCAATAATCAGAGCAACATATCGAGCCTCTCACGGGTTTGTTTAGTATTTGCAAAACTTCTGTCTGTCACAGTGTATGGAATTTGCCTGTGTCTCTTTGCTGCAGGAGAGCGGAGCCCTCCTGGCTGGGAGGGCAGTGTAGTGAGGGTGACTACAGAACTTGATTAGCGGCGTGTTTGTTTTAAGGACAGTTAGCTTAATCAAACCATGTTAAACCCCTCTGAAACGCTATCGTGTATTTCCAAAAGCAGAGATCTCACGATGAAAGAAAATTTAGAGAAAATTAAAAGGAAAAATAAAGGAAGATGTTACGATCATTTAGAAGGTGCCAAATGAGCTGGAAGCTCACACAGACGTTGGGATCTAAGCAAATATTTAAAGTGAAGCAAATCACAGCAAAGCAAAACAAAATTCTGCAGTTAAATGAAAGTCTCTTATTTTACTTCCCCGCATTGCTATCTGATGAAATAAGCTTTTCCTCTTCTTCTGAAAGCATTTTTAATAGATTAGTCATAAAAATATCTGTTGTGACATCACGTTTGTTCACATAGCAACTTCGTATCGCAAACAGATCTCTGATGTTGTATACATAGATTTGAGTTTGTCTGATGAGTTTGTTTTGTTGGGGGAAAACATAAACTTCTGTCTCAGAGTAGTTTTGAGGAAATAGCCATTTGTCCACAACCACACCAACAGTGCGCAGCAATTCTAGGAACATCAGCAAAGAATTTTCAGTAACTACTTCTAAAATCCTGCTTTGCTGAAGCTGAGGTCAGTTTTAAAAGAACCCCTTGAACTCGTTTTGGCAGACATGGTCTTCGGGATGAATTCAGGGCTCATTTTCCTGATTGTCTTTTATTTCATAGAATCTTTTTCATCGCTTAGAAAAAAAAAGCACACAAAACTGTTGCAGCTGTTTTCAATTAAAATTTTTACAAACTAACAATACTTATGAGGCTGGGAAAGAAATAAAAGACAGCTTCCTTTCTGTGCTGATCCATAGCTTACAGTTGGAGATGTCTTGTTGCATTTTTTTTTCTTCTTCCCCTGTAGTTATAACATAAACTCCGTGCTTAAGGGACAGGGAGCTTTTGGGGCACGGGTTGGTGAGTGGGGAAGGGGAGGGTCAATAAGAAATATGGAGGCTGGATCCCCTGTAAGTTATTCTGATGCTTGCTAGATCATTTTCTATAAATAAATCTTTTCAACCCTTTCTTTTTTTTTCTTTTTTTGTTCTTTATTCTTTAAACCACAAATCTACTTAAAAAAAAATCCCTTAAACTCAGTCTTTCTCTGATATAAACAAGATTTACTGTGCAGATTCAGTCTAACAAATAACAGCCTCTGGATGGTGAGAGGGAGCAAAGCAGGGACCTTGACAAGGTCCCAGCCCTGTGGTCTCACTTCGGCTGGAGTTCTGCCGGCTGTTGGATTGCAAGATCAGATTTTAAAAATAATTTGGTTTTGGTGTATATACTTCCTCTGTTTATAGAAAAAAAGTATATGGATGTGTTGCTAAACACATTGCAATATTTTTTAGCTGGACTTTTTGCTTTAAATGATATTTGTTCGTATCTTTTTGCCAAAAGTTGCATATCTGCTGTAAACAGGCATTCCGACCGAGCTGATACTTTGTGTGTTTGCTTCCTCCCGAGCAAGGCTTGCTTTCCTGGCTGCACTGTGTAAACAAGCCAGAATATATCCTCCGTCTGCTGGGTGCTCTTTTCCAAAAGTGGCTCCTGGTCTGCTCAGGGCCTCGGGGTGACCCTGGTGGGACACAGTGGCAGATGGTTTGTGGCTTCCAGAAATGGCTGGGGTGGGACAGCGCCTGTTGGCTTTATATATTAGCCAGAAAGAATGGAAGAAACCTCTCTGAGACCCTGGCTGAGATCTTATTAGGACTGTGTGTTTCTTTTCCCAGTATGTTCTTGCTGGCCTTGGTTGTCATCTCAGTTCAGGGCAGACAGAAAATGCTTCAGCACCAGAATACTGTTTCCATTTCTGTTACATTCTAAAGGACAGCCGTGTCCTCCTCCACTCAAACCCAGTTACTCCTCTGAGTCAAAGGGTTCTCTTGGTGCTTCTGAAGTAAGTGGGGATCAGCTGGAGCCACCTGTGGGCAACAAACATTGGGGTGGGATCAGCTGATGTTTCTGAGCCAACTCTGTCACTTCTGTGCCTTATGGGGCTAGTGAAAAATCACTGACCTGGAAATACAAGACCTCTGCAGAAATAAAATGCTCAGTTTTGGTGGCCGAAGTCTGTTGGTGGTGTAGAGTCCTTTCAGCAGCCCTGAATTTTACAGGGGCAGGCTGTCCTGTCCACAAGACATGGACTCCCTGGGCACTGCCTTGCTGCTCCATTGACAAGAAGCCACGTGGTGAGCCTGCTGGCCGAACTGCTGTTCCTCTCTGCAGTATGCAGCACTGAAGCACAAGGTTGAGAGTAGCTGCTTTATTGTTTTGAATAAATCATCAGTATTTTTTATAACGCTGCAGCCTGTGTAGGTATCAGATGAGACCTGTTCCTTAAGGTCTTTCTGATGTCAGTACTCATATCCAAGTACTTATCCAGGGTGGTCACAAACTCACAACTGACACACCAAAGCCATAATTTTACATGGGTTTCTAACTGTGCTTAAACTCTGCTGCCTGAGTATCTGCAAACTGAATAGAGGGATTGCTGTATCCTTCTGAGTATTTGATAAATTAGAACATTGCTGCAGTAACTCTCAGGGTGATCTGCAGTACCTGCCTTTGTGCCACAGTCAGCTTGCCTGTGAAAGTAAAATCTATCTGTGCTATTTGTGTGTGTGGTTCAAAAGGGAAGATGGAAATGTGATCTCTGAGTACAGTTTTGTGATCAGGTTGCTCAGGTACAGCAGATTTAATACCTGTCCAGATCCTACCCATGATACAACTGCTGGCTGCAGACTTGAGCATCCTTCATGAGTTCATTACTGTGCAGGAGGGTTGCACAGATTAGTTGCATGACCTTGTCTGTTGCATTCATAGAAACATTGAATGTGTATAACAGCAATCACATTTGGACACCCCTGCTTAATAAGACCCCAAGGATGGGTTGAGTCATTAACCCACTGTGCTCATTCTTCAGGTGCTTAATAAATGAATGAACCAAATGTCCTTGTTGGAGTGGTACCACATGCCGTTTTCCAACATACTTTTTTTCTTTGGACTTTCAAACACTTGTCTTTTCTAATTATTTTTATTAGGTTATTTGGTGAAGTAGTGAATTGATTGGGAGAGTTAAGACTTTCTCAATACATTGCATATTTGCATTATTTCATGTATCTTATTGTGATTCGTGTTCTAGTTGTGTAGCTTTGCTTCAGCCATTAGCAGAACATTGTATCAGAGAAAGACTTGCCATCTGTTCTAGAGCAGGGTACAAAGAGATTTCTGAAATATTAATAACCACATTATACAAAAAGAAACATTCTAAATCTTTAACTACAGCAGTCACATGGAGAGAAGAAAAAGCTCAGAAACAGAAAAGAGCGAAACTTCCTTGTGTTATTATTTAAGCTGGAGCACTCTCACTTTATCCTTCAGGAAGACAACCTGCAGCACTGGTATTCCTGACATCTCCTTTTCTAAGGAGTAAAGGACTGCAAGGCAAGTGTAAAACCTGTTTTGCCCTTAGGTTTGCAAGCTGGATTTATCTATGTGTATATCTATATTTACAGCTGATGAACGGGAATACGAAGTGCTGCGTACTCAGTCCCTCACGTTCTAACAGTAACTTGCCACTGTTACCGTCTTCGGTAATTCTTGTTTCTACTTTAAGCACTGGAAATCTTTTCATGTTATTCCATTTCACATCACAATACCGTTATTGTAGCTGCTAACCATTACTAAGTAAAGGCAAAGTAGTTCCTTTGCAGCAAATGAAAATTCTTCCTGTTGAAATCACCCAGCATCTTGCAGGACCCTCTTTCCTTTGGTACTTGTCCATTTATTCACTGTTCTTCTTTGCTATACCACAACGATAAAAACATCCACAGCTTACATATTCTATGTGTGCCTTTGCAACCATATTGCTTGCTTCAGTGGTTGAAGGCAACACAATAGCTCGCTCACTTCTACCTAGACTTAATCACTGGAGTATCAGTTAACCCTTAGGGTAATTGGGTAATAATGTTGTTGATGTGATCTGAAGTATCATTTTAAGCAATTAGAAGTTCATATATAATGTGCTGCAATTATGCATTATATAGTGCATCTATCTGTTTTACAGAGCAAAAATTACCATATGTTTTGTGGGAAGGTTGGCATTTTGCACTGAGCGGCGTTCTGCTTGTATTTACGAACAGCATGCCTGTAAACTGTGGTAATAACTCTTTGAAGGCCACACCTATGCACGCTGTCGATTATGTTAAAAAGCAAAGGCTCATTTTAATGAATGTGTTGGCATGAATAATGGGACATGAAAAGCCAGCACACTGGGTAAAGGTTCATTACCTGAGTGCAACAAATGCTTCATGCAGAATTTCCATGACTATGCACTGCAGTTTAACAGTGAATTTTCTTTGGCTGTGCTTGTGCTCTTTATGTGTTTGTGTGAATGTTTGATCACAGATGTTTTATTCTCACGAATAATTCCAGAATGCAAATTTCAAGTTGTCAAGCATTCTGGATAGAGGTTGTTTGTTTTATATGGGCTAAGCTGAAAAGCACTTTCCTGTTTTTAGTTTCCAGAGCCTTCAAGATAGAGTCATGATCCTTAGCAATTCGGTACGCCAGAGACAAATATCCCATTGCTTTGCAGTGATAACTGACTGGTGTATGCACATAAAGCAAATTAATGTCAGTGAGTGGTGGCAATGGGAAAATTGCCACCAGATCTGGAAATATGATGTACTTACAGATTTTCTTTTTTTTAGGGCAAGGTACTATTTACATTTTTAAAATAACTGCACGGTAATAAGGAAAAAGAGGTGAAAAAATGAGAATCTTCCCAACATTTCCTTCTCTAGTTGAGGATAAGAAATAGAAACATGTAATGTGTGACCACTTGCAGTGTATATACTTAATATAATATTACATGCATACAGCAGACAATCTTACGAAAGACAGGCAAATATATGTCTTAAATTTGAGTAATTAATGCATTCAAGTAAGTTGTCATTAATTCCTAGCAACTCTGAGTAAAATTATGCACAGATGAAAATTATTATTTGATATGAATAATTAGCTCAGCTCTTTTCAGTACCTCTTCACACTGTGGCAGGGTTAATAATGCAAAGTAAAAAGATCGGTCAAGGCACCAGAACACCGAGTACATCTCTCCTGTGGCTGTGCCACAGGATTATTTAGCACCCATATCAAGAGCATCTGAGTTACTGACTGATTGTTTCATCCAGAGGACGGTTTTCATCAAAATATTCAGTGTCACCGACCTCCTCGTGCAGGGGGTGTGAGCTCTGGTCTGTAACCTGAAGCCACAACTTGTGTGTCTAGATGGACAAGAGCCCCTCCATTGAGCCACTGTGACACCTGGTGGCTTAGGAAGTAACGCAGGCAGCACCAAACTAACAGGTAGAATCCGGAGATCAGTGGTTATTGATAAATGCCCTCTCTTACGAGTATCAACGGAAGTCTCTTGGCAGGATTAGTCTACTCTGCTTCCTTGATATAGTTAAATTAATCATTACTGGGCTCATTTCTCTTCATGGTCTTCATAACACATATTTGAAGTGTTGTAACATGGGACATCACAAAATCTATCTGCTTTTATCTCCAGTGCTCTGATGTTTGCACATCATTCATATTACATAGAGAAACACAGTTATGGCTGCAGTACAGAGCTAATATTTTGTTCGTTCGCAGCCATTAATTTGGTTAACCAGGAGAATGCTCGGAAGGGTGTAAGGTGCATTTTGGTGCTGGTACTTTTGTACATTGAAGTTGAATGGAAAATATAGCAAACATTTGGCAGTGGGCACAGAGCTGTGTAATACCTTGAATTTGAGGTGTTTCATCTATGGATAATTCAATAACAACAAAGTTATATTTTTATGAGTTATTCTTGATAAACTTAAAATTGGACCAATACGATGTCAAGCTGAGGTGGAGCTCCGTAGCTTAAAAGTTCAGGACTTCACAGTACCGCACTACCTGTTGGTCACTTCTTGCATCTTCAAACAACTACATCCATGGTTGTTTGGGATCATCTATGATGATTCCAAATATTTGAGAGGAGTTTCCAAAATTAAGTTCATACATTACGTCCCACACTACTTTCCTTTATCCCAGTACTTGTAAAAAACTTGTCAGCAATTGGGCTGAAATGGCAGGGGGACTCCATCCTTCTGTTCCCCATTACCTTCTGGTATGTCCACAATGCTGTCACTTGAACACAGCAGTTAGGCAACACATGCCCAAAGTTGTATTGAACTGTCTGCAGTGGGAAGTGAGCAGCTCGGTGCTCAGTGCATGCTATCTGTCTTATTTCACATGGAGATATTTGGATTCCTTGCTGAGCACCTGAAGTTGAGGGTGGCTACCGATGTTCATCCACATCCCTGTCTTCAATATATTTATTATAATAGGTATTTATATTATAAATATGTCTATTATAATATTTAATTATAAGATTTTTGAGGCTGGGACCATCTTCTCAGTTCTGGTACAGTGGAGTTGTGGTTGTATTTTTCATTTCTCTTTGGTACTGTGTTGTATATTGTAACTAACTGAAGGCTGAAAGTAGATAGTAGTATTTAAAATTCTTTCAACCCAAATTTAAATATAGTACATTCATTTTGATTTTATAAATCAAATGCTTTAATTGATATTACATGTATTTATGCACCACAAAGAATTATCTGACTAGAAATGCCGTTATACAGCAAGTTCTTGGAAAATGACTGTTTAATGTTATTAACACATTTCATTACTTCTCAAGTAATTCAGCATGCTTGTGCAAACCTACTGGCTTTGCCAAGAAAGTACAAATGTATTTTAGGGTAGTGTTCGGATGGTTGATTTGTACATCTGATACTGTTATTAAATCTATTCCTTTTAAAGTGTGATTCTTCAGTAGTTTTGTGTCAATCAGAGAAGCTCATTCCAAGCCCATTTTTTTGTAACAGTGGAAGAACAACTTATCTTGAATTCCTCAAGAAAGGCATATTCTTCTCAATGAGGACTGGTGTTAGGTTATATGTATGTTATTTGAAAAGGATTTGGGGTGGAAATATTATAACGTCTTGTTAGAACCAGAGAGGTTGTTCTACGGAAGAAAGGCAACAATTATTTTTTTCTTTTATTGTTTGCACTCTACTGATTTAATTAGCCAGTGAGAACAAACCCACTTTGAATATTAAAAAGACAAAATTAACTTTCCCCTCCCCCTTCCCCACATCTGTTGCCTTCTGGAGGCAGCTCACAGTACCAAAACTATCCAGTGCCTAACGGATTTTGCTGTCTAACAGACATTACCTGTATTTGCTTGCAAATAAGGGAGCTGGTTGTAAATTTTTTATTCCACTTGTGAGGGAAAGAGGCTGTTTAAATTGTCTGTTGGAAAAAGTGGGCTATCTTAAGCAGAACTGGGACTGTCTTGGTGTGTTAGACAAATGAAGGTAGTTACAGTTACAGATGCATTTCTGAATGGTGATCTAATAGCAATCTCAATGATTACCACACTATAGAAACATAAGTTGTTCCTGAGGCTACTACAGGTTGAGAAGAGTCCTGTGAGGGGTTATGTGTTGGTCAGGAGCAGGACAGCATGGGTGGGTAAAAACTGCTGAAATGATCTCTGCTATATTTCATTATTCTCCTGCTTTCTGCAGTGTGAATTAGGAGGACTGAATTTCAATAAGGAAGGAAAGCAGTGAACTGCACCTCTGCAGGGCGAGGCCCAACCTGTGCAGAGGAGCCCTCCTGCTATCCAGTCTGGGGTGTGAATATTAATGTCTCATCCTGGGTTGTGGTCCTACAGAACCAAAGGATGCTACTCCTGCTCAGCCCCATCCTGGTTTGGGCTCTTTTACCCTCTGCAGACCCGAGAACTCTTTTAGTTTTGTTAACATCTTAAGACAGCAGCGAAAAGAGTGTAATTTGTAATAGTTTTCTTCTCACCGTTTTTTAATGGCAGTATTTTTAATGGCACTGTTTTATTAAAACATTTTTTCCTGTGGAGAGGAAAGAGCCCTCCAGATTTTGCTGAAGGTGGCCTTTTACAAACACAATTACCTATATAATTTTCGAGATTATTATTAGGAAGTATATGACACTATTAGGACCATGGAAACTTGGACAAACCCACCTGATGTGCAAATTTTGTTAGCAGAATAGCTAGGCTAAGCTTCAGAACGCCGAGTGTGATTATAAGAGTCAACTGAGAAATATAAATTGAGTGCTCAGCCCAGCAGTTTTTCACTTCCTTGGAGATTGATGGCACACAGATGCATGATTGCAAATAACGTACTGTTTGTGGGCCAGTGCTACTGGTTTGTTTTTGGTGGGTTTTTTTTTGCTTTGTGTGTTTTTTGTTTTGTTTTTGTTTGTTTTCTTTCCTAATCTGTTTTTCTCTCTCACATGCTTCCTAGGTTTGTTTCAGGCAGTTCTTCCTGCTTTCTAACTGCAGTGTGTTATCCCAGGCAAAGTTTTCCTGTTCACAGCACTGGAACTAGCATTCAGCCCAGTGTCTGCATGTGCCAGATTCATCACTGCCAGTTTTCTGCGGGAGCTGATTCAGTAAAAATTTGGGTTTGAGACCTACGTGTTCTAATAGTAAACAATTTTAGCTGACTCAGAGATGAGTTTGACGCATCTTAAATGATCAGGAGGGTATATGCAGCTTTTAAGTGTGGTCCGTAGTTGTCTGTGTGATAATGTTCTGTGTTCAGGGGCTTAGATTATGTTTGCGCTTATCATTTCACAAATGCCAAAGGTATAACAGAAAGTATTGTTAAAAACAGCAGCACTATCATGGAATATTGAAAAGCAAAGCAAATAACAAGAAAGGGGGGAAGTCTTCAATGAGAAGTTTAACTGGAGAGAGAGATGAATGGCACATAATTCAGCAGAATAACAGTTAGATCTGGCAAGCTGTAGAAAATAAATCATTTAGCTGACCTTATCCACATTCTTTGAAAGTGGAGTCCAAAGTCTACATTGTTAGATGTATTAATAAATAACCAATTTTAAAAGATTTGTTATTAGCTGCCTTCTTTATTTGTTTGGTTTCAGTGCCGATCAAAAGCAAATCCTGGACATCCATAGTTAATGTTTTTCAGTGTTTTTCTCGAACAGCTGCTTTACTGAGAAGAGGAAAGAAGGCAATTAAATGAAATTCATGACCTTTTAGGGTCTGATCAGCCTGAAAATGGGCAGCATGTGTGGTTTGTGGCTGATGAACTGGCAGACTTGCAGCTTTGGTGTGACGTCAAGTGCACACATCACAGATTTGTGTGCGCTAAATGTGGGCTTTCACAACCCATCCCTCTCCTGCTTGCCATTATTTGGGGGCTGCAGAGTTCTCCCTGTAAAAATCAGACTGACAGAATCCAGCCCCTCATTACTGTTACGAACTTGTGCGCTTGGCAGTGTGGCCTTAGTAACTCAATTCTGTAGCTTTTTCTTTGTAGATGCATTTTCTGTACAGTCTTGATTTGTCTGGTACAGTAAACAGTAACTTACTGCTTTAATAAGTGACAAATGGATGCAGCTAGCAAATGTTAGTTCTGCTGAAGTAAACAGCAACCTCTGTAGGATTTTCTATATGCTGACAAATTGTTACTGTTATCTTATAGTTGCATTTAAAACCTGTGGATGCATTTCAGGTCATAAAGTAAGTTTGCAGAAGTGCATCCACTTACATTCATGCTTGTCTCCCTTGCATCTACTTCATGATTTATTAATTTGTAGAAATTGCATTTGAAATTTCCAGACATCTGAACCTTTTTCAGCATCAAACTGACCACTGATCTTAAAAAAAAATCATCTACATCAACACCAACTCAATCATTGACAAGGGCTGGAGGAAATTAAACATCTGGAATCTGTTAAGATTTTTATTTATGCTTTTAAACATTGAAGTGTGTATTGCTACCTGCCTTTTACACTTTGAGTATGAATCCATTAAAAAATGCTCTCAAAACACAAGCAGTTGTATAGTAAAGTGATTTGGGCTAGAAAGCTGGACGCAGCTATGTAAGCGTGGAGGAATCGCAAGGAAGTCAATGACGGTGGTGAGCACTGATTGATTTATTTATTGCTGGCATTGAGAACATTGCTAGATTCTTCCCAAATATAGCAGACTTAAATTCCTAAGTGGCTTCTTGCCAGAAAGGCTTTGCACTTGCATTTATCTGTTTCCCATGCTCTGCATCTTTGAGGTGCAAACCTGTTGGAGTTCCCAGTCTTCCATGGAAGAATGATGGCCTCAAACTTTCTCACTATCGCAGTTTCAAATAATCCCCTCCTTATACCCTCACCAACAGGCCTCTTGGGACAGTTTCCTTAGCTCTGCCAGTTTTCATGCCAAGCTGCCCACACTTGAGGCAAACTCCACTAAATCCCTTCAGCTCCTCTGTGAGGGCACAGGTTTAGCAGGGCCTCTGAGGTGTTCCGTCACCACAGGAACAGGGAGATAGTAAATATATTGCTGAACAACATCAGGAAACGCTGCTATTGGGCTTTTGGGAAGCTGAGTTATAGAAAGGTGTGGAGTATTGTTAGATTTTCAGCAGTAAAGCCTTGCATCTGAACTGGAACTTCCAATGGTAGCATCGTTCAGATGTGTTCTTGTGTTTCGGCCTAAATTTTCCAGATTACAGGCTGTTTGTGTTTTTCTACATCAACTTCTCCGCCTTACTCCTCTTTAAACTTATAGTTTCTGAGCAGCTATGTAGGCTGTGATTTTGCTAACCAGGTACTTGCAGATGCCCCTGACATAAAGAGGAAACCCTGGCTAGACTGGTGGATCTGGGAGCCCATTGGAAGCTTCCTTTAGGGTGTTTGGACTGAGCCAAAGCTGTCTATGGGCAGGCACCTTAACCAACAGCATGCTCAACACTGGGATCATCAGCATCAAAAGCTTAAGAAATGGCTTATGTTAACTCTCACTACGTTATTGTAGCTTATTCTTACTGGAAACAGTCACTAGAGGGGAGGGAGATCTTGTGTGTTAAGCTGGAGTGCTACAAGTGTTTTCGAGAGAGATTATAAATCCTGTTTGTAGTGACCGATGGAAAGAGGAGCTCATTATCAGGTAGCAATCCTTCTGGAATGTCTGAGTCTCTTCCAACCAATGGAACAGCCCTTGTGAAATGCATTCAGAATTTAGTAGATGGCTTGCTGGTTATACTGGAAACTTTGAACATACTGTCTGCAAGGGATCAATTGGAAACTGTGTCTTTTTGTGGGAAGTGGGAGGAAAAAGGATGCATACATGTACATAATTGGTGCACTCAATGTATGCTTCCCATAATAGGTTTCATGAGAATTTTCCATTCTTCACGTTTGTATTTGGGGAAATAGGAGAATACTACAGTAAACGCTGAAAGTTGGCTTTAGGAAGGGGAGGGAAAGTTTTCAGAAATGGCCTGCCAGCAAATGTGCCAGGCCTGATTGCCTCGGAGTAAAATGATTGCTTAAATAATTTGGAGAGTACACCAAAAGGGCTTGCTGATGCAGTGTACAGTTCCTTTAAAAGAACATCTTGAATTTTTTTGGGACCTGATGTGAAAGTTCAAGATTTTATAAATTCCTGAGAGAAGATGATTTTTTTATTTAACCTCTGTACCCTTAATGAACTTTGTTTAAAACGTGCGTAGGATGTATCTAAAAGCATATAACGAAAAAATAACTCAGTAAAAAGCTAATATATTATTTATCTACAAATATTCACTGGATTACAAAGACTTGAATACTGTTCAGGATTCCCCTTTGTTGGCAGTACCTACACATGCAAGTGTTAGCCATGTCAGCATAAAAACTTAAAGAAAAGTGAAGTTGAAGTTTCACCCAGAACCTTCATCACTGACAGAGAATTACAGTGAATACAAATAATTCCACCACTTATAATCATTCAGAATCTCAGTGCTGCGGGTTTGTTGGTTTTTGTGGTGGTGTTTTGTTTTTTTTTAAGTGACATTGTGAGATTTTTTTGACAGTTGAAATTGGCATTTCTCATTCATGTAGACAGTTGCAGTGTTCTGATAGCTGACAACCTTAACGTATGCTGTGAATGAAAAAGACCTTTTAAAAAATCTTGGAGCCAGATCACAGCACAGAAATTCTGCGAAAGCAGACTTTGCTGAGCAGTTAGTTGCAGCACTCTTAGTAAATGTGTTTCAATTCACTTTTTGTCATGGAGAAATAGAGAAATAGGTACCTTATTAAAGGAGACTACATCCTTTTATGCAAATTTAATGCACTTGGCAGATTCATCATGATAAATGGTCAGGATGATATAGTTCATGATGTATCTCTAATCTCTTCTGTGAAGATGTTCGTGTCTTGCAGGAAGCAGCCTCTTGAGGGATCAAATCTTTAGAAGTGTGTGGCAGATGGTGATGTCTGCAGAGCCTCATAGATTGCTTTGAAGTCCCTCCAAATGTTGCCCACAGTTAGTGTGTCTGAGCTTTTGCAAGTTCTCTTGCTTCATCTCTCCTTCACTGTCACCTCTCCTAAACTTGTGTCCTCAAGTTGTTGTATTGGGAACACACCGCATTCTTACAGTGTATCTCTTCTCACTCCCCAGTCCTGTCATATCATTGCCTGTAAAGTTGTTCTTCCATTAGGCATCTTGCATATTTTAAGTGCAGTGGTTTACAACAGGAAAACAATAAAACAGAACAAGTGTCTTAGAAAAGCCTATCTATCATTCATGCTTTGTGCTTAATTTCTAAGCGAATCTTTGGAACAAGCACCAGCATCATGTTAACTAATCAACTGTAATCATTTGCCTATATTAATTGGGCTAACTTGTCTTTAAATCAGCAAAAAGAAATGGTTAACGTGTAGTGCTGCTGCAGTGAATCTGAACAAATTGACCATTACAATAAAATAAAATAAAAAATGCTGCAAAGCTATGGAAGGTGAAAACCTAATTTAATAGGATACAGCCAATGAAATGGTCACGGTGTAGAAGTATAAAAATACAGGTTGCAGATCTGAACAGTTGCATATTTTCTGAATATTACTGTTTTATTCAGTGAGTCTTTGCTGATCTGAATTTTGCTGGGCACTCTCTTTCTGTGTGAAATCCAGTACCGTATTTTGTGTGAAATGTTATACCTGTCATGCTCTCCTGTAAAGTTCACATTTCAGAATCAGTCTCCTGAAGTATTTTTGTTACCTTCTTCACTGTACATAATTTCTGTGTATGAGATTGTAATATTTTTGTATCTAGGAACTTTCTTGGCATCACTTCTTTCTCAAATGCAATTGCCGCAACTTGATCCCTCTAAAATATCTGCATATTTAATGCTTTTTCCGTCATGACCGAGTGATTTGTGCTAAAAACATCTAAAAATCATGTTTTAATATTTCAAGTAATAGTTTCAAATTACTGTGCTATTCCTCAGTCTACTATTTTTTAATGAAAAAGAAGCCCTTAGAACTCTACCAGAGGCCCGACTCAGATGCCGATGATCTAGAAGGGAGTTTTATGGACCTGAAATATTCCTTGTTAAAATTCTGTTAGTGACTTAAGGAAAAGACTGTGGTGCCTTTTCTGTCTCTGTAACATTCCGTTTGTTTCTGGCTATTGCTATATCATTTCATCCCACAGGGATTTATGGAATCACTTAGAATGATTCCAGACTTATAAGAATTCATTCGTTGAGCAGGCTTTCTGCCTTCAGAACGGAAAAAGAAGGTACCACTGAAAGTATTTTAATTTTTTAATTTTTATATTCTCATGCTTAATTGGTACCTTACTACATGGTCTATCAAAATACTTCTCACCCCTCCACAAATCATTCTTGCTGTTCTCATCCAGTCCCAACAAACACTTTAATAGTGATGTATTCTTGTGCTATATTTTAATAAATTATGGGGTTGAATACAAAGTTACATTAACCTGAACTCAGAGTGCTTGGCTGAAATGCTGCTCTTAAGTTTCTTCCCCCTCCCACTGAACTGGCAAACCATTGAAACATGTAAATGAAATCATGAATATTTCCCTGTACCCTGCCTTTATCATGAGCACAGATTTTTCTGGACGAATATGAGACAGGTTTGGCAGTTGATGCCATCTGTATTGAAACCTTTGGCACATGTCAAAGAGACTGTCAGTACCTAAGAGTTGCTGTGCTATACCACAGATGATAATAAAGCTTAATCGACAAGACCACAAGAGGCAGTCAGGCTATTATCAGAAGATTCAATTGTTAAAATTTAACATGTTTTCCAAACCAGCTGTTCAAAATTTGTCTGGTTCTCCATGTCTTAGGCTTTCTGGATGAGCACCTCAAAGACCAATTTGACCAATCTGAATTTGCAATTACCTGTGCAACCTGGTCTAGGGAGCCTGCTTTGGCAGGGGGGTTGAACTAGACGACCTCTGGCGGTCCCTTCCATCACCAACAATTCTGTGGTTCTGTGAATTTTCCAACTTTGATGTTAATTTTATCATAGATTTTTTTTTTAAATAATAGCAAAATACAAAACTTAATTCAGTAGTAAGCTGATAATCATCATCGTATAAGCATGCCACAAACATATTTAGTGGAGTGGTATCAGTCAAGAAGCCTGTGTGAGCAGAACGTCCCGAATAGTACATCCAGCACAAACACCTTTTATCTAGGGCATCTTTTAACTTTGCAGGTGTGTGGATTGCTCTCTTCTCAGCGGTCTTTAGAGGAGAAAAGCTGCTTAACTGAGAGCCAAAAGAAGTAGGAAGATGTGTGTATCTCCCACTCTTTTTGAAAGAAAATCATGACATCATACCAAATGCTTAGCCAGTAGCTAATAGCTGTGCCCACATAACAGCTGTGTCCACCCAAGGGAGCAGCATGAAGCCACAACACGGGAGGTTCAGGTTGGATATCAGGAAAAGGTTCTTCACCAAGTGATGGTCTGGCACTTAGAACTGCCTCCCCTGAGCAGTGGTCATGGCACCAAGCTGCCAGAGTTCAGAGTGTCTGATAATACTGAGAGACATGGTCTGATTTTCAGATGGTCCTGCGTGGATCAAGGAGTTGAGTAGATGATCCTTATGGGTCCCTTTCAATTCAGGATATTCTGTGATTCTATGATACTACTTTTTAATCAATAGTGTGTACTGATAAGAAGAAGGCTATGTGTTCCACTGTGAAAAACTCGAAATATTTACTCAGATGTCTGTTTTCTTTTATAGTAGCAACCAATCTGGACCTTTATTTGCAAACTGCGAACAAAAACGAAGCACTAAATCAGCTGTGAAATTTCCTTTTTAAAAACAATTTCTTTCTTTTTGGGATATCCTTCCCAAAACTGTTGGTTCAGTAAAGAAACACATTTTTAAACTTTAAGCATCACACATGGTCGCTGTATGTACTATCTAGAGTATTTTACTTGCAAGAATGCCAAGAAATCTCTGAGGGATAAAGTAGACCCTAAAGCAAGCTTTAGCTGTCCTGGCTGCTTGGGCACAGACATGGAGATCCAGTGCCATCACTTGGCCAGCTTGCCTGGGAAGAGAGATCAGCAAATGGGCAGACTGGCATAGACCCTCATGCTCTGTTCCTGGGAACACTGTGAAAACAAACAAACAAACAAAACAAAACAAAATTAAAAAAAAAAAATCAGATTAAAACCCAATGATACTGTGGGCCAGCTAGAAGAATAAGGAAAACACTGGCAAAATAACGACCTTGGTTTTAGAACAAGCCAGAGACTTTTTTCCCCACTTCCATTAGGCAGAAATATATGCAGTTTGGAATAGTCAGCTTTAATGCTCTCCTTCAAATGCTGTGGATCCCTTCAAGTAAATCTCAGTTTCTTATTCATATAGGAATCTTCTCCAGGACTTAACAGATGGGTTAAGGAAGATCACTTAAGAAGGATCCTCCTCTTAAGCAAAAGAGTAACTTTTGTTTTTTCAGGAACATCATTTAGTCGTGAGTGTGTACAATTGGCCTTTGTGACCATCGCATTTATAAAGAGCCCAGAACAGATTAATGACTCAAAATATGAAACTTGACCGTTTTCCATGAACTCTAATGCAGGGAGGAGAAGGTGAAGGACCAAATCTACAGATATATCTGTAAAAGGAGAGATTCTGTCTCCCCCCCTCCATGTAAGAAAATAGCATATAGATGAAAGAAAGCAAAAGGTCAAAAGCTTCTGGGTTGCTCTGCAGCCAAAAAGTGGCAATTCTAGTTACTGAAATAGAATAGGCAGTGTGTTCTTAAGTGCAGAATTTCACCAAAAGGAGCAACTGAATACATATTCTATAAAAAGTATGCTTTTGAGGTCCTGTGAATTTCTTGCAGTTGAATCCCATATCACTTTAGGAGAGCTTATGCAAAACCAAAATCCAGAAAATTCTCGGCACTTCTCCATCCACACTCTCCATCTGATTTTGTCTAAGACTCTTATTTGAAATTTTAGTTAAAAATAATACTGTCAGCTATACAAAAATAAAGAAGTGAGAAATGAGAAATGCTTGTCAGTAGTGCCATAACTAAAATATAGATATATTTTTAATGATCCGATTTACTTAGCACCATTTATTATGTAACATTCAATTTGCATGGTGTTTTCTACCTGTTATTGAAAGTCTTATTAATTCAGTTTTGGTTTTTTTTTTGGTCTGTGATTGACAGACTTCTGGGAGGGATTTTCTGTGAGTGACTGACCTGCAGGAGAACTTGTAAGGGTTTCAGGAAAGGTAACCTACTAGGAAGAGCAAACTCCCTGTTGGCAGCCTTTTATTTGCCTTACAGGGGTTGTATGTTGTGTTTAAAATTTGTCAGTATCTGCACATCAAAAAAGATTGAAAAAAATGTTTGGTTTCCATGTCGTACTTTAAACATGAGCTCCATTGTGTAGTGTCTGGATTACAAACAAACTTATCATAGTCCTCCCCTTTTGTCTTAATGCATGGACTCAGAGGTTTTGACAACGATCCATTGAAGTTCGTTAGCTCTGACTGCAAGTTCAGTAGACTGTTTGCTAAGTGATTAAAAAAATACTAGTCAAAGCCTTAAAAGATCATCTTTCCCCTCGCTAACAAACAAACAAACAAATAAACAAATAAATAAAAGAGGTAAACAGAACAGACCTGGATGCCTGAGCTGAACTGCTAGACATTATCTGCTTAAATTCTCAAAGATAGAGAGTGAGATGTACAAAGAAACTCAGAAAGAGCATCCATAGACTGAAAATGTTCTCACATGCCAGTGCTCTCGCAGGCTGGCATGTCACAAGAGGTGTTGCAGTTTTGATTTTTAGGGTGTCACGAGCTAACACAAGCATGCAAGACTTCAGTGTTGCATGAGATTTGAAGAAAATCTTATCCTCTCAGATAAGAACGTGAAGGAACCAGGGAAATTCTGCTGTTTCCCCTCCATCTGTCCTGCATCTCGCTCATGTTCAAAGAGCAACATTTAGATGGAAAGTTCACACCTCAAACATTCTCTCACATATAAAATGTTTTGAAAGATTCATCTGGGGTAGGGTTGTGTGCTGTGTTCTTACAGACCTTCACCTCTAACACAAGCTACCCTTGAGAAGCTCTGCACGCACACAGTCTTTGGGTAGGCTGCCTGACTTTACTGCAAGTGGTTTTATCAGATTGACACAGTGAAGATAACTTTTGCAGTTGTTTTTTATTGTGCTTGAGATTTTAGAAGTCTTTCCCTTTCCTGTACCTCTGCATTCATCCAACTTCATTGTTTCAGTTGAAATCAGCTAAAATAAGGATGAAGTTTGGTGACTGGACAAATGGAAGAAATGGAGCTCTCAAGACTGCCAGTGAATTTTCAGCATACAAACTCCATGCTTCTTCCTTCCACCTTTTCTGCTTTTTTAATGCCCCCAAGCAGAGCTCATTAATGGGCTGGCATATCTGTCTTACAGTGAAGCAACTTTCTGAGAGACTGTCCTAGTGTGAATGTCACAAGCCTGATATGAACACTACTTGCCATTGCAACCAAGCACTTCCCAGGTGTCAGAAGAACAATGCTATCTCTCTTCCTTCCCTGCCGCCAATGGAAACAGTTAGTTTGTCCTTTTCTAGTACAGGAATGTCAGTGGGGTCAGAGAGCCAGGATGGTTTACAATAAGGTTTTGTACCTCAGCTGACTGGGTGGACTTTGTACCCATTGTTGTTTTCTTCCTGCTTGGTGGTGGTTCCTTGCTTGCCAGCTTCCCTTCACGGTCATTGGCACTGCTCAGAAAGGAAAAAGGAAAGGAAGGCCACAAGTGGCCGGCTACAGGCATGGGGTTGGGGAGAGGTGAGAAGTTGCATGAAGCAGACTGATAAGGAAGAGGCTTGATGACACAGTCTGATAGAGGAGCTGAAAAAAGTTGTAAGCAGATCTGTTGAGAAGTATTTATCGCCTCACTAAGAGGTCATGCAGTTTTCTCCATGTGAAATGCCTAAAAGCAAGGAAGGGCAGTTGGTGCTGTGCCACAGACCATCAGAGACAATCATATATGGAGCTATGCAGGCAAACATATATTCTGGGTGTTACAGCTGGGAGCAGGCTGCAGTTTTTGCTGCAGCTGGAGGCTGTCTAGGAACTCCTCCCAAAGGCAACAAATTTAGCAGGGTCCTTTTAACAGACAGGTCATGCTGCCAGCGAGCAACTCCAAAAACATTGCTGAAAATAAGTAAATAGACCCACTGATGATAATTTGCTCCTGGCTGAAGGTTTCATTTATTTATTTAGCTCCAAAACATTTAGCAGTGATCTATACACTTTACATGGCAGATCTGAGGGATTTCATCCCTGACTCATCTGAATGGGCTTGATGGCAGAAGGGAATCACCAGCAGGAGAAGATGGTGCTGGCACTGTGTGAAATGAATGCTGATATTTCCATGTGGCATATGCCCACACCAGCCCTCTGTACAGGAAGCTACAGTGGCATGAGTTGGTGTAACATCCCAGCATTAGGCATGATGTTTCCACATTGTTCACCTATGGGCAGAAATTCTGCTAGATTCTGGACAGACAGAGCATTTTCAGTGCAAATAGCAGCCAGCACCAGGTTGTTGCTGGAACAGCAAGCAGCAGAGAGCTGACACAACCAAGGATCAAAGTGTGCTACTGGTTAAATGTGAGAACTGTGCTAGACTTAGGGTTGCTCTGTCATCATGACCAATTTACCAAGACATCTATCTGTGAGCACTTTGTCTTCTCAGTTTTTGTAGTACAGGATTCCCTTAGATCTACCTTATTTCTTTTTGGAATGAAAGTTGTGTAGCCTCTGAGATCTCTTCCTTTCCCTCTCATTTCTTCATTTATTTTCAATCTTTCCTTGTTTTTTCTCACTTTTGGTTTGCAGAAGCTGATGTCCTTTGTAGCTGCCAGTGCACAGGATGCCCTGTGATAGCTGGTGATTGATTGGTCCTTTGCTGGTCCCCATGTTGTCTTTCTACATCCCCTTCCCTTTCCGTGTTTCATTTCTGTTTCCTCTCCACTACGCAGTAGCTTCCAAAGTGGATGTATTTGGAACTGCTTTGTTTTTAAAAATACTTCAAATTTACATGTGTAGGGAGTTTTGCAAAGGAAAAGATGGTGGTTGGTGACTTTTGTGTACCTCTTATTTTCTGCTGGAGTTTGAACTTTCTTGAATTCCCATAGGAAAGAGAACAACTATTACAAGGAATAGCTTTGCCAGATGAATTGGAAGTTGGATTTTGGGGATTTGCACACCTACTCACTTGTGATGTGCATCCAGCAGTCAGAGTTATCTCCTGTCATCTACTTCGTCTTGCAATTCAGAGGTATTCATTCAGACTGCAAGAAACTGCTTAGTTCAGTATCACTGAAGTATCACAGTAGCTACCCACCTCTTAATGGGCTTTTAAAGTTGCCATGCAATGAAAAACTTTCCTTCTTGTAGCTGCTGCTGCAGTGCTGTTGTCTCTTGCCTTTGCTGAGAACTGTGCTGTTTAGGAGGGCTTTGCACAGCTTACATTAGGGATATTTTTCAGTAGGCATCTTAAGTGTCAGTTTTGTTTGCTAGACTTTATTCTCTTCTCCCATTTTCTTTTTGACTTTGGATTTGGTTCATATCCTCGTTCTTCCATAAAGTGTAGCCAGAATATCAGATGCAATTCTTTCCACATCACTCCCTGTGACTCTAACTGGTTGGCTGGCAGAATCCTTCATCTGACAATCATTTGCAATTGTTTGGTTTATGCTACACAAATCTCTATAAACAATTTTCACAAACCCAAGGTTTGGATGTTTGCTACATTTTCTGTTGAAACTCTGCACTGTTCAAACTTGAAACTCTCATGTGCTGATGAGATGCCCCAGGAATGCAAAGGTTTTAAGCCAACCCATCTCTGCCTCCATACTTCTACGTGATAGCTTGAAAGGAATGGAAAGCTGATTTATACAGCTGGAGAAAGATTTACTTTTGTGTAGAAATCTATGGGTGGTTGTGGTAGTAGAGAATTGGTGCAAAAGCATTCTCTAACTGTAATGGCCACCTCAGCTGTGTTCTGGGGAAAACTCTGAAAGGCAGAAAAAGAGAAATGTCTCCTGACCACTCTTCTCCTGTGGCAGAAAGCCATGCTGCTTGTGACTTGTTGACTAAGGTGCTGTCCTGATTCTTTTGGCCTTAGAAAGCAAGAATAGAAGTACCAAGAATTTATCATAGATCCGTTAGAAGCAATTACTTGCAATCCTCAGTAACACAATCTGGACAGCTTTTTCTCCATATCTACATATTAGCTTTGGCTTAATAGTTCAGGAGGATGTTCCAGAAAATAGCTCTCATGCTGTAATAATTTCAGCAAATGTTTATTTATGTTCCAGGAATGGAGTGCAGAATGAAGCTCACTCAAATAATAAATATCATTCCCTTACACATGCGCTTATGTTTTCTAGAATCTATGATATTTATTAGCAAGTGTGTTTAAAATAACACTACACAGAAATGCTATTCCAGGCTTTTTGTCTTGGGCACAGTCCAGCTTAACCCTTCTCTCCCACGCCATTCCCACAGGACTTCCTCTCTTGAGAGCTATCATAACCTCTACAAGCATCGTGGTAAGCTAGCCAGCTCCCCAACAGTTCCTAGAATCCTCAAACTATAGACTATCCCGAATTGGAAGGAATCCACAAGGATCGTCAAGCCCAACTCCTGGCTCCACACAGGACCACCCAAAACCCAAATCCTATGTCTGGGAGCGTTGTACAAACACTCCTTGAACTCCGGCAGCCCAGGGCCATGACCATTCAGCATTTTCCATGTGGAACAGCACCTGTTAATGTAGGTGTGGGAATAGAAAGCAAAACCACTCCTGCTGGCCTGTGACGATAAATGATGTTTTGTTAGATTTAAAATTAGTCTCCTAAAACATACAACGAACGGAGGAAAAGTCTGGGTATATGGCTACTAACTACTTGTCTTGGTCTGCATCAACAGAGCTGATAAATGATGATGTTATGCTTGCATTATTAAATAGAGAATGTGTATGACCTATTAAGAAAAGGAAAGGACTTGCCACTAAGGTGCATTCAGAATTCAGCTCCCACGTTCAGGACTGAATTTCACTTTTAGGAGATGGAGAGCTTAGATAAGGTGAGGGCTGACCCTCTGTACTCCAGATCTGCATGACATGGGATAGAATACAACAGCAAAGATTTTTCGGTCTAGTTAGCAGTTTCTGTAATGTGCCTTACCTTGAATTTGTGTTGGGCTAACAGTAAGCAGGCTGAATGGCAGCAACTCTTTTGGTCTGCACCTCAGACCATGTAGCAGGAGTGGTCTGTGTTTCAACTGAGTTGAAAACAGGGTTTCTTAAGGGCATTTCTTACAATTATTCTGCTGTAAGACCTCTCTGAGAAAGATTCCTCAATACTATCGTGAACAGGGGTTAATTTAAAACAGAAAATAAAAGACATATGTATAAAAAAGTAACATTATCCATTAGATAAAAAGCACAGCTTTGGAGCCTGAGGAAAGAATAAATACGTCTGGCCCTTGTTGCTCTCATGGCCCTATTTTCAATCTTAAGATTCATTCTGAAATTTCCAATCCATAATTGATTTTTACAAGTCTAAATAGTATCTCCCCAAATATATTTTTCTTGCATTATTCATATAGTGAAAGCAGAGTTTATTCTTCCTTTGTCTGTCTTTGTTGTATTCTTCCTTCACATGAGAAAAAATGGAGAAAACATAGCATTGCCCACGTGATCCTGCCACGACCCTGTGTGTATTAAGGAATCCAACGAAGAAGCAAGAGGCTGTGTTTTGTACAGCATCTTCTCCCAGGCATTCCTGCTTAAGTCTCATGCCTGTTGATCGAGGCAGGGAGATGCCAGGAGTGGAGATCTGTTCCACTCCACGCCAGTTTGCTTTCAGCCTCCTCCGCCTCTGGATCGTGCCAGTTGGTTTGGTTAGTGTACTCTGTTGTTTTGTTTTGTTTTGTTTTGAAACAGGCCACTTTCATTTAAAGTGTGTAATACAGATTTAGCAACGTAAGAATCGGCAGTCAGATTCAAATATCTTGGCCATAATGTTCATACTGCACTGAAATATTGAATCTGTTCTCACTAACGAGGCAGTTTTTCACACATTGAAGGAATATGTCTAATGTTGGATCTGTTATATTCTTGAGGAGTGTTGGATCTCTCTCCTCTCCAAGCAGCAGTCCTCATCATTGCAATTCAACAGTAAAATCTTGAAACAGTATTGAATCAAATGGCTTCTTTCCATGCTTTAGTCTCATAAAACGCTGGAAACAAAGCTCAATTGGTCCCTTGAGCCTGAAATGATAATTCATCAATGCTGCTAAAAGAGAATGCATCTTAAAGTGCTAGCATAATTTTTTAGCATTCTATGACCACTGCAAATATTATTGGGAGGAAAAAAAAAAACAAACAGCCCAAAATAAGTGTATATAATATGCACTGCCTAATTCTTCCCTTTATCTTTTCAGGTTTACTGTATGGCACTGTCCATGTCTCTGCAGAGAGTTTGTTTAAAACCAACATGCCTATTAGGTTTCCTTAAACCCTGTTTATACGCCCTCCTGGACCTCTGCAGGAGGCGTTGAATTCAGTGATAAATACTTCAGCTATTTTCCAGCTAAATGGTGGAATTCTGTCCTTCAGTAAAACTGAGGTAACAACACAAATCCTGACTAAAGAGTGGGGTTAGTTGGTACTTAAAGATACCAAGTGGAAAAAATAAGACTACGTAAAATAGGATTTCTGGTGAGAAAGCAGACAGTGCTGTACCAGAAATGTTTAAAATGCAACATTACTGGGTGGTGAGCATTTTCCTTTTTGTATAGTTAACAGCACTGTGTTGCACATGCGTGTTGGTGCAGTTTTCACAGTCAGTAAATAGTACATTGACTCCTGTATGGAAAGAGGATGTTGCAGAAATAATTATGACACGATGCGATAACCCCTTCTTAAAAATAATTTTAAAAAAGAAGGAAAGAAAGCACAGCAGAACAATACTGCAGTGTTCTGGCCATCAGGAAACAACGACAATGCTCCCACCTTTTTCCTGTGACTTACCCAGAGTTCCTTCCAGGCGACACAGATAACTGATAATGCTGTGGACTGAGTCCTGTGCCAAATGAAAATGGAGTAATTTTTTTTTTTTTTTGTTAAATTTATATCTGATTAAAAATGGATCTAAGCAACACCCTTTCCATGCAGCTTTACAGCTCCTCTGGATAAAATACTTCTTTGCGACTTGAAGCACTGCATCATTTCCTAGTGTGCTATTTCAGCAGTGGGCAAGCATGAAAAATTATTTTACTTTGTAAATTCATATCACAGAAGTTAGCTGTGTTTGAATAAGAAGGTTGTTCCTCCCTTTGGAGTAACATTTTTTGGTTCTCAGGGACTTGAGTATTGCTGAAGTGGCTGAATTTACCAGTGATGCTTCTCAAAGAGCACGTGGCATGGGGAGGGTCTCTCACCTCGCACTAGTTTGAGTGCAGAGGCAACCTGTGGTTGTCCGTGTGTCTTTTTGGGTACCCTACACCATGTGCAGGCCAGGCTGGGTGCTTTGCTATCTCCCCCTGCACCTTGCAGGTTCACTTTTTGCCAACTAAAGCAGCGCTGCTTCTCTGTCTGCTCAGATTTGGGATTTAGGTGAAACCATCAGCTCTGCACCCCCAGGAGAGAAGGGGATTTGATGTGTTGGCTTGGCGTCCATGGGACTCACACTGGTTCCCATCAGCATATACCTATGTGTCTCTCATTCTCTCCATTCTGGTAGGGAACTTTAATCCCTCATTTTGAGCTCTGTTCACTCAGTTAATTTCCTCAGGCAGTTTGCAGGGTTATTCATCCTTCAGCCTGTATGTAGCAGCCAAATTTTCTTCTGGCTGCTTACTAATGAAGAGTAAGTCAATTTATCCTCATCAGTTAAATTACAAATGCGGTGAAAACAGAGTAAAAATGTCACCGCACGGAGATGGCTTCTCTTTTTTCCATTCCCTAAATCCTAGCTTATATAAACTGAGATAAATATTTATAAAAAATGCTGGGCACAGTAACCCTCATTTTCAAACTATTTGGATTAGCTTGTGAGATGGAGCTATTGATAACACAGTTTGGTACCTCTGTAAATAGATTGCTTTTGTACAGTTAGGTCTTCCACTAGGGTTTCAAGCAAGTGTTTTTTACTTGAGCTGTGTAAAAAAGAAGCTTATGAACCACCTAAAGATAAAAGACATCAAAAGAAGTTTAGTTTTCATAGTATATGTTGTGCTTAAAAAATAAAAAAAAAAAAAAAAGAGAGAGAATGCTTACAGGGCAAAACTTCGTCTCAGACCAAATGTAATTAAAGGGGACAGACAGAAGAGACTTTCATGCATGGGTCTTCTGTGCACCCAAAACACATGCAGGATGCTACAGGTGCCTCAAGGGTGCCTTTCTCAGAGAGGCTGCTCCTGCTCCTGCTGAAATCACTGCCAGGGCACCCCATACTTCAAAGAAATGTGTCCTGGAAGCTGTCCTGTAGTTCGATCTTTGTACCATCCCACGTTGCAATTATTGCTTCTGCTGCAGTGAGCGTGCAAAACTGAGGAATTTGTATGTTTCTTTTCTTTTCTAAAAAAATATTTTCAGTATTTTTTGAAGTTTTTAATAATTAATTGTCAGAAAAGACAACAAAAATGGATGGAACATTAAAGCAAATTTGCAAGTCATTGAAGTAAAGAGCTGCAAATAGAAGCAATGCCTGTATTTTACCTTCAGCTATCACTATAAAACTCATCAAAGTAAACCAGTTTTATTTAGACATCTGGAAAATGTACTTTGACAAACATCCACTTGATGACTGTCAGTGTCTTATAAGGAGACTTTGATATCAAAGATCCTCTGAAACTGTCAGAATAAATCATATATTTTTTTATGACAGAAGAATGTTTCCTAGCTGTGATTTCTATTGTCTGGTTGATATGTTTCTAGTATCTTAATACAAAGGATTATTTTTACAAATGTTTTTGTACCTATTTGTGCAAAATAACATCATATTAAGAAGATGTCTTCAGAAGTTAAGCAAAGTAGAAAAGCAGGCTCTGTATTAGTGCTCCTCCCAGCACTCTTAATTGTTTTGTTCCAGAGGCTAATGGATAGCAACTTTAAGACTTTGTAGTTGCAGTAGACCCATAGATAGGTAATCTGTTAGAAAACCTTTTCAAACAGATGAAGAGAATGAATCATGCACTTTGCATGGTATTGTTTTCTTGCATTTATGCTACTGAAATAAATAGGAACAGGGCAAAATACAGTTAGTTAATTCTGTTACAAATTCCACCCTTTCTAGGAATGGCTTTTCATCAGACGTATGCGGCATACCTCATCTTAGATACAAAGAAGATAATTAGTCACTGAACAGTTTAAGGCTGCAGGCATGACTGCAGATACCCTTTTTTTTTTTTTTCTCTCTCCAAATAATTATATATATTTTTATTCCAGAAAGGAGGTGTTGCCTCACAGTACTGCTGGAGGTACTGAATACATTAAAAGGGAAGATGAGAGGAATGCCTTGTGGGGACTTCTTGTAAACATGCAGCATGACTGCTTTTTGTTGGGGAAGGCATTTTTGCGACATTCTGTGCAGGGCTGTAGTGCCATATTAAATTGAAAATGCTATGAAAGCCTTAACTATTTAATTCTCGTAATCCATCTGCAAGCACTAAGTGATTAGTTGCAGTTTATCCCAGTGTGGAACATGTATAAGGCCCTGCAAGGTCCTGCTGGGGATAGCTGTGGCACAGGTTCTGCCCGTGCTCTCTTGTCATTGGCAAAGCTGTGAGAGCAGGATTTGGGCAACCTGGTGAACAGGAAGCTTTGCAAGAGTTCAGCAGTTGAGTCTGCTTGGAGAATTAACTGACAGTGGTGGCTTGATGGCTACAAGCATGCTCACACTACTTCATTTTAAGCACCTAATTCAGTGTAGTTCTCTGTTTTATCAGTATGGACAGAAGTCTTCTCACGTAAGTGAATTGGAGCAAGAGGCAAACTGAAGTTTAGATCAATAGGCACATCTCTAGACTCTGCTTTTCAGCCTCCCTTGAATAGTATGAGTCCTCCTCTGCAGGACTCTACTTGGGAAGTATTTGATAAAATTTGGATTTCTGCATATACCCTTTTCCGGTACCAAAAAGACATGGTGGCATATCTCAGCATCCCTGCCTTGGGAGAGTTCTTTGTTTCCAGAAGGGCATTTTACAGGCAGATAAAAGGAATCCAAGAATCTTGAAACAGTTTGTTTTAGGAAGGCAGGCTCCCTTGGGGTGGATATCCTGTATGGAGTCAGGAAGGTATAGGAGGAGACAGGGGATGCTGTACTTGCAGTGGCTTTAGATCTAGAAATGGATAATGGAGAGGGAAAGGGGGAGCTAATTGCTCCATCTCACACTTAGGCTATTTTTCTCTAAGAAATATCATTCAATCAGTATTGTAAAGTGGTTCTCCTGAGAAAACGGGGTCTTTTCAAGTTTGTTTTGTTTGCTGCAGAACTCCAGAAACTTGAGGCAGCTTTATCAAGGAAATGAAGTGTCCGTATTATTTCATTATTTACCTGCTAGATGGCTAAACAAGGATTCAGTTCATTTCTGAAACACTGAGCTATTTCAGAATGATTGCTCATGATACAGGCAATTACATGTTACAGCTTCCTTATAGAAGAATGGCTGTTGAGGGAATCACAGGTACCAGCCTTCTGGAACACAGCATTGATGCCACCTGCACATGTTCAGATGTAAATACCAGTAACAGCTATGGCATTGCAAGTTAGAAGGGGATTACTTCTGTTTTTCTTAGATAGCTTTTTGAGTATCTTTCCATGTTTTTAATCAACCTCAACCAGTGTTCCATGCAACCAACTTCAGCTTGGCTTCTGAACTGAAGTATACCTTCCTGGTACATATGGATTTTTACAGGTATGCAGAGTGCTTACAGTTGCTTGAGGAAATGGAAGGTAGTCATCATAACCTTAGATTTTACTGTAATGCATCAAAGCACACTTAGCAGGGAGCTACGGAATCACTGCAAATAGGCGTATGCAGCTAAAGTTCATCCTGCAAGGCAGTATCACTAACTGTTTTGACTGGAGGGAAAAGTTTCTAAAGGTGAGGTTCCACAGAAGTACCTTGTGTCCTTGTGATAGTTGGGTCCTGATATGCATTCACTGGTGTGTTTCCATGACTATTAGTGCTTGAGCTCAGTCCTTGTATTCAAACAAGGAGTTCCTCTTGACTTTGGCTCAGTCACTTCCTTGACCAAAGGGTGATGTTCTTCTTCCCTACCTGCATGTGCCTGCCTGGACTTTTCTAGTCATTTTTTTCTCTGAACGTGGGAGGCAGAGAGCTGGTTTCCTTTCTTATTTGTATTATTTGTTCTTTCCTCCAGAAATGATCCTCAGTTGTTTGTTTTGGCAAATGATTTCTGAGAAGGGATCCGTGAGAGAGATTGCTCATATTATATTAGCTTCCTCTAACCCCTATCTTCTCCCTCTGTCTCCCTCCAATAAAGTCACCTCCTCTCCCTGTTTTCCTCTTCTTGAATATTCCCCCTTTTATTTCCTTTGTCCATGCTGTTTTGTTATAGCTGCCTGAATATTTCTTTTTGTGGTCCTTTCAGTTACAATTTTTTCTGCCATGAACTTGGGGCTATTCTAAACCAGGCCAAGAAAGTGAAATAGGTTGCACATACCTCTGTTTAGCCACACAGAGACTTAAAATGCTCACATTTCTCTCTGTGATTTGTCAGCCTGTTATCAGCTCTCTTTATGTACTAATAGCCTTTCCAAATTCCAATTTTGGGAGACTTGTTTTCCCCTCTTTAGATTTGATTCCTGGGAGATAGGCTGAATTAGGCAGAATAAAATCTTGGCTTCACTGCATGCTCTTTGCTACAGAGAAGTGCCCACACTTTTCATCCATGACTCATATTGTACAAAATTAGTGCCTGCAGAGCTCTAAGATCAGGGAGAAGCTGCAGTTCCCGTAAACATTCTTAGCAGGCGTAAGCCACTGCTGTCACTGAAGATGGTGACTCTCTTTTTTGGGCTTGTTCCTGTTGCACACTGCCTTTCTTATACCAGAAGAAGCGTTTGTGTAACTTTCCAAATGGGAGAAAGATCTCAAGTAAAACAAATGGGGAATAGAGAAATTCAGGTTTGATATTTTTGTGTCAGACTTTTTTATTATTATTTGATTTGATCCTTCTTTTAAGGAACTTCCATTAATTTTTTTTTTTTCATCTTTTCATAAGTGCTGTGATGATGGAGAATGCTTAAGTCCCCTGTGCACTTGCAAAATGCCAGAGAAATTGTGCAACATTTTGCATTATAGATCTCTTCAAGCTTTCGTATGGTAGCCAGAGACCTTAAATAGTTTTTCTTCGGAAAACACAGATTCCCTGGGAATTTCCCCAGCCTTCCATAGACACACAAACTCATACCAGCTGCAAATGTCCTTAACAAAAACAACAAAAAAAAAAACAGTTTTTGTTTCATTCTGTTTGTTTTTTAGCTTTTACCACAACGTTGTGGAGACAAAAGTTACAAGAATTCTCTGTTGAAAACTGTTTTGATTGTTTTTTTGATTGTTTTGAAAATGAGAAGCTTGACATGCTCAAAGCATTATGTCAGCAGCTATTCCTAAATATTTTTAAAAATATTTTAAAAAGAGAATAGAAGTTAACGTAGATTTTTACATTTAAGCCCAGAGTGCTCTCCTTATTTGAGTGAACTTTCAGAACTGTTACAGTTGCTAATAACTGTACATCTGATCTGAGTAATAAGTGACTGTCATCCAGAAAGTGGAAACTTTACAGTTAGTACAACTAAAATGATTTAGGAGTCCAAAGAGGTACATTTTCAGTTTTTGGTTGAGCAATATGTATACATACGTATATAAATACACATGTATAACCCTTTCCTGGACATAGTTAACCGCATGATCTAACGCTACGTTAAAAAGCAAAACAACCCAGTAGAACAACGAGTGTAATCAGGCTGTGCTAATCTAAAAGAAATCATCTGAGAAAGCTGAGGTGACCATGTTTCATTCAAATGTGCGTAATTCTGCCTATTTTAGTATTATGACATAAGAGAAATTTACATTTATCACCACAGTGTTTTGAATTCAGTCATGTTTTTAACACTTGAATCTGTGTAGCGTTCTCCTTTGTTTAGTGATGTTTTCCTGAAGATTTAAGCATGCTCCTAAATGCTAATGCAAGAGCTAGTTATACTTGAGTTGAATGTTAACAAGTGTTTGATGGTGCATATTTATGAAATAAAATTCAGAGTAACATTCCTGTGTACTTGCTTTGCCATGTTGTATCTGAAGTACATTTTACAGGTTCTAGGGGTAGAGAAGAGCAAGACAAAATTAGTCAGGCTGGGCGGTGTTGTTTGAAGTTCAGTGCTACATAGGACTGAAGATCTCCATCACTCCTCCTTTCCAACTGGGACAAACTAAGGCTAGACACACGGGGATGCCCAGGTTAGCCCTGTCCCACCTGGAAGCACCTGCAGCTGATCCAGAATAAATGGGTCACGCTTGAGCTCCTCCAGGAGGAGGCCTGTTCATCTCTGCTTGCTCCTTAACTTTTCTCTGAAATGAGGATGGCTTCTGTTGTTGGGGGAATCAGTTCAGAGAAGTGTGTGACAAGCAGTTGTTTTGGTTGTAAGGATTCACTTCAGTCTACAGGGAAGCACTTATCTATGTTTGGGACTGTTGGCCCAATCCCTTATCCTCTTTATTCACTTGTCTTTGAACATGGTGTTGGTGGTGAGGAAGTTCTTGGTTCTCTTGCTATCTATGGGCAAAGGTACCAGAGAGCTGTATGCATGCTTACCAGGCAGGACAGAGTTGCACAAGGACTTGAGGCCACAGGCTGGGCTATGGGGTGCTTTTGCATAGAAGAGGAAAATCTGGATTCCAGCCTGGCTGCCAGCACAGCAGCCACCTGGTTGTGGCAGGCTTCTGCAAAAATGAGGGATGGAATTCACCTGACCAAGTGTGTATGATGTGGCTTGGCTACCTCAAAGTTACACTTCTAGTCTCTGTTTATAATAACGAGAGAAAAACATGTCCTCATAGCAAACAATTTATCTCCTTCTAATATAGACATTTAAAACAGATCAGGTGAATTGCAGCCTCGGAGCATCTCTGTCCCACTGCTGACTGCAGGGAATTTACAGACGAGGCTTATGTGTAGATGGATGGCTACACTGGAGGAGCCTGGTTAGTTGAGATAAATCTTAAGGAATTCAATGTGTATTTTGAAAACAGCACTTTATAATTCTATTGCCTGAATTTTCCTTTTGGCATCTAAGTCATTTAGTGGATCTGAGTCATGTCACCCTACAGGATGGGATCTTTGTTTCCTGGAATGTGATGTTTTCCATGTCCAAAAGTGCACTACATGTTGCAGAGTCTGGTGGAATTAACAGCAAAACAAAACAAAACAAAACAAAGAAACTCCCCCAAAAACAGAAAGAGACATTAAATGGCAGAAAATAATTGTCTGCTGACTTAAACAGTGAGCAGATTTTGTTTTGTGCAAGTCTTTGTCAACCTTTTCATATCGTTAAGATGCATATGTTATTTAGATTGGGAAAAAAAATGCACACAGATCAGTAGTCTCGTAGCCACAAAGCTGGGGTAATATTTGCAGTGTCTATCAAGTCTTTATTTCCTTTGAAATACTGCAGCCTGATCTTGTGAATTACACAAACAATTTTGTTTCCAGACTGGGAAAATAATGGCTGATCATAGTGCACACGCCTTCCCACCAGCAGAAATGTGGCTGTAGCACACCAGGAGCAAGTTCTTCCCTTACAAGCTGCTGAGCTGCTGCACACTGGGTCATAAAGAGGCGTACTTAGAGAAAAAGGAGGAAAAAAAAGGAAAGAGGAAGAATAACTGCCTGCTATCCAAACAGCTTGGCTGTAACTCTGAAACTAAAGGTGTGGTGAAGTTATTGTGCCATTTTCTTAAATAATATCAGAATTTACTTCTGGTTTTATTTGTGTGTTATAGATCTCTTATGGAAATTATGTTTCTGCTTGAGAAGAAATGAGAGAATTAAAACTATGAAAAAGTGAGCTTGGAAAAATATTTTTATGTTGCTGATTGTAGCTCAGTTCTGTTTCCCTGATATGGCTGTGCCACGTCCTGCAAAATTCCTGTACAGAATTTCAAACCATAGAATTTCTCCTATTTCAAATCATAAAATTAGTAGTAGGACACTCATTTTTCTAAAATTTGTGAAGTGATGTGAGTCCTGAAGGTCTATAGAGGTTTACTTTCACTGAAGCAGATCTAACAGATGCTAATTTGGCTGCAGAAAGGCAAACATAAAACGTTTCAGTATAGAAAAAACATCCCCATATCCATGTAACAGGTGTGATTATAGGATTGGCCCTCTGCAACTGTGTGTCAATGACTTGCATATCAGTAAGCCTCACACAAGGCCAAATAGGACAGGTGATTAGAAACCTCTCTCTTCTCCATAGATTATCAAAAGGCTTTGTTGAAGTGAAGATTGTCACTTCTTTTGTGATATGTGATGGCATTGTTGTGATATGTTATCATCGGTGTCATTCGCAAACTCAGAACTTAGGTCTAAAATCAGCATCTTTATTTTGCATTGAAACAGAAATAGCTCAGTAAAAATGGGCTCGCAGTTTTAAGGAAGACAGATAGCCATTACTACAGCCATCTGAATAAAATGGATTTACAATCAATTAATCATATTTCAGTATTCTGTATATGTTTGTCACAGAGTCAAAGACTGCAGTCCCCTTAAATCCAAGAAGAGTCCCTTTATTAGGGCTGTAGTACTCATCATATTGAGTCAACAGGTGAAAAATATGGTCATTTAATTAATTAAACCTCAAGAATTAATTCTCCCTGTATTTGAGCCACTGTTTTTGGGAAAGAATAACAGAAAAGTTCTTTTTGTTATTGGAAGTTGGTCCTGTGTAGTGGCTTTGTTTTATCCTTTTTTTTTTTTTTAATTATTATTTTCTAAGCTTCACACAGCGATTTGATTCTGATTTTGTTAATGCTCAGCCTATTCAGAAGGGTAAAATTACCGGGGTGAGCTTTATTGCTGTAATGGAGGTCTTGAGAAATTGAAATTGAGAAGCATTCTAATGCATCTCTGTAGAATATTATCTGCCTCGCTGCTGAATGCTTTGCTACCTTGTGCAGAACATGGCACTTAAGTGGCTTTTGGGGCTTGATGCGTTTATGCAAGTATTTTTCCTTTCTGCCTCCTAACACAACAAAAAGACACTTGAAGCCTCTTCTTGGGGCTTATTTTTATTGTTAGCTTAAATGCAGAGAGACCAACGTCCACCACAGTGTGCCTGTAGGTGTTTTTTTCTAATGTAGACCTTTTGATGATTTTCAGTGAGAAATTCTCTTGCTGAATAATTGTTGAAATGAAGGTTTGTAAAAATCTATTGTTGTAGATGGAGTCAAGATTAAATTAAACAAAATTAATTTTGCAACTTGTTGTAGATGGAAATTGTGTGTAAGCTTATATTAGTCAGTCAGGGAATGTAAATTTTGTCGTGTGCTTTAGCTGGCTGATCCTAAGTGCAAATGTTGAGCTGCATCTAATGGATAATCTAAGGAATATACTCTGAACAGTTGCAAACTTTGTATGCTGAGATCTGTTCCATGCACTGTTTGTTGAGCAACTCTGAAGAGTAATGGCAATAGTAATTATAGGAGCCTGTTTGCAGATGGTTTCTCAAGCAGGAAAATGGCTAAATGCTCCTGTTAAATTATTTCTTATTTGCCTTGTCATACTGTGGGTAACAGTTAATAATATAATGCATTTTAGTAATGGGTTGGGCCGGGGGGTTTTGCTGTATTACTTCCTCTGGCCAGACCATTCTCTTCCATTAGCCCATTCTCAGTGGTTTCTTTGTTTGTAAATTCCATCCAGTGATCGTAGGCTGAATCCAAACTTGGCTTTCCTACTACATCCAAGTGATTAAATAATGTCTTTTTGAGGACATTTTTCCAGTAGATCTACTAGTAGAGGGTTTTGTTGCTATTTAGTTGACTCTTGGCCCAAAAGCTTGGTAAAAAGCTATGCTGAAATTCAAAGCTGGAGATGGATGTGGATATCCATTACACGTTTTTCAGAGAATTTCTGAACTCCTTTTCTGACCTTTTGTTGGTATAAAACACTTTAACAAATATTGTGATTGCGCTATGCAAATAATCAGATTAGGATAGTATTAAGACAGTTTAAAAATACATCAGTTTTGTAGTTCAAATATGAGACTTTACACCTCACTAAGCTTTCCTATTTGTATTTAACTCATATATTACATTCTGCCGAAGAAAATTTTTAAGGAAGTTGTAGAAAATTGTATCTGTTCTTAGCTGTTTATTACAAGCTGATTGATGTAACATATTGCAAATAATGAGATACTCGGGGTTTTTTAAACTAATACCGTCAGTTTGCGTCAGACTTTATAAAAATGCTTGAGACAGAAAGATTATTCAGATATGTCCATCTGAAAGCAGAGAAACAATGTGCATTAGAGTGAAGCAAGAGGAATTTTAGTGTATGCAGTGGATACTGCTGCTTGCATAACAATTCCCTTCCCTCCCTTGCTCGTGAATATTCATATTCCTCTAGTAGGGTTCTTTGTATTTACTGTTCTGTGTGAGATGGCATCCAAGCCCTCTAGCGTTTTAACAGAGTAGACATGTCATTTGAAATGTTTTTCTGAGCCTTTTTAAACAGAACACGCTGAGATGAGCAATATCCTTGTATACCTCTCCTAAAACTCCTTAAAATGAAAGTGTAACACTATTGACTCATATACAGCTTCCTTATTCTGTAAAATCAATTACACGAGCTGGACTTTGCATAGGAGCGAAGGCGAGGAGGATGGGGAGTGTGGTTCTCAGCACATATTTGTAGTCCAGCAAGTGAACTCCAAGAATGATCTATGTTAGAAGAATAGTTTTTGGTATAATAGCATGCAGGAGAGGAATATTACACAGAAAGCAAATTATATATTTTATAGGAAATCCCATTTACGGGTCCTAGTTATAGTATAGCTGGAGCTCAAACTTTGCAGTAGCCATCGCGCTCTGCCTGTAGAAGCACAGCCTGTAGCTTTGAGTTATAACTGCTTATAAAATATGTAATCAGTGTGATTCCTAGTAGTCTGTCCTGCTTAGCTCCTGCACCCTTGCTTTTAGGGCACTTTCCTTGCTCCATATGCCTTCCTTCCTACCTCCGCTCCCACCTGAGCCTTCTCTCCCTCCTGTTACTGCATGCCAGCAACTCCTCACCTTGGCAGGTGAAACAACACCCAGGAATTGTATGCAAATTTTGGCACACTTTATATACAGCTGAATTTGCTACATTCCTGTAAGGCAGACTCACACAAGCGATCCGGACCCAAACTGGAGGAGTGCTGGGCTACTCCCTGGCTTTGCTGGGCCACTGGCCACTCTGGGATAGCCAAGCTGCAGTCCTGCAGGCAGAAGTCTGGTCCCTCCTGAACGCAGACCCAGGCTTGAGGCATGTATACAACAGCCCCCAGTTCTGTGTCTCAGAACAGATGTAAATACCTCCTGCACTGAAAGGGAGGCAAACCCACCTGCATAGCCTTTATCAGCTGGCTCCTTCTTAAGCAGTTAGCTGCAACAATGTTTGTGTGCAAACAGTGCTTTGAAGTGATCAGGCAGCGTAATTAAGCAAAACTGTGTTTTCAAAGCACAAAGTGAGTTTCCTCTCTATCCTGGTGGGAAAGGAGGAAGCAGCCATCAGTCATCACACTTGAGCACATCAGAAGCTCATGTCTTCTGTAGCCACTCTACATCAGCCATCTAATCGAGGCATTTTCTTTCCATCTTTAACAGGCCCCAGTGCGCTGTAGGGACAGGGAAAGCATATGAGGAAGTTACAGACTGTTCTGATAGGTTTTGTGTGCTCCTGCTGGTAGTGCAACCACCACTGTGAGGTCAGTGAAGATATGGGGTCAGAGATGGGCACTGGAAAGTCCTTTTTTTAACAGTATGGGAGCTTTCAGGGGGTTTTGAGCACAAAACACTTACCCCGTGTCATGGGGGAAAGCTTCGGAGCTGAGGCAGAGCTCAATCATACAGGACCTTACAGTGAGGTCTTTACCAGGATTCAGAGCTTACAGCGGACCCTACTAGATACTAGGCCACTTTTCTGTGCTGCCTATGTATATTCATTTTCTTTGGTACAGAAAGGCAGAGTTTTTGTTCTCAGTTAAGAATCCCACAGGTGACTTTTGGGCGCTGCTTGCCCTTCCAGCAGTATGCAGTCAGTATGCTCGGGCTGCAACATGCCATGTGTTTCCTAGGTCATCATCCAGGGCCCATTTCCTAATAAAACCCCATTGCTATGTGTTTCAGTCATGACAGGGGACATTCAGAGCAAGAAATGGGACCTGACCATCTCATTGCCGTTGTATTACCTTGGCTTTTGAGTATCAGGAACATGGACATCCTTTTTCCTGGTGTAGTTGACATACAGGGTTGAAAGGATTGACTTTGCTGTGAGTGTTGTCAATAAAGGTAATTTTAACCATTATCTTTCTGTAACCTTATCTTAGCTGTTCACTGTGGCAGGATTACATTTGCTATTTGATTTTATTGCCTTCTCTGTTAATTCAAATCTGATTTTTGACGCTTTATTGCAGTATTCAGCAGCCATTGTATTTTACAAATATAAATGACTTATGATTTGAAACACTTGAGTGGGACGTTATAACTTGTTGTTCTGTATTTTAAAAATCACATTTTCATTATTTTGTCAGGCAAACAAACAAAAATTGCCTCTACTGGCAAATGAACAGAATGATTTACCTGGCTGGCAGCTCTGAGGTTATTGAATGAGCCAGCTGAAATGCTTGCTTTGAGCATTTACACAGGCAGTGCTCCTATCAGAAGTAATCACTCTTAGAAGCACCCTGTCATGGTGCTGTGTTTCTTTTTTCCCCCTCAACACATCAGCAGATACAAGAACTTATTTTAGAGATGTATGTGTAGAGGTGGTGTAAGGATAGGGTATGTTTCAGATGGCACCAGCTGCCTCTGATGCAAGAGGAGGGGAATGCAATTACTTCTGTGGAAGTCTGTACATATTTGCCAGAATTTATAAATGTTTACAAGTAACTGGTCTTCACATAAGCAGGGCCCTCAGGGAGTGCTAGGCCCCCATCTGCTGGAGAGTTTTATGTCAATTCTGGTGATTTTTAGGTTATTTTCCCTGCATTTTTCTCTAAGAATTATCATCACTTGGCTTTCTTATTTAAATTTTGATAGTGCCTGAAGAGGCAAAGGCCTGATTGTTCAAAGTACTCTGCGTACATATGGTGAGAGACAGTTACTCTCCCAACAAGTTTTCTATCTAAACAAACAAGGTTAATGGAGCTGGGGAGAAGCAGTAACTAACTCTTCATTTCACAGAGGAAGCACTAGAAAGTGAGAGGAGCTGAGCACTGAGCCCCAATCCTGACAGACTTTGAACGCTTCTAGCAAGGGCAGAGGTTTGTAGAAAACATTTTCAAGTTGAAAACAGTTGAAAACGTACTTCAAGAAAAATAAACATTACAATCTGCTTGGGTAGCTAAGGAGGAGAAGCACAGAGCTTGACATCCCAGAGGTTGCAGGGACTTGCAGCTACTTTTCTACTCTTCGGGGGCTATTCTGTGTCTTCCTCAGTAAGTTTGGTCATTTGGGAGCTTAATTTACAGCATTTCCATGTTGTGGTGCTGCACAGAGCTGTGCTGTTGACTGGAGTCTCACACTGAAACTCAGAGCAAATCCTCTCTGTGACGAGGCTACGACCATGAGGTGCTTCATTCCTCAGTGGCTGTGAGGACCCTGAGATGTCTGCCTCCCTGTTACTGGGGCAGCTGGAGCAGGCTCGGTCAAGGAGATTTCCACATGGCTGCAGTAGAACAAGTGGGAACTCCTAGGATGTGGCTTTTCTTCTAGGCACTGTTAGCTGGGATGGAGGAGAATGGTGTAGGAGGAGGTAACTGGGACACACAGAGCAGTCAGGCTGATACAGAATTTTCCTCCCCTGTCCTCTCTTTCTTTCAGTGTCAACACTGCAAAAAACAGCAGTGGAAGTTTTCCCGAGACCTCCTTTGCAGCTTCCATGAGCCAGCTCACTGCAATGTGTTGCAGTGGTAGGAACAAGATTAACTGTACACTTGAATTTTGCACACATCTTCAAGGGCATCTTTAATTATGAATGTGTAACAGGTCACAGTTAAAAATTGGCATAAAACTGGGAAAAAATAAAACTTGAAATCATAAACAGCTATTTGTCATTAATAGGAAGCTGTTTAAGGAGATGAATCTTACTCTTACCATTTTCCTTCTCTGCCATGTAAGAATAAAGGGAAGGGTCCCTCACAGCCTGTGCATTCCAGGTTCACAAACCTGAGCTTCCCAAGTTCATGCAACAGATTGAACGGGGCAAAACATCCAGATTTTGGAATTCTGTGTAAAATCTGCTGTTTCTCCATGACACTGACATGAATCTAGTCTCAAATTGTGTAATCTAGTACTGTGAAAAGTAGCTGAAGTTCATCACAAAGAGTAGTTTGAACAGCCCATCAGTTCTTTGGATATAGCTGCCAGGTTATAATGTTGGGCTGATTCGCAAAGTAAATGAATCATATGCAGGTAGAATCCCACTTACTGCTGCAAATCACAGTCTCTTTGAAAGTGACTGGATTCGCCTGGTTCTTCTGAAGTCCTGCTTTTATTTTGTGACCCAGTGTGGTATATAAAGGATCAAACAATCTCTGTATATTTTGGGGAGGAAAAAAGGAGAGAAACTGTACTCAAACCATGAAAGGGTTTTGGTTTCTTCAAAAGAAGAAAGACAGTCTTGCTGTAAGTTTGGTAAACTGCATTTTTGATGCTTATGCCCACTGGTTTAGCTTGTAACAGGGAAATGTGCTGTGTTTAAATAAATACCCAGGAGTATGGAAGACAGATTTCTCCTGATAGCTTGTCACTTACCCAAATGGACAGTGATAATTGGACATAGGAGGTACTATCAGACTGGCCTTTAGTGACGGTGCTGATGGTTACTGAAAACATCAGACATCTCATGGTGGAACTTCAGTGCCTTTTCCTTTGATCAGCCTGGATGATATCCTTAGCCATATGCACCATTCCTAACTGCATTTTATCAAGATATTCTCAGATTAATCAATTTCCCATTTTTTAATGTATCGTACAACTGTATGCATGTTAAAATGTACAAAATATTAATGAAATTGGAGAGGTATAAGAGGGATGGATAAACCCACCCTTCAGAGGTTGCCTCTAGCTCTGATGTCTCTGGTCAATGGTGCAGCAGGCATATTAATTTCATCCCTGGTTTAAACCTGTTTTTCAAACCTTGCTGCCCTTGATCAGCATTATATCACTGATGTGTAGCTTTTAGCTGCCCCCTTGGTATTCTGCACCATTGGACTGCTCTGGTGAAGTGGAATGAAATGAAGAAGAGAATAACTTCTTCTAAAGAGCAAAAAGTCACAACAGAGCGTTCAGCTCCAGAAAGCCTCCCAATCTTTCTTAATTACAGCATTTTCATTTGTATTGCTTCTGGGTGCTACATGCTGCGACTTTCTTTTTATTTACTTAATGCTTTTTAAAAAAATGTTTAATACAAGGGCTGCTCTGAAAGTAATGCCTCTTGTTATGTTATGTCAGCCCATGATGTCTGAGGCCGATGTTCGTGTTAGGGCAGTAGAGGTTGTAGCTTTCCACCAATATTCTGTTAGGTGTCATTGCTGTGTGACAGATGGCAGCAGAGGGGCAGTCTGACAAAATGGTCTCTGACGTAGAAGTGACTATGGAGCAAAGGTGTTTCACTTCATGTGGAAAAAATGGCACCCAGTGACATTTGTTGATGCTTGCTGAACATTTATGGAAACCAAATAGTGGATGCCACCACTGGAACGTGGTGGGTGGTATATTTCAGCAGTGGCAACAGCAACATGAAAGACAAGTCATGTTCCAGACAGCCATGCACAACTGTCACACTGTGAAATGAAGAACATCTTGATCAGCTCATTCACATGAATTGCCCATTATGATCAGAGAACTGTATGGAACCAAATATCAGCTTCAGTGCACTGGAAATGATGGTGGCAACGTTGAAATACTGCAAAGTTTGTGCCAGCTGAGTTCCAAGAATGCTTATACAAGAACAGAAAGAACATTGTGTTAAAGTTTGCCAGGACCTATGGAACCAATATGAAGCTGAAGGTGACAGTTTCCTGGATCATATCGTTACTAGTGACGAGACAGGGTGTCACCACTACAAGCCAGAGCCAAAACAGTAGTAGAGTGGCAATACATGAATTCCCATCAAAGATAAAGCTCAAGATGCAGTCCTCAGTGGGTAAAGTGATATGCACTGTCTTTTGGGATAGGAATTTTCTGGATTTCCTAGAACCCAAACAAACCTTCAACTCTGGACACTATATAGTGATGCTGATTAAGCTGAAAACTTGCATGTTCCAAATCAGGCCAGAGAAGATGGCAGCATTTCTCTTGGAAGCACAATAACACCAGGCCCCATATCAGTTTGAAGACCATGGAACACAATGCCAGTCTTGGCTGGACTGTCCTACCATATTCAGCATATAGTCTGGATTCAGCGCATTCTGATTTCCATCTTTTTGAGCCAATGAAAGATGGACTGTGTGGATAACATATTCCAAGCAACAATGCCATCACTGCAGCTGTGAAACGGTGGGTCACCTCTGCTGCTGTAGATTTTTAATAGTGCAGCCTGCAGGCTCTTCTTCATTGTTCGCAAAAGTGTGTCGCTAATGGTGGTGACTATGTTGAAAAATAGTGTTTTGCAGCTGAGAATCGTTGTGTGCTTTGTTGTATTTTCCATGCAAATAAATAGGAAGCATTATTTTTGGAGCAACCTACATATTATTGGAGGATACTGCACACAACTACAATAAAACAGTAGAAATTTCAGGGAAAAAAAAGTCTTATTCTGTCAAGAAACTTCTGTGAACTCTTTTTTTTCTTTTCTTCTTTTTTTACAGTTTTTGGTGTGGTTGAGTGCCACATCATAGATGCAAGATACCCATCTCATCTGCAGTGCCTCTTCTATTTGACCTAGTCCTTTCTCTGCTTCTATCACAGGATACACAAACCTCTGCATTGGCTGCCCAAGTTGCTTATTTGTAAAACTAGGAAGTCTAAAGAGCTGCTGAAAATGATATTCAGATGAAGCTAAATTGCTGCTAAATATTGAATTGAGCAGTACATGATGAAGTCCCATGTGGTATTTTATTATTAATCACATCAGGAGGTTGTAAAGAACAATGCAGATAATTAGTCAGCCTTCTAACCTCACAAAACAGAGCCTATTCGTTATGCTACTCTTCATAGTGTGTTTTGTTAAGAACATCCTGTTGTCTTCATCATATTTTATGGCATTTGATGTATGGAGTCTAGATCTTAATAGAAGTATGAATTTATTCATACAATTTGACTACGCGGGTACCATGAAGTTTATAACAATTAAAAGTACTGAGGTCTAAACCAGTATTCAGTAGGTTAGTGTGTGTAATGTGAAGGGTAAATTTTTGTTTCAGAAATGAGATCTAGGATTAATGGATGATAGAAAGATTTAAGAACTTAACTGCACTTTTGCTTATGTGGTTACCCTAGATATAAGATAATCAGGCTGCATGTTATATTCATATTCACTGCTTCTAAGACAGATGACCTGGATGTAGCAAAAAGGTAATTCTAAATTCTAAAATATAGTGGTAAGAATTTGTGAGACCATTTGCAAGCCTACAGTGAAGGCTTCTTTTCAAGAAAGAATCCTTGTACAAAAGAGCTAAGATCTGCTGAAGTAAACGGAATGTAGGCATATACATAATATTAAACACATTATTAATCACAATCAGAAAGTTTATCGGAAAGGATCAGCAAGTTAGTAAGTTGAGTCAAGAGAACATACATGAATATGTTCCCCTTACCTGCCATAGCTTCAGGATTTGGTATGTTGCAATTGCATCATTTTCACAAATCTATCTGGGAGTAGAAGAGCCAGGGAAGTTCAGTAATGGAGACTGGCTCAAATTCTCAAAGCTTAATTTTGCCATCTTTTTTTCAAACTCTTGAGGAGGGAGAGGTTTTTGTTTTCATTGTGGTTTTAGTTTGTTTGCTTTTTTCCTGAGGACGTTTTTTTGTATGTCTGCAATGCTGAGCTGTAGTAGAGTCTCTCTTAGGTGTCTGATAGGCATTCAGAAGGATTGTAAACTATAGTTGTTATTTGTGTAAGATGCAAAGATAATGGAATTAGTCAATAATGTTCTCTATACACATATTGCATTTCCGTAGTTCTACGCAAGTATAAATGGAAATCTTACTTACTCTTTAACTAATATTTAACCCACTGTATTTGTTCTGGGTGTTGATTTTATACCAGGAGTAAATTCAGTCAATCTTTTTGTAACCGTTTTTCTCTTTTTTTTGTTGGTAGATAATAAAATTATGGCAGAGCCATTCAGCTGCCAGAAATGAGCACACACAAACATATACAAACATAATGAGAATTCTTTTACCCCCAAATTCCTTGCAGACATTGGATGAGAGTCAGATCTGCATACCTACATGTATGTAATGGTTTAATTCTGTACAAGCTGAAAATAAGAACCTTCTGACAGCACAGTCAGGTGTCTGAATGTGGAGTAAGATGCCCACTGAACAGTCCCAATGAGGAATCATCCAGGAGGACAGTGCAACCATCATTAACTGCCCTGTGACTTAAATTGAGTTAGAGATGTGTAAAGACGCATGAAAGCACTGTAGGACATGGATGTGAACCTGTGCAAACTCCAACTGAAGTTAGTAAGTCAGAGAGCTGACATTTTCTTCTGTGAGTGAGCATTGTTCCTGGGGCAGAGGGGCAGGAAGTAAAGAAAAACATGCTTGGAGCATTGCTGGTTAGGAATGATGTCCCGCTGCACATTTAGATCATTAACTGTTTGTCAATACAACAATTAGTGGGCTAAAGATTCCATTGACCACATGACAAGAATCAATATACACAGTGCTTGTTAGTTATTTACCACAGAGTGTATTAAAGCCTATGGATTCACCATAAATCCTTTAAAGCTATCCTGCTATGATCCTTGCCACAACATGCATTGACACATCAATAAATCCTTTTGACAAGGGCGATATGTGAAAATCAATACCAGTTTATCAGCTATTTCCATGTAGTCTTTTCTACAAAGGTTTAAAGATCTTTTCCCAAAGCTGTGTAACTGACAAGGTGTAGGGACAGATCTTGTACCCAATAGTGACCTTGATTAATGCTGTTCACTGAAGGAATTTTATAAATCCCATACAAAGAACATAAAACTGTTGTGATGAGCTTCGCGGATTGGAAAGTGCTTTTCAAAGCTATTTCTAAAACTATTTTTGTTGTAAAAGTGATTGAACTTTCTGTATACACACAGAATGAATTTGGCTTTTTCTCTTGAAGATTCTTCTGCTGATAAATTTTTTTTCCAAGTATTTCCTTTTCACTAAGCCATTTTCTACACGTGAAGGCCATCAGCAAAGGCTGTGCTGTATACTTATTCTGCTATACGAACCCTGTTGAATTATAAAAATAGATTTGAGACATATATGAGTAATGTAAAAGCATACAGTTCAGGCAGAGTAGACCTTTTCAGCTGTTTCTTCCTTAGCTCTTGAGGAACTGTGAGCTGATCCATCTGATTTCAGGTGTCAAGCAATTTTTTCAAAATGAGGCTCCATAGTGGTTAGCTTTCCTGGCTAAGTAGCAAATTATTTAGATGTGTGCAGTGCTTCTGTCCATGCATGCTTTCCTCCAAACGTATTTTATCTTGGAGATGTGCACATGAATTGTTTTGCTACCAAGTTCTAATTGTCCCAGAGAATGTACTGACATTGGATTATTGGAAAAAACGAATCTCCCTTTAAACAGAGAACAGTACCTACCTTAATAACATTGTAATTCATTTTCAAACTTTCTTTTCCCTCCATTTCTTGCACAAGGAATGAACAGTTTGTATTCCGAAGCAGGAAAAATATTTAATTAGTTCTGTATCTTGCATTCAGGGGCATATAAGTCATGCAGCAGCTTAAAAAGCATCTCAAACTGCACAGAGAGGAAAGGATAAGGAAGCCTATTACATGGCTCTTTGGGAGTACCTCTGCCAAAGTCAGCTTTGATATAAGCAAATCCAACTCCCACTTCAGTCAACGGGAGCTGGCGTTGCTAATGGTAGGGTTCAATTCTGCCCCTGTCGTATAATTTTTGCAATGAAAGCTGAATGTATTGTGCGTTACAACTGGGCGCAAATGTTTCCTGAAAAGTGCTCTGCAGAGATACTGGCCCTGAAGGAAGGAGTGATAATGCCTTAACATACCTTGTGATGGTTTTAAATGAACTGATGCAAAAGAGCTGTAATGCTCGTGATGGGAGATAGTGCTCTGTCAGTCTCTGCACCCCATGCTATGCAGCATTTTCTGTAAAAATCTTACATAAAGCCTCTGCTCTAAAATCTCCACTATTCTGCTACACATATCGTATAATCTTATACATTGCATTATCTGCCTCTTTTCTCCCTTTATTTTCCTGACCTCCTCTTTATTTTTCCTTCATGTTGTTTCCTCCGATGAATCTCTAAGTACTGATGAATGCCTCATATTAAATGGCAGTAAAGTACAGGGAAAGCTGTGCATTGTTTAACTGCCTTGTTTATTGTGATAAAGCCATTTGAATGGCATCCCCCTCCTGGATTGAATACACGACCTACCCTTAAAAATTACTGCAGAAATTCTAAACTTTTTATGAAGGGTTTGTTAAAACCTTCTCTCCTTCTTTCTGTCTTTTAGAGAGGAAAACTGCATTTTAATTCAGGGCTGCTCTTTCTCATTAGGGCAGTCAGGATTCCTCAGCACACAGCCAGGATGGGCTTCTGGTATGTGCTGTAGGGACTGAGAGCTGGAAAGGGAGCAAAGAATGAAGAAATGGGTGGAATAAAATCCACATAAACAACCGAAGAACAATGATCCCTGAATGAAAAACAAGGTAGAGTAGCCTCAGGCAACAGATAACCCGAGCTGGAGCTGACCTTGGCAGCGTGACAGGGTCTTTACATAAGGACAGAATCCTCCAGCAATTTCATCAAGTTTGCCCCAGTGTAAACCTTGCACGTATTGTTATTTTACATCTTCTTTTCTTTTTTCCTGCTCAAGTGTATTTATTCCTCAAGTGTGTTTATTATGGCTAATGCAAGAAGCTCGCTAAGTATGCTTGAGCTCTCACAAGTCTCTCAAACTCCAGAGTACTGATGAAATTCAGGATTGTTGTTGTTGTTGTTGTTTCAAAACTCTTGAGCCAGGGAAAATTAGCTACAAGTTCTGCACCAGCAGGGTTGCATTTTGGGCATGGGAGCGGTCTTGCTTTTCATTTTGGCATAGGAACGGAGTATATCTTCTGCCCTTTCTGCTGTGAAAGTGCAGTGAAACTAACAGCAGAGGGTGGAAAGGCAGCCGTCTCAAGCATGTCAGTTGGCAGCAGCAAGACCTTAAGCATGAACAGATTTGTTGAGGCAGCTTTCCCAGCCTATTCAGTAAAGGCAACCAATTCTGAGCCTTGTGTACTGGGAGCTGATGGAGTCTATTAAACATCCTCGCATGAAACATGCCGTGGCCAGTGTAAGGGAAAGAAAGGAATATTCATTCACAGACCCATGATCAAAACTGTCAACAGTTGTATCGCAACAAGGCTACTTGTTTGACTATTCATTTGCAAAGGGTGCATCTTTAGAATTGTTAAGGCTGCATGAGTTTTTTTATTACAATAACTTCACTTTTTCTTTGCTTATAAGAAATGGTTATGCTGCTTCATCCATGGCTGATTAGTAGAGATGAAATTCTGCCCAGCTAAGAGACAAAGATGGCTCGGTACTGGCTTTTTACAGAATTCCAGATACCCTACTGTACTTGTTGCATTAGAAAAACTTTTAAAAGTGACAGTATATTAGCAATGCCAAATGCTGGTGAACTATGAACTATGCTGTGGAGGATAAAAACATGTTACTGCAGTAGAATATCGTTTGATGTTTTAGCAGTTTTAAATGTTAATATCACTGGAGGGAGTGAGTTGTAAATTAATTGTTGGCTGTAGAAGCAGCATTTCTAGCATTTGAAGCATATTGTGTACATCATTATTTAAGACAGATCAACCAATTTCCAATATGTTTGTTTCTGAAAGAATGAGTCCTATAGCTTTAAAAAGCAAGCTGGTGAAAATACTATTAATTTGTAATGCTGCTGAAAATAGAGGTCTTTTGGTTGCACCGTTAGAAGGACTGTTGTCATATAGCTAGACTGATGAGCTATTGCATGGAGTGCTGTTTGCTGTTTTCAAGAGCAGACAGAAATGTTGTCAGTGTTCTGCTGATTGCACCCATCTTGGTCAGATGTGTTCCAGATTCTGCAGCACAGGAGGTGCAGTGGCAGAAATCTGTGTGAAAAACACCTCTAGGAAAAATTGCTACAAGAATTCAGGCAGAGAACCACCGGGCCCATTCAGAAAATGATGGTTCCTATAGCTGACAATTTGGGTTAAAAGTTTGAACGAACAAATAAATAGCAAAGAGCAAGAAAGAGGATTTCAGAGGCAGGATTTGTTTGGTAGTGAGGAAGATAGTTTTATTCCTGCCATCCAATCTGACCTACTTTCTTTGCTTTAGTTGTTTTACTCCTTTTGCATGAACAGTGATCTCGCATGTGTATTAAATAAGTAGCAGTTGTGGCAAGAAGAGGTTATGTTTCAGTAGAAAGACTTGAGAGTTTGCAAATCCACTAATAAACATACCTGAAGTTTGAAGTCTGACAAAGCTGCATGGATATTTAACTGGTTTAATGAAAAGGTGTAAAAGCACGCCAGTCATGATGTGGGAGGCAAAGTGAGTGTTTTGTTTTCAGTGTAACTTCAGTTGTTGCACAACAAAAGCAAACCACCATTTTTCAATTTGTGTTGGCACAGTGGGATGACGGAATGTTTTGCTTCTTTTCAAGTATGAAGGTAGAGGGCTAAAAAAAAAAAAAAAAAAAAAAAAAACCTTTTTCTTCTAGAAGTAATATTTCCTCAGCTTTTAGTATCATAAAAAAAAGCAGACATGAAAAAAAAAAGAAAACAACCCAGCAAAAATCTTGATGTAGTCTAGGCTCTGTATGCAGTCTGCCCATCACTTGTGTTTGTTCAGTGCGTGGGACTGACACATTCCCAGCATCCTGACATACCTTCCATGCTCTGAGACACAGCATGTAGGTTGGAAAGGGCTGACTTTTAAAGCAAGGTCTGAGGTCCTCTCAGGCATCTAAAGGGCTTTGGAAGGTGCCATTCAGCAGTGTTAGTAAAGCTGTATCCTTGTGTTTAAGCTGCTCGGATGCCGGTGCAGAGGAGGGACAGCCGTCGATCACTCCTAAACTCTTCTCTGCCCTTTCTGGAAGAAACTGATGTCACAATTCATCCTTGCATGAGGCAGTTCTCGTGTTTCCCTGCTGTTTTATGCCTCGACGCAGGAGGAATTTCTTTGTTTTCTCTCCCCTCATGCTCTCTCCTTGCAGTCCCATGCAGGGCTCAATGCAATCTGGCCCTTGGTGGAGATTTGGAAACCGTTTGCTTGCTCTTGTACAGCTTTCAAGGCTTGCCAGCAATACTGTGGGACGCCTGGAAAAAATTAAAGCGTTACTCTATCCTGAAACTTGTGTCTACAGAAATGCTATTCTGGGCTCCCATGTTTATTGTTTCTCCATAATACTCTGTGTGAAATTGGATGAGTTTGAAAAGAGGGGACCAAAAAAAGAAAAGGAATAAAAAAGGAAAAAGAAGAGGCAGAACCCCTAATTACCTGTCCAGCAGCCTCCGTCAACGAGCAGTGTGCCTTGATAACTGAGCTACAGCAGGCTTCAGCATATCCTTTGATAGCTATTTCAACCACACCACTAAATAAAAATACCTCTGATAAACACTGGTAGTATGCACTGCTGGTATAAGGAGTCAAAAACAGCTGAGAAGGTCTCTACTGTACTTGAGTTTAAAACTTTTTTCAGCTGAAAAACCTGAAGCTACCTGACAGCACATTCCCAGAGCAAGCCTATTTGAAAAGGTCAGTATATTGACTGCTTCATAGAGGAAAGCTTAAGTCTGTGAAGTGTGGGGTGAGGGGAGCAATCTCGAGTACTTTCTTCAGCTGTGTTTCAGCATCACTATCCAGCTTGCAGTAACTTCTCCTGAGCAAACTGCAGAGCAGTTCTCAACATGTCAACCCCATGCTTAGTTCATTTGTAGTGAGCCCCTGGAGATTTCAGTGTTTTCTCTCTTCAAAATTCAGTGAAGTTCATCACAAACTTTCCTTTAGAAGCTCTGTGTATGCTCAGAGAAAACACATGGTACATAACTTGGCTTTGTGTTTTGGTACATGGCAGAGAAGTTGTGCCCTGCTGGAGGAGTCCCTGTGCAATCAAAGCAGACAGGTACATCCCAGCTCCTGATGTGAGGGATGTGTGCAAGAATTCTTCATTAAGCTCAGCAGATTCAATAATAGTCAGACTTTGCAATGTGCTAAGGAGCCTTTGAATCTCTAGAAAAATGTTCTGATTCTGTTTACAAGCAGAAGTCAAACAAGTGGACTTAATCATCTCTCCTTGATCTGTGGAAAGAAAACTTCCAACCTACAGAACAGTGGAGACCTTTGAGGTACTTCCCAGGGAGCTAAGAGTTAGATAGCTTGGGAGTGTACTTATCTCCTTAAATATAATTCATAAAAGAGATCAAATTTAGTGCACTTAATATTTGTTTTGAGCATGGAAAAGTCAGCAAACTCTGAAGTCACAGAGGTGAGGCACTGGAACAGGTTACCCAGTGATGTGGTTGATGCCCCATCCCTGGAGACTTTCAAGGTGAGGCTTGAGATGAAGATAAGACCTTGGGCGGTCTGATCTTGCTGTGGTGTCCCTGTTCATTGCAGGGGAGTTGCACTACATGGCCTTTCAAGGTTCTTTCCAACTACAAGGATTCTATGATCTTTTATTCTTCTGATTGCTCCTATACAGCGTGTCATGGTAGGCTTCTGGGACAAGACATTTTGTTCCCAGGACCTGGCCTTGTGCCTTGGTCTCGGAGCTATGGCAGGGGTTGAGCTGTGGGCATGGAGTGTGTCAGGCAGCCCTGCTACAGCCCTGCAGCTGGAGCTTGCTGTGAGGATGAGGTGTGTGGCTTTGCTCCATGCAGCAGGGAGCTCACTGCCCTAGGCCTCGCTTAGTGTGAGCTGTGAGCCTCTTTGCCCATCTTGCTGTTAGCAGGGCACCACGAAAATGTAGATGCTTTCCCATTTTTGAATATCAGTTACAATATAGTCACTGAATTTGTGGCTACTTGCAAATAAAGAGAATTGCAGGGCATAATTTGTTACAGTCATTGCTAGTGCTGATATGTTCGTTAGTTCTAGTTTTAAAAGTCCTCTTGACCCATATCAAAAGGATTTTTTCAATTTGATGACATACTGCAAAATAAAATACTGTGCATGAGACGACTGAGTCTTTCACTGTATCAGAAGCATCCATAATCATGTTTTGCACCATGTTTATGCTCTTTGGTGGTGTAATAGAAGAGATTTTACTAAGATTTCTTGACGTTCTCCATCGTAGCACTGTTTGCAGCTGCTGATAACTTTGCCAAACTTTAACCATTTGGCATACTCCTGAGCTGGACCTTTCCATGTTAGACTTCTCTTTGGCTAAATCTGTTTTGGAAAATCTCAGCAAAAGTAATTCAAGTATTTCCAGGCATTAGGCAAGGGGAAAATATATTTGTTTTGACCACACCAAAAAGCTCTGGCAAACCTTGCTCTGAATAGCTGTAGCTTCCCCCCCTTCCTATGTCCTCATTCTATTGTTTTGGAATAAGGATCTGAAATTTGGCAGGGGAGTAACCTTTGTCTTTTAACATTTTTATGAAAGGCATTACATTGGACAAAGTTATAAATCTTTGAGAAAGTTTAATGAAGGTAGGTGGGAGAGTAGAGTTAGTTGAGAAAAGAAATAGTGCTATGTTTGCTGCCATTAGGAAACAAAGTGGAAAGGGATATGAGGAGAGAAACAGTTGTTGGGGAATGAGACACTGGTATGAAGCTAGAAAAAGAGAGAATGATAGGATTTGGTATTTCCTAAGCAGAAGATTGGAACTTGGAGTCTTTATTTGTAGAAGAAAAGATCTGGGGAAGGAGAGGTCTGCTGTCCTGTCACCAGCAGCAGATGCTTTGGGGAAAGACAAATAGGGCAAACAAGGAAACAATGAACCACTTTTTACTGATGCATCAGCTCATCCTGAGCTGGTGGTTGCACCTGCAGCACTGTGCTTAGGCACTACCAGGGCACTCTGACTCCATTGAGATAAGTTTTAAAATTTGTTTATGCTTGTGACTTCTACAAAGCTCTGCAGTTTGTGCACTGAATGAATAATTACTTCTTACTGAGTTTAAAACTGCTAATCTTATTAGGTGTCCTCAGATTTTTTTAACTTTTTTTTTTTTTTGGCCATTTATTTGTTACAGTGATGATTATTATACGGAAAAAGAATTCACAATCACAGTTAAGAAAGTTCAGAACTTTTATGTCTTGTAAACCTCAGTTGTACCCATCTCCAGTTGCCTCTTTTCCAAGCTGAAAGCATGTGCTTGGCCTTTTTATAACTGCATATCATTAAGCCAATATTTCCATGGAATTATCCATAATGGCTCCAAGATTTTTGTGCTGAGTGATAATAGCCAGGGTCCGTTGTGGTTTAGATCTAATTAGGATTGTTTTCCCTCATATGTATTACTTTGCATTCATCAATACCCTCTGCTGTTTTCTTGTTTCGTATTTCAAGGCTCTCGCAACTCCTTGCATTAATATTGACTATCCAGAGTGGCTCTCTATGCCTGGCAACTTTTTCATGCCATTATCCGTCTTCTCTTCAAAGTCCTGAAAGAATACACCTATCATCTCAGGTCTTTGGGAGATCAGTAGATTTCTCTTTTTGTGAAGGCGGGCCAGTTATTTCTACCCTTTGTTTGCAATCTTTTAATGATTTATTAATCAAGTCTTTGGTTTTTCCTTTATTAAAACTTACCAGCCTTTCAGAAGGAACTTCAACATTGCCAGTTAGAAACTTGGAGATGCAGTAATTCAGTTGATCTATAAAACTTCAGTGGGCACCTTTTAGCTTCTATTAAATTCTTTAGTGAATTATCACACAATATCTTTTAATTCCTGCTTGCTTCAGTGCCTGGCATGACTCTCTATTAGGAACAAGTCAAGGTAAGAGTGGAAGAGATTGTTGTCTGGATAACTCAATAATCTTATTGTGAATAAAATTAAGAAAAAATGTCCTCCAGCTAAGATGGTTAAACAATAAGCTGAGCCACTGGTTCCACTCCTAACTGTAAGGTACTGGCATGTGCTGATACCACACAGGTTTTCATAGTGTCCAAGACCTTTGCTAGGTTATTGACTATAAACTACAACAATTTTACAAGATTCAAGTATTGAATGTTGTGTTGTTCTCCAAGAAGTTCCAAGTGAAAGTAGACACACGTAAGTAAATGGACAGATAAATCTATGCATGTGAAATCCTTCTTCTGAGTATTATTCAGAATTGTGTTATTATTACTATTATTGGAAAATTGCTTCTTTTCCAGGTGGCAACAGAGCCACTGTCCACTCTACTACAGAACAATTGCTTGCAAATGATGAGGCTTAAACGTTCACAAAATGATATCTAAACTCTCAGGACAACCCTGGTGTTTATAAATCAACACCAGCTGTTCCTGTTTATGCAATGCTTTGTAAAAATAAAAGAATAAAATAGAATCCAGTATGACAGCTCATATACCAAGACTCAGCTTTCTGCAAAAACCAACCAGGCCATTAAAAATGTGGGTTTATTTTGGATTCTAACAGAGTGGAGTGGTCTCAGGATAATAAATGTAACTATGTTTCACTAATGCCTTTAGGCATATAGCGGCTTCTTGGCAAAGAGATTTCTAAAGTTCAGCCATTAGAGATGTTCTTTTCTTGTCCCTCTGGAAGAGCAAGGAGGAGACCCTCTCATATACAGCACCTGTCAAGCATCTCTTAGTTACATCAGGTTCAAAATCGTCCAAAAAGCCAAATTCTGATTTCTGTCACACACAGGTTCTGTCACAAAATGTGACAAGATTGTGTGAAGTTGCTGAGATTGCTTTAGTGGAATTGCCCTCAGGACTTAGCCCTCAAATCTCTCTCACGAGCTGGGTGTGCAGTTCTGTTGAAGTATTACTCCTTGCATAATTGAAAGCTCTTGGGTTACTTATTTTGGTGGTTATTTCTCATGTGTGGAGTGACCCAGCTGACACAGTTAGCTGGAATCAGTTAAGTGGGAAAAAGTGTAAGATTTAGTCCTCCCACAGTTAGGTGCCTGGCCCCCAGAACAGGACAAACAAGCTGGGAGGTTCCATATAAAGTGTATGTGAAAGCCCGACCCCTCAGAGCATAGTTTCTAACAACAGATTTGCTAAGCTCACTGTTAAGCTCATAGTGGCGTGGTCTTTAGCGGGGGGGGGATTATTTTCTGTTTGTTGTGAAAGCTCAGCACTTCTCTAGAGCTGGCCCTCAACCAGGCACAGCTTTCCACCCGAACTCCTGAGGATGGGAATTTGAAATTCTCTTCTCAGAAACTGAGCACAGAAGTGAGTGCTAATTTTCCTTTTGAACATCTATAAAGGGTAATAGGGACTGTGTCATTCCCTGTGCTAGCAGTTTGCACTGGATTTCCACTGGTGAAGCAAAATACCTGGATGTCTACACTTAAATGCACGTTGGGTTGCACTGCAAAGCAGTCATGGCACTTGTGAGCTGGATTCGTGTCCAGATGAAGGAAGTACTCCAGGAGAACATCCAACAGTGTCTTACTCCTCTTTAGTCTGTTGAAAATAAACCTTTCTCTTCTCCCCTCTCACTTCCCAAAATCTCTGTATTGTGGCAATGGATCATCAGCATCAGCTGATTTGCTCCTACTGGAACTTGCTAATGTGGGTGTGCCTGCAGAGCTTCTATATCGAAAGTTCTTGGTTAGTGTGGATGAGGGTGTATTTTATTTGACCCAACCTTGTTTAGGTGATAAAGGCATTCTTTGGATCTGGCTTCCTACTCTTTTTGGACAGCATACCTATAAGTTTTACATTAATGAGTTGTTCAAAAGCAGATCTTAAGTTTTGTGGATGCTTTTGGAAATTGTTTACTTAAGTGTTGCATCTTACCATTTATTGTTCATGTTATAAATTTCCTGTCTCTGTTCAGCATTGCTGCCCTGGCTTTACGGTTGGTCACCTTTATTCTTAATTTCCTAGGTTTTTTTTAAAGCAAAGAGAAATCCCAACAGAACTCCCATAATGTGGCAGACTAAGTAGGAGCGGTAGTAGGCTATCATGCTGTTTTCCCTAATCCTTAATTCTGCAGTGTCTTTCTTTATAAGCTACCTCTGTCTCTGCTGGAAATAAATTTAACTTAATCAGAAAATGATTTTTTCTTTTGATGATTGCATTCATCTTGGCAAAATGCCCCTAAATTCATTGTTCACAAACATTTGCATGAACTAAACTTTGGTTGCAGAAATATAGAGAAACAAATGAAATTGAGACCAGATTTGTAACCTCAGTTATTTCCTACAATAAATTTTTTACATTATTCAGTCACTACTCCTATTGACTATTACACTACAGATAACTACCTGTAGATCTGTCATCAGTATCGTGGTTAAACAAGGCCTTAAGCTGAATAGTTGATAAGTAGGATATGCTTTCTCTGCCTGAATTTCATGGACTTTGATTTGATTGAACTGTTCTCAGATTATTTACTGTTCAAATGCCACTTTTTTTTCTAAACAGTATATAGCAGTAATTTTATACAAAAGAGTACTGTAATTTTTGGAGGGAAGAGTTTACTTGATGTTTGTTGAGTTAATTTAAGTGAATCAAAAGGGCTGGATAAAATAAAAAGTACTGCTCTGTTAGCAGAAGCTTGGTCCCAGAGTGGAACAGAAGAGCTCACCTATAATGGCCCTCCTACTGAGTTATCTGAAATATCTGGAGGGCAAATACAAAAAAAAAAAAGTGAGATCTCAACTTTGCTGTTTGGAGATTTTCTGGGGCATGATTTTATAGACTAAACAAAACACATTATTTTGGAACTCTATTTTTAGCTTATTTATTTACTACTTGGCAGACTCCTAGTCAAGAGGGGATAACTCTGGCCCTTGTGATAAGTTTTAACAACTGCATGTTTATGCACCAGTAGGTATCAGGAGGTCAGTCATAAAAACCTGTCAGTTTGTATTACTTCTCTGACTTCCTATCAAAACATGAAGGAAGGAGAGCTGCCATCTTTCTTTTACTGGGATTGGGTGGTTTGCATGAATTAGATAAAACAAACAATTTTTTCTCATGTTGATGTAAAATGTTCTACCTTTGAGAACTGTAGAAAAGAAATTTGCTATGCTTTGCAGTGAAACAGAGATACAGTTATTCAGTGTGAAAGCACTAGAAATAATGTAAGAGACTTACTTCTGGTGCTTTTTAGAAACACATTGAAGTGCTCTGAAATGCTTGTGATGTTTAGCACTGAATTCTGATCAGGTCTCTCTAAAGAAGATCTGTTTGAATATTAATTAGCTGTTAATTTTTAAGTCATATGAAAGAGGGAATACTAGAAAGTGTATCATCTTCAATATGTTCAGGTCACTTTCTTTTGATACCAATGCTGAAATCAAAGAAGCTGTATGAGAAAAAGTGATATCAAAGATGATCACAATTTCTTCTGCTCCAGATGAAAAGTCTGTACACTTTAACACCCTGCCTCCAAGTAAGCTTCCATTTTCCTAATACTGATGTCCATGAGAATGAACATCTGCAATCACAACAGGAAAAATCACTCAGTCATTCTACCCAAAGCAAAGCCAAGCTCTGAAGGATCATGTGATTGGCTTAAGTGTCATCCTATTAACAAAGAAAAATAGTCTAGAATTCCCTTTTTTCCTTTGCTTACATTTAAATGCATCGCTACCATTAAGCTAGGCTGCAACTCTCAGGAAAAATAACACACTTTGATATCTACTGACAGGACCTAAGATCTTAGATTTCAAATTATCTATTAAATAGGAGAAGCTACAGAGTGCAGATCTACAGAAGGAGAATAGAAGACCTAGTTGTTCTGGTCTTGTAGCAAGAGAGCAGATTCTGAAGACTGACTGTTTAAAATGTTAAGCTGTAGTGTCTAACCAGTTACTCTTACCATTGTGCCATGCAGAATGGACACTGTGGCACCTGTTGATGTGCAGTAATTTCTTTGGAGTTATTTACAGTAGCAGTAATCAAAGTGAATAACTTGTATAAGTGCTTCTCTTTATTTCATTTTGGGGGAAGTTACTTTGGGGTTTTTCTCTCTCAAACTGACAGAATAGAGGTCCTAAGTTTTGACCTACTTAGAAGTACAAAAGTACTTTGATTAAATCAAAGACGGTCACCTAGCAAGAGGACAGTTATTGGAATGAAAGTCTTTCAAGTGGGAAACATCAAATTCTGAGAGAGTGGTTACTTCGTCCAGTACCACCTTTTCACCTTACATTCTTAGGAGACATTTTGTATGCCCAGCTGCTAGGCTTATTATCACAGGAACACTGTGGAACATCATGTTCCCGTTTATGTTTGCAGGGCACTGCTGCTGCTGGTGTGATAGGTTACATATTTCCATATATGTGAGATTCATCCTGTGTGACTGAAAAAATGCTTCTTCCTTCACATCCTATCCTGAGCACTGGAAACAACTGGTATATATCATCTGACAACCCACAGCATTGCATGTCTGAAGCTCACTGTAGCAATGCAGTAGAGCATCTTTGCAGTTTTGAGGCCAATCAGCAGGCAGTTTGGTATCACCTCCTTGGTTACTATTGATGAGTGTTTGGAGAGTTGGAGGAGGGATGAAGAAAACGCTGACAGATTAATCTTGCCTGTGGTCCCTTCAGATCAAGGGCCATGAGCATTTTCAGTGAAAGACGGTTAAAGCTCATTTGATTGTGTCCTGGTTCTTTGAGTCCGTTGAGGGTTAGGCCTCAAAGGTCCAGTCAGAAGACAGCCAGCCTGGATCTGACCCCTGCCAAATGCTGAGCCTTACTGAGCTAGAACATTCTGGGGAGTCTGAACAAGGAGTTTCTTGCTTAATACAAAGCACGTTTGATCTTACACTCTTCTGTCCTTGGTGATGTGTGCTAGATGCATAGTGGGCTCTCCGTTGCCCCAGCAGTTCTCTGCTGGGCCTCTTGCAGCTCTCAGACATCAGCACTGAGGAAGTTATAAAAAGATCATGTTCGTTCTAGACTGCTCCAGACCTAAAACATGATTTTAAGAGGCAAATAACCTGATCCAGCAGACACTACTGGAAGAGCTATGAGTATCAACAGAAATGTGAATGCATGCACGTGTGTATCAATGTATCTGCTTGTAGAAAAAAACTGTTCCAAATCAGAAAGTGGAAGGAGAAAGAAAAAGGAATTTCTTCTGGAGCAGACAGGTGATCCTTTTCTGTGTCTCACAGAAATCAGGTGTGAACATCAAACTGATTGTGGAGAAACCTATGTAGAAAAGGAGAATACTAAGATTTTTGAACACTGAGCATACAAACCCAGCACTTTCAGAAAGGTCATATGAGATTTTGATAAAGTCTTTTATTGGAGGACCTAGATAGAGCTGTAATTAATTTTATAGGCTCTCAATAAAAAGCACACAGAAACATCAGAACATCTCACAGTGGTTGTCACTGCAGTGGTAGAAAGCAAGTCTGGATCTGTATGAAATTCCTTCCAACTTTAACCATGCTGTTCTTCTGTGATATACTATGGGTTGGGCTCCTCTAGTTAAGAAGACATTAGCACTGAATCTTTTCTCTTTTTTTTTTCTCACTTTCATATGACAGCTCCTCTGGCAGTTACACATTCCCAGGAATGGGACGGTGCAGTTTCTTGGCTTTGTCAAGGGTACTGCTGTTTTCTCAGGCTGTTTAGCAGTCTGAACACAAATCTTCCCAGAAAAGCTCTGAAATTGTAAAAGCTCTGGAGAACCACATAATACTAGGGAAAAAAAAAAAAAAATTAGGGTTCTGAACACAATTATTACTTATTTTAGCTAGAAAAACAGAGCTTTAGCAAACCAGACGAAAGCATAGTTAAAAAATAACCTAAAACCAAGCCCCACGCTATATGCTTTTGTTAAGAAATTAGGATTTAGATCTTTGAAAGTAGGTCTGAGCTGCCTGAGAAGTTCATTCTTATACAAAGCTGCTTTAAATTATTTCACTCTCCTCTGCAGCAATTCTGTGCATGATTCACCATGTTATGCAAAAACGTTTTCTATCTTAAAATAGTTCTCTGTGTGTTTGAGATTTCTCCCAGGTTTCATATTCTTTACGGTTTTAAAATATCAACACTGATATTTTTATTTGGACTAAGATATGCACCATGTCTCTAGATCCTGTTCATTGAAGAAAGTGGAGAGGAAGGGAATTGGTGTTCCCAAAGCTCTGCTTTCTCCTGTCAGAAGATGCTTTCACCTGGAAGGCAACAAGGATAAAAATCCACATCAACAATCCTATGTGTCACTCACTCGGCTCTCAGATTAATGTGAAAGTTATAAAAAAGAAAGACACATTAGTTTTCGCAATCACTTAGTTTATTGGCTGACATAAGCACACCAAGAGAGTTCATATTTTCAAGGAAATTCAGAAGCATTCCATAATCAAGTCTTCCAAATTGTCATATGACGTCATCCTTTTTTATTCTGCTTAATGACCTATGATTTTATTCAAATAAATGTAAAAAGAATTAGAAAAATAGAGAAGGCCAAACACTGTCTATCAAAAGCTAAGAAATATCAACTGAATCAGCGTTACTGCTAATCCAACAGGTCCACAAAGTCTGAAGTGATAAGTTGTAGCTCATACGAGGCTGCTGCTGTGATGAAAAGATGTTTAAAATTTCATTAGATGTTTATAGACCCAAAGGTGAGGACCCATTTTATTATAATAAACAGCACAAACAATTTTATTTTTTTTTAATAACGGATTAAACTCTGACCTGTTGTGATCTTTTGACTAAACCATATCAGGTCTCAGCTTCAAGGATAACCTTAGGGGGTGATTTCCCTGACCTAAATAGTTCACACTTGGCATTGCTTACTTAGTTTAAATTTAGATTTATACATTTTTCATATTAAAGAAGTACAGTAGCTAGTAACTCGACATTCTCAGTAAATAACTGCTTGTGTTGCTACTAGCTGACTGACTGCAAATGAAATCCTACAAGGTTTTTTATACATTTTGGTGGTAGTGATACAGCTAAGTGGCCTCTTGGTAGGTAAGAGCTTTGTTTGTCTAAGGTTTTAGCATAATCATTAAATCACAGCTTTCTCTAATTGCTTCAGCAACAGCCAAACTCACTTGGATGGGATTCTACAGCAAATGGAATTCTGTCACATTCAATATTGGTGTTTGCTTTATTAAATAGCATTTCTCTGGGGACCCACATAGTCTTTTCAGAGTTTTTAATTTGTTACAATATATAGTAGCTGGCTTCTGTGAAGGAATTGTTCACAAACTGCGTACTCATTATTACTACTGATGCCTTTTTACTTTAAATGAGCTTGACAAGATAAGATACACCATTTAGAAGAAAGCTGTACTTACTTTGCTCAGTGCAGTTTTGAAGGAGAGCACTTATTGGTGTGTACAAATTTTGTTATTTCTTTGAAATGAAAATTTAAAGTTAATAATTAAAACAAACATACAAAACCACTCTGTTATCTCAGCTCTGAGTTTCACACCGCGTGCTTCATTCTCTCTGTTTTTCTAAACTAAATATCCAGTAGTTCAGCCACCATAACACTGTGGTCACTTGTTGGTTATACTGTTCTTCAATATTACAACAGCAGCAGCAGTAAAAGTTTTCATTCTAAGTATTATTTTTATTGTAAGCAGATGAATCAGGTATCGCCATTTGAATCAGTTTTAGTTTGTAAATGCAAATGCCAATTTAAAGTTCACTGCCCTGTATTAATGCTTCTCAGAACTGAAAGTTTTGAACATGCTGGGAATCTGTGACTGCACGGCACTCCCATCTTTATCTGTGCAACTTGCACTCTTGTTTTTTGTTTCTTCATTAACCAGCTGTGACTGTCAGGTGCCTGCTGGTGTAATGTGCTTCAGAAGGGTAATGCTACACAACTAAAGCAAGGAGTGACCAAGTGATCCAATAGTGGCAGAAAAGAACATGAGAGATGGCATTATTTGATTTTTGTTGTCTTGACTAAAGATTTCCTTATATTTCAGGTTTCCAAGACTGTAGAAAGATATATGTGCACAATTCTTCCTCTAGCTTAACTGTATTTCATATAGGAATTTCTAATCCAAAAGCAGGGTAAGATAAAATGCAGGACCTGGGGGCCTTTATTGGCAACTGTGGCTAGCTGGGGAGTTAACTTAGGAAGCCAGGCAAATAATCACATCTTCTTCATTTGAAACATTTCATACTGGCAGAAATCTTTAACCAGTGCTCCAACTTCTGTCTGCCACTCGGAGCTTTTTATATGAAACAGCGGGAGCCTGGCAGCCTGGAGAGCTTTGAGCATTACGAGCTAAAAACTTGAACATCATTTATAGGTTTGCCTGCCAAGACTCTGAAAACCTAAACAACGTAGATACGGTTGTTTCACCCAGCTTTCCACTTACGCTTTGCCTTTGCTTTGTAAGCTCCCAAAACCTCAACTAGTTTTCTTCCCAAATTTCAAATTCTTGGTGGTATGTGGAATAGGATTTGTCTTACCTATCTTCATCCCTGTAAAAGTTACATGGCTAGACTGAACTATTCTCTGCTCCCTCTACAGCCGGTGAACAGACAGATATCTCCAGGAGGCTTTTTGTCTCGTATGAATTTAGACAACCATCTTGGGGTGAAATGAATCCCAGCCCTGTTGTCATCCTCAGGCTTTGATTTAGCTAACAGTAACAAGTTCAATTTCCATGCTGGGATTTTGAGTGCTGCACAGAATGTTCCAGCATCTGATTTTCTAATGGAAAATGGGTGCATAAGTGTGAAAATATCATCTTAATGTTTGAATAAGTTTGAATTAATATACATTTGTATATATATTTCTCTTTTAAACTTTTTTGGTAATTCCCACAGATTCACAGTGGTTTTTGCTCACAGAATATGTACTGTTTATGCAGGAAATATATTGTATACTATTAATATGTAACAACACAATTTTTGTTCTTCACAAGAGATATTTCTTAAATATGACTTCAGTGTTCTTATTTTTTCTGACTAGTTATTTCTGAATTAGGCTTCTGTGCATGAGATTACCTATCTTGGGACATATGATACACTGGATCTTTGCTATTTCATCTCTGTTCCAAAGAAATAACAGTTCTTTGGTTAGACAGACCTGTCCAACATAGTGATGTGTTCCTAAATAGTTTGCAAAGCTTAATAGGAGGTAATAATCTTTAATTAATTTGACTTACTGGCTAACAAACGCATACATGGATCCCAGTCCAGCAAACCATTTAAGCATATCCTTAATTTTAAAACTCTTTTGTCTGAATCTCAGCAAGAGTTTTCTTAAAAGCATGTATCTCACCACCTGTATGTCTTTTCAAGTCATTTAATCTCATCTTAGGATAAATTGCAGCACTTCTTAGCCCTGTCACCACTTGATTCTTCTCCAGTAAGATGGAATATAATGAAGAAGCATGGCTTGTTCTGGGTTTCTCTACCTGATTTGTAGAAGGCAGCACAAAAGCTTAATGCAGTATGCTTTCTTAACACAACTGAAGAGCTATTCCTTACATTTCAAAATATAATCTTATATACTGAAAACTCTGAAGTCTCCATGTCATATTGCCTGTGGTCTTTGAGGAGCTCCAGAGAGATTTCATAGAACAAAGACAGGGAAGAGTCCAGTCGATAACAGAGGTGCCAAGGACTTGTCTTTGGTGTGTTCCCATTGTGCACCAGTGAAGTAATTAAATGTCATCAGTAATAATTTCACTTTCACTGTAGTAACTGATCAAGGCATTTGTGTTCACTAAATTTTATTGCCTTGGGATTTGGAGTAGTTGAGCAGGTAGACCTAGAGAGACTCTTTCACTAATGTTGCTGAGAATATGACTTTTTCATCTGCCCTCCTGACATATGATGTTTGATGTAATGTATTCACTGATGGCAATACTAGCTATTGCCTTTTCATTGGGATATATGGCATAGTAGCTTCCATTTACTCACACAGATGGAAGTAAACAAGGTAAAAAAGCAACCAGGTCAAAATGTCAGGGTAAAATAAGAACATTCATGTGACTAACAGCAGTACAATAGATAATAGACACACTTAATATTCCATCTCTATAAACCATTCTCAAAGGCTGAGGCTGTGGAGCATTCTTCTGCAGAACAGAGAAGTGTAACTGCAGCTTATTTTTGATTAACACAAAACACAAGCTTGTGATTTGTCTGCAGTGATTGTGGGTAGAGAATACTACTAAGGAACTAAATTTCTGTTCTTGGCCAGCTAGAGACATTCACATGTCTATTGAAAACAGGTCTCATATTTAAAACGGCTTTGGGAATGGATTTAACATGGTATACATACCAAGGCCAAACAGATACTGCACTGGGGGTAGAAGGGTCTATTTCTGTTAACAACTGCACTACAATCATCATTTGTAATGCCTAGGTTTTTTGTTCGTGCAACCAGAATATAGGTCTTGCCTCTAGGGACCAAGTGCAATCTTATCCCATATACTTAAAAAGGATGAAAGGGCATCCTCTGCTAATTATTGGTAATCTTGCTGAGAAATATCAAGGATGATGCCATGGCAGCAATAGGGAATTGGCAGTAGAATACATCTTCTTGAGCCCAGCTTCATTGCTTTTTCCTTTTCTCCCTCTTTTTTTTTTTTTTTTTTCTTTTTTCTTTACTATCCATTCTTATGTGCAGGTTTCAGGAGTAAAAATAATGAATTCAAATTAAAGAAGCAGTGAAATGACATGAAGCATAAATTAACCCTCCTGCTTTGTCCTGCTTACAGTGTATTATTAAACTCTGCAATCTGTGTATTTGCTGTAGTTGAACAGTGAAACATGCACAGAGTGAATATTTAGGGATTCATTTCTCTTTTATCCACAAGCTGCAGTAAAACTGAAACAATGATAAATAATAGGCTTGAGACTTGACATTCTTTTATGATTCTGTTATTAGACTGAAGCAGATAGTTGCTATCTTATCCTTTCCTGATAATTTTAGTTAGAAAATCTCACTAATTTTAAGGACTCTAATTTTAAGAGGATATTCAACTTGAAATACACGTAGCATCTTGTAGATGGAAAAATTGAGTGGCTTAAATGTACTGGGATAATTATACTTTTATAGCTGTGTGTAGACTGGTCTTCCTATTTGCCAGCCTAGCAAGCATTTGCCACTACCATTCTAACAAAAATTGCTACTTCAGGCATACGTTAACAGCCAAATAAAAAGGAAGAGGACAATCATCCTTCTGAACATAAGGAAAATACTTATTTTCTTCATATCAATGTCATTCTATTTTGCTTAGTCTGAACCTCGGGTGTCCTTATCCAATGTGGACTTGCCATTTTAGAATCTAAGTGAAACTGTCTTAGAGTGGTGTATCTGCAAAGCTGAATTGTATGGCCAGAATCAGTGCAGTGTATTTGTTTTGCTGTACTGATGCTAATTCCCAGATTCCCTGGTTCAGAAGAAAAGTGCATGAATCACTTTGCATATTTTGCAAAGCCTCCCTGCTCCCTTTTTTGTGTGTGTTTCTCTCATTTTCATCTGGAATCAAATAATTAATGTTTGATTTTCACAGTTCTCCAATAAGAACATAAGCTGTTAATGCTTTCTTTTTTTCCTGTGTTTTGTTGCCTCATAGCGTAGTGATACTGCAAGCATTCTAGGCAACAAAAGGAGAATCCTAGATGTAGCATGAATTTCCAGTGAATCAGTAAAAATAGCTTTCTGTTGCAAGGTTTTTGTTTGTTTGTTTGTTTGTTTTGTTTTCCCTGTAATTCTGCTGGATTCTTTACGTTATTTAGGATTTACATGAGAAGCAGAGACCTTGCCCCCATTTTGCACAGGAGCCAGTCTCTGTGCGGCAGTGCTGCTGTCTGCTTTTGTTGCAGAACTGTATTCTGTCTTTTCAATAAAACAGAAACTTGGTCTTGTTTCTTTACTGTAAAAACCAAGATAAGTTCCAAAGTGGAATGTAAACAATAATTTAATTAATTAATAAGTAATCTGAAGAAACTGATATGTTTTGAGCACTGAGTAGAGTTTTGGCAAAAGCTGCAAATATGTAATGGAACAGAAAAGTACTTGTGACCAAAGCCAAGTCTTAAAATCTTTCTGCCAGTTTTACTACGCATTGTTTGAGAGATGGCATCCAGCCACACTAGTAACTGAAATAAAAGCAAGCAACACCATTAAAACTGTGAGTATGTGTGAAATAACAAATGGAAGTAATAGAGTCGGGCATTTCTGGCTGGAATAAGGGAGCTGGAGATTCTGTAAGAAAGATCTGGTTAGTTGCAAGATTAATTTAATGCTATTTAAAATCATAGAATCACAGGTTGGAAAATACCTTAAAGATCATTGAGTCCAACCACAACCTAACCATACTACCCTAACTATCAACCCTCCACTAAATCATATCCCTGAGCACCACATCCAACTGGTTTTTAAACACATCCTGGGATGGTGATTAAACCACCTCCCTGGGGAGCCTATTCCAGTGCTTAACAACCCTTTCTCTAAAGAATTGTTTTTATATCAACCTAAACTTACCTGGCACAACTTAAGGCCATTTCCCCTCATCCTGTCACCTGTCACCGGTGAGAAGAGACCAACCCCGCTCTGGCTGTAAGCACCTTTCAGATATTGGAAGACAGCAGTAAGGTCTCTCCTCAGCCTCCCTTTCCCCAGACTGAACAGCCCCAGATCCTCCACTCACTCCTCATAGGACATTAAAAAATGTTTTATGTTTAAAATAAGAGAAAAAGATAACAAGTTGCAAAAGCAACAGGAGCAGTCCTTATAAACTAGTTTTGGGCAAGTAGATCAGACCTCTTTTCTCAGGTACTGAACAAGGTACTACATGCTGCTAAGAAGAATGCCCCAGCTGTAAGATAGGCGTGAATCTTCTTGTACCTGCATAATGATAGATGGCCATGTGACTATATAGGTTTATCACCTATGTACTGTACATGATTAATGCACTTTCAGTCTGTTTATACTTTTCCCTAGAAAATAATTCAAGGCTCATAATATCAGTCTTTCACACAGAATTTATACAAATAGCAAAAAATAAAAATAAAAATAAAATCAAAAAACCCACCCAAACAAACTTATGCCAAATCATAAAAACATTGTGCATCACAGGGATAGACCTCCAGCTCTGTTCTCAGATGGCAAAATCTATAAAATTAAGATGCACAGATCCCTGTTAATTTGTTACTTCTGTGAAATTTATATCAGAACCATGAATTTGCTGGGTAGACTCAAGGCGAGTCTAATTTAAAACTAATAGGGAAAGTTACTGGTTTCTTGTATTCTGGCATTCTGTTTTTAATGGTCTGTCAGTGTGCTCTGAGTATAAACATTAGTGTCAGAATTTTTATGATAGTTTATCTTATGAGTTTCATAATTTGTAATGGCTGTGCAGCTTTTACAGGTGTATTTAATGGCAAAATTTTATCTTGAACTGCATTTTAAAAGCTCAAGTGTAGTTTGATTTGCTGGGAATGGGGGGAAGGGTGGAATAATATTCTTTCCTTGGAGAGACAGCAGTTTCCTTGTGCAGCATTAACTTGAAAGAATATGAGAAGCGTGCACGTTGCCAACAGGCGTGTGGATGTATAGAGCTCTGAAAATAGTGTCAATAGGGAAGGGTTGCAGGTGCCAGCAGAAAAATGTAAGCTCCCAGGGGAACTATCTCTTTTTATTTTTGCCTTGTCCAATGCCAAACCACAGAGGTTGGTGTTTAAAATTCAGTTCTTCCCTGAAAAGTGATTACACAGAAAAAGTCCCACTTCAGAACAGATGTGCTTCCTAGGTGTATTCAGAATCACATTTATTTGTTTTCATGATCATCTTTTCATATACTCTTTGCTGCTATATGTTGAGCAACCAAAAGCAGTGTGAGGGAGAAACCGTAACTCTGGTTGAGACAGCAGGCAGTGCAGCTCTCCTGGACCTCGACACCCACTTACTCATAAAATTAAGATACACTGATCCCTATTTATTTGTTACTCCTGTGAAATTCATATCAGAACCACGAATATGCTGGATAGACTCAAAGCGAGTCTAATTTAAATCTAATAGGAAAAGTTACTGGTTTCTTGTATTCTGGCATTCTGTTTTTAATGGTCTGTCAGTGTGCTTTGAGTATAAACATTAGTGTCAGAATTTTTATGATATGGCAGCACTCTGGGGGTCTTTCCTCTCTGCAACAACAGAAGGCTATGGACTTGTAACAAGATTATGTTGCCTAACCCACAGTGGCAGCACACCAAGCCGTATCACTTCTTTCACCCTTGTTAGCCATAGAGGAGTGATTGGTCTCCTCTTTACACTAGTCTTTTCACATAGTTGAACACTGTCATCATATTCCCCATGAGCTTCTTTGGGACACCAAATACAACCACACCCTTCTGACTTGCTTGATGTGAGCCTCTTAGGTTGTGTTTGATTGTGTCTTTGAACTCCGTGATTCCTCTTGTTCTCAGCTAAATTCCTAAAACTAGTCCACAACAAGTAATTGGCCCAGACATGGAAGAGTATTCCAGAAGTGGAAGACTATTCCAGCTGAAGTCTTTCCAGAGATGTGCTTGTTAGAGTAGAAGAGAATTATGTCTTAGACATTTATCTCATATGCAGGAGCAGTGGATTGCTGACGTATTTCCTTTATGATCTGGACCTTCTTCTACTGTTCTGCTTAGCCTTTTATCCCCTATTTTGTATTCGTGCTTTTGTCACTTTTCATTATTGAATGTCATCTTCATTTCACATCATTTCTGCAATTTATCAAAATAATTTTGAATTCCAGTTGTGTTCTGCAAAGTATCTGCATCCTATCCTGAGCATGATTTCACATTTTGACTTTTTACACGAACTCTGACTTCTAAGTCATTAAATGAAAATAAGGGAATTTGGAAAAAATAGGTTCCACTTGCCTTATTTTCCAGTTGCAAGACCAGTTCAGCAATCACCATCACAGGCAAGGAGAAAAGGCTCATTTGGCTTTCAGACTCTTAATCATGTAAGACTGTAAGGTGTAAAGAAGAACCCAGCTTGACTCTCACATCACACAGTGAATATGTGGGACTACTAAATGGAAGGGGGAAAAGAACATCATCGTACTTCAAATGTGATTACTTTTGCCAAAGAAATCAGAGTCAGGAAAAAATATTGAAACCCTAGGACTCCATTTACTTGGAGATCCTATTCAGAGTTGAGCCATGCTTCAAATTACAAATAATACCGAGGGTGGAATTGGGAGGAACAATGACAGTTGTGGCAGAAGGCATTCGCTGCTTGGGTAGCTGGATACATCACTGCGCCTCTTCACTCCTGACCTAACTCTCAGGCTGCCTCTGTCCTTTCCTCTCCTTTACCTCATTCCTTAAGCTTATTTTAATACAAAATATTTTAAAAGTATTAATTTTTTTCTTTTTTGTTATGTTTAGGCCATTATTTCAATGTTTGAGCGTGTGAGTGCACTACGTGAAAGGAGGTTGCCATGGTAATTTCTCATTATTGTTGAATAGAAAAATAATTACTCTGGCAAAATCCCCCGTAACCTGTCAGAGCATAAGTTAAAGATGCCTGGGGGCAGCCTTGCCTTCACCATCCCCTTTTTGCAAAAAAAAAAAAAAAAAAAAAAAAAAAAAAAAAATAATATCCTTTTATTTTTTTTTTTTTTTTTTTTTTTTTTTTTTTTTTTTTTTCATCCTGATAGTTTTTTTTTTTTTTT
>JAPSGF010000002.1:7266680-7589640 GCA_035772895.1 Perdix hodgsoniae
AAAAAAAAAAAGTTTTTTTTTTTTTTTTTTTTTTTTCCTTTTTTTTTTTTTTTTTTTTAGAGTAACTGGATCCTTTTTTAATTTGACTAGGGGAGACCTCATTTGTTTTTGTTCACCATTTGGCTGTGAGAGTAGTTGGGCCCACCTGTGATGAGGTGGAGCAGGGAATTAATCAGCAGAGCATATCCAAGCCCAACAGAGGATTTATATATTTTATTAAGATGGTTTTTTTCTTAAGGGTGGAAAGAAGGTTGGTGGTGTATTTTCTGTTTTTTCTTCTTCTTGACATAAACTATGCAAAAACATGAGATAAAGACCTTGGACTGTGTTCAAACTGTGACAGAGTCTGGATATTTCATTTATCCAGGGAGAGAATCCACAGTAATTCAGTCTCCACATTTTTCTAGCCCTCAGACTTCTTGGAAGCAAGCAAGGGTGCAAATATGTGTGGTTTTGAGGTGAGGCACCACAGTCTTCCTGTTCTACTCTTGTTTCCTGTGTGCATTTGCATCATAGGGATGCTTTGGTTTTCACCCTGACATTGCTGGGTATTGCATGAGTAGCTCAGGTAATGCCAACCTACCAAGATACCAACAACTTTTCAACAGCAGAGCTGCAACTCTTCTGTGTGCTGTTCTGTAAAGCCTTTCCTCCTCTCTGGTTTTGCTGATTCGAGAAGTATGCCCCAAAGATCCTGGTGAAACACTGCTGCAGCCTCTCTTTTGGCAAGTGGCAGAGTGCAGTAGCTGGTAATTATTGCTTGGGCAGGACGTTTGAAAGGTGTTGTTAATCACCCAAATGCCTCGTTCAACCACTGAAGGCAACAACCACCCCTGTGATGTATTGGTGTATGCTTTAAGTGGAATACTGTGTTAATATCTTCTATTAATTATTATGTTCCATAACTATTATGTTTTGACTATGTGTATTAATGCATGTCTAAGTATACACAGGCCATTTAAAATATTGTTTTCACTTCACATATCACATTGATAAGTAAAGATTTCTCACAACAGTTACATTTAAGTAACTACCTGGTATTTAATTAACCTGCAGTAGCATTGTATTTTTTTATATTAAATGCATTGGAGGGGAATGGCTATTACATTTAGTTTCTAAATAACTTTCTTGTCAACTCATGCTGATAATCAGGTTATGTGGCATTAGAGAATTAAGTACTGAGGTTTTCTCATGATTAGGACCAAGAATTTGAGATACGCAGCCCAGAGACAGAGTTCAGGGGCAGGGGGTGGAGTCATAATTGATATATTTGCAACTGATTTATGGAAGTATTTAAGGTTTACAGAAGACCATGTGTTTATGAGAATGAAAGTTGTCACATGTTTAGTATGCTGGACAAAATGGAATACAGTTTATTGTGTAATAAACTAGATGTTTCAGCTCTTTCTTTAAATTAACACTCAAACCTTATCTAAGAAAAATAGTTTGAAATACCTCATAAACATCTAAACCCACAAATTAGGGGAAGACATGCAAACTGTGTGTGATCCTTTGGAATTTCTATTTTTTTAAAAAAAAGAAAATATTTTCATTTTGCCTCCTGTTAAGTGAATGATCTGTTACTTCCTAGGATAGTGACAACCTCTGGTGGGATGCCTTTGCAACTGAATTTTTTGAAGATGATGCAACCTTAACCCTTTCCTTTTGTTTGGAAGATGGACCAAAGCGATACAGTAAGAGATGCATTTTTTGTTATCAATTTAAGCCTGAGTTTCTATACATGTTTTATCTGTAGAAGACAGATGTAAACCTGCCAATGAAAAAGCCACTTGTCTGTATTCAGTGACCATCAAGTTCATACAATATTTGTATTTTTGTAAATTAATTTGCTTTGGCTGTGCTTGCATGCTTTGTTAATTTAGTTTCCACAAACATTCAAGTGCTGAATCTTGTGGGTAAAACTGTTCACAAAAAGGGAACTTTGCGGCAGTTATCAGCACTTTTGCTGGAAGGGCTTCTGGATTTAAACAGGGACCAGAAAAATTACCCAAATAAGTGTCCGTGAAGGTGTAGATAATCACTGTTCCATCAGCTGGTCTATACTGCTTGCACATATTAGGGACCTGCTGTTGTTAGCATCTGACCAGTCAGAGCTAACCAGGAGTAGTCTAGGATACTCTCAGTCAAGCACTAAATGTAAGCTTCAATAAAATGAAGCAGTGAATAAATCTGATGGCATTGGTATCCATTGCCCACATATTCTAAGCAGGAGAAAAGAGGTAAAATTCATCGAATAAATGTTTGAAGTGAATAATTCACCCAGCTTTAGCACTAAGCAACAGAGAGATAAGTAAACACTGAGAAACGGCGTTGCCAATTGTTTCACTCCATTCAGAATGACCCCTGCTTCACAGTGACAGCTTGTGCTCTGTGCTTAATGCGCTGAATCTTGCGAGGTTCTTATTTTTCTTGAGAGTGACTGGTTGTCAGTGTATCACTCACATACTTCTAATTCCTTTTATCAATTATCTCAGGTATTTATTTGACAAGTGAAGAAAAAATAACAGCCACTCTGAATGCGCGTTCTGGGGTTACTGCTGACAGAATTACAGTTTCTTGCCTTTCAGAGCAAGTGATAAGTCTGTAAAGGTCCTCAAATTACAGCCTATAGCAACGTTGGTAACAGCTGATCTGTCCTGATTAGGTTGAGTCAACTTGTCAGATATCAGATTTGCTAGTTGTGTTATCAGTCCAGAAGGCACAGATACATCAGCAAAAAAGCAATTAATGTCCAGTTAGATCTGAGGGAGTTCTGTTACTGGAAAACAGTGGTTCTTATGAAAGAATTTGTCAAAGAGTAAAATATCCCAGTTGTCACAAATGCTTGATAATAGTTGTGCTATCTGGAAGCGGGGCAGTTTGGTACAGGGCAGTACTGTGATTCTTAGCACTGCTGCTGATAAACACAACTGAAAGATTGCATTACTGTGAACACAATTTTTAATGTGACTGGTACACATTACTTTCCCCTGGTTTTAATTTCTGACCTCTGCAAAAACGGCTGTAGCGTTTGTTGTTGATATTCTCAGTATCTGCAATTAAAGCTTTGTATATAGTGTTCTTTCCATTCATTCACACTTCCTTCGTTAGTAATAATTTATGTAGTTCTGAACCACAAGTATTACTGATTCTGACAGAAGCAGCATTCCAGTTTTTTCACAGTATGAAGAATATGCTTGTGGGTTCTCGTTTGGGACCTTCCTGTGTCATAAGAGGTTTGGGACCTTCCTGTGTCGTAAGAGCAGGCCATGGGGAAGGCTGCTAAGTGCCAGACCAGCCAAGGCCCTGCTTGCACCTCCAGGGCTAAAGAGGGTGCAGAGTGAATGCTGTGTTTAAGGGATTCCTAGCACCAGGGCAATTTCATGTCCTGAAATGTGTCTGGGAGCTGAGACCAGAGCTGCACTTCTTTGGGCACAAATATGGCTGATGATAGCTTCCACCTGCAGCAAGCCCTTGCTTAGCACCGTAGCCTGGTGGTCTTTATTTACCCACCCAAACCATGCACAGGCTACATCATGAGCATGGAGGGTCTCAGCTCCTCCCCACATCCCTAATGCCATCTATCAACTTCATGAAAAGAGTGAAATTGCTGTCCAGTAAGCTGTGACTCATGTTAGATTTGGTGAGACGTACTGAGCAGCTGCTCCATGCATGGGGTTTTGAGTGAGATGGAAGTGCCTGGTCTGCCAGCTCTCCATCCTCAGTGAGACTCCTGTCTCCTTATGCCAGCACACGCTCCCTTTTGTATTTAGAGAGTATTAATAGCATTGGAGCTGGCTGTGAGGAAAGAGAGAAGATAAATTGTTGATTCATACTCTTGAAGGCACAAACAGTAATGGAAGGAACCAAGATTAGACCCCAGGAAAGAGAAATAGGCATCCTTTGAGAAGTCATTTATAGAGTTGAAATTGATGAAAGATACTGACCCCTTGCCTTTGCTCCAGGATTCAGATCAAAATTGCCTTCCTTTGTCTTGCTTCAATCTGCGAGGTATTTGCTTACATCTCTGACATCAGTTGTGGCTGGCACCTCATTTTCTTTCCAAATGGGCAATGGTTTCCTGCTTTTGGGAACTTAAACATTCTCTCCAAGAGTGAAAAAATTCCAACAAAATAAAAAGTTTTTTAGGGAAAGAGGAAATATATGAGGGAAGGACAAATAGTTGTTCACTGTCCATAGCCGGTTTTTTTTAATAGATCATGGCAGTTCCCAGTCCTATTATCCTTGTTGTAAGGTAATGTCCAGATACTGCCTGAGGCAGACAGAGGAGGAGGAGCATGAGGTGCACTCCCTCTGCCCCAGCGTCTATCTTCAAAGCTCCCAAAGTGTGCTGTGGGAGACTGAGAAGCTACACAGTCCCTTCTGCTTGTCTCCAGTCTCCCCTGCTGTCCACTTGCACCTCCAGGGTCTTCTTTTACCTGCTTGCCTTAAATGTTTCTATTACACGCCTTCTATGGGTTTCCTATCACAGCTGCTCTGGGCCAGAGCTCAATCTTTCTGCACTCTGCTCATACCTGGGCTGCTTGATCCTAAAGCCATGTTCTGAGCATGCAAATCATGACTGCAAATCACTGTATAATGTTACAAGATTTTAAAACAACACTACTTTTCCTTGCCTCCATTTTAATGTGGAACATATATTTTTGTCCAGAAAACCCTGACTTGTAAACATTTTTTTTTTTTTTTTATATCAGGAAAATAAGCTACTTTTTAAATTTCATGGCCCCAAACTGAGGCTTTATGAAAATCATGAAATATTTTTAGGCTTGCCTTTCAATTACCATGTTTTATAGCACCCTTCTCTATAGTGAGAAAAGCAATTGTCTTTCCTTTTCTAATCTCACTTTGGGGTCTGCAAGGTTTCTCCTCAACTATCAGCCCTATAGTTCTTCAGTTTGTAGAGGAAAATAAGGTCAAAGTAAGGATTTTAAGTCACTGGGTTATGTTTACTTTACTTTGCACCACAGAGCACTGTGTACTGATAACTCAAGATAGCTTTAAATATGCCTGCGTATCTGTATGGCACAGCATGTAAGGAGTCTTCCTTGTGCCCTGGGAAGGGTAGAAGTCTGTTAGTTCAGTGATCCACCACTGCTAATTAATTTGATTGCCAGGTTTGGTAGACCTAGACCAGTTATCTTCACTGAATGTAATCCTGCCTTGTATAGGTGTGCACTTGAAAGCCCAGCTCAGGTTGTCAGGCAAAATTTCTGTCATACCTGAAATCGCTGCTGTGCCCATCTTTGCAGTTCCTTTTGTCTTTCTTCAGAATGTTACTTCTGAACAACTTTGCCCTCTCTGATTCCTCCTCCACTATACAGCATTCCGGAAAGAAGATACCATCTTCTTTCAAACAGCTGCTGAAAATGTCTATTTTTCTCCTGCTTCCGTGAGCTATTCTATGAACTCTACTGATATGTTATTAAATTCTATCTTGAAATTGAGTTTTAATGGGAAACTCTTCTGAAAACAAAGGTATGTTTTACTGTGAAAAAGGTGCAACTGATATGTGTTTCCCCCATCTAGCTTTTTGGCTACAGTGAAGCAAAAAGATCACAAATTCATGTGCCTAAAGACAGGGAAGGATTCCAAAGAGATGCTGTTTTAAACTGAGTTGAATTATATTCAATAGAAACTTAAGTAGTAAACCTGTGAAATTCATTTGAGGGAGAGCAAAAAGAAATTTGCATTGATTTATTGTGCTCTGGTTTACTGGGTCAAGACTTAAATAGAATTTAAACAAACAAACAACAACAAAACAGGAAAGAGGGAAAAAAAAAAAAAGAAAAAAAAGAAAATATGCCTAATGTAGCAGATTATTTTTTTCCTGGTTGTGGATAAAACATATTCGTTTCCCGTTAAGAGCCTCCTATCCCTGAGCCAGAGTAAATACTAGACTCTGATCCATTGTTGCCCAGGTTCTTTGTTTCTTAGAGACAAAATATTTCCAGAACAGATAAGAGAAACAAGTTTGATTGACAGCTCTTAGCAGAGTCTCATCAGCTGCTTTGCTGACAGCCTGGTGATGCGCACTGTGCTGATGTGGTCGGGACTGACAGCTGATTGACAGCCCAAGACTGTGGAGACAGAAAAGATGAAGCATGCTCAGTAAGAATAATGTGCAGTGTTGATGCAGCACTGCAGAGAATAGGAGCTAGGAAGTTAACTCTTTCATAGCAGAGTGACAGTGTAACACATAATGCACATAGCTGCCACTGTACAGAAAATTAGAGCTTGTCTGTTTCTGCTCTATTCACTGCAGGCTGTTTGTGGAAAGCTGTGTGCTGCAAAGAAGCAAAAGCACAAGTTACCATGCTTGTAGCTGGTAAAAAAAAAATATTCATGTATGGTAGCTATGATGGAGTCTTCCAAAGGATTTATTAAGCCTATAGGTACAGAATGTATTGTGCATTTCAGGCAGTTTTTGCGGGCCTCCATCACCAAATTTTGTATCCCATTGCATGATGTTACACAGCAGAAATTTCAGAGGGAATGATCTGAGTTCTTTTGCTTATGTATTCCTAGAAAAAACAGTGTTTTCAGTTGTAATGTCATTCAGGATCTGCAGATGAGAATTGAATATGTGTTTTGTGTTATAATTGCTACTGCAGATTGGATTTGGAATGTACAATAACATGCTTATCATATTGTGCCCTAAGTGCTCATTTTTCCTATTTGGTGCACATGCCCACGATTTACTTCATTTCTTGACTATTCATAACTGGAAAGCTAGAAGTGGAGTTTCATAGCAGAGTGAACTTGGGATCAGATGGTGACATCTTCGGCTTTAAGGTGCTCATCTGGGTTTCCCACTGTGTCTGAGGAATATATCAAATATATCACACAGATGTATCTTAGACTTTACTACAGATTACTAAATTCTCAGCAAGTGAGCTGCAGCAAATCCATTCTACCTTTGTCACTGCCTATAATGTGTGATGTATGGGCAGCTTGAAGACTGTTGCTGGATAACTTCTGCTGATGTAACTTCAGAAAGCTATGTCTAGTGGGCTTTTCTTACACACAGGGAGTAGTTTGGGAATAAGTAGTGAAAGTTCACCGCACATTACACACTTGCTTAGCTGTTGTCAAAAAGATTGTTTGGAGAAGCTAGCATGTCACATTATCACCCTGGGTTTCTACAAACTTGTCGTCTGGCTTCTCTCACATAACTCTTACAGAGAAAATTAAAGTTGCCGAGAGAAACAGGTTGTAGTTTTTCCAGGTACATGCTCCTTCTTTTACTTTTTTTTTTTTTTCTCCCAGAGAAATCCCAGTCATTAAACATGATTTGAGCATTCAGGTACAACACAGTAAATTGACCTAGCTTAGTAAGCGAGACAGATTATTCTGTGAGACTGCCTTGGCTTGATCTGTGTATCCCAGTCTTCTCTTTTTTTAGTTTTATCTTCAGTTTGTTTGCAGTACTTTTGAGATTCGTTTCAGTATGCAGATGAAAAAATGGTTAAAATTGAGTCTAGCATATCCACAAGTGCCAGTGGATCACTGCTAATACACTCATCTCCCCACTTAATGATCCCCAATTGGTAACTTCTTAAAATTGATGTTTAAGCATTTCTCAATGCAATCTGCGTGTGCTCTGGATATTATTTATTTTTGTTTATGATGTAATGTAATGCTCTTATAAGTCAAATTTGTCACAGGTGTTAAAGTATATTAGCCCTGTGTACTTATCACCTAAACTTCTGTGAGCTCATCAAAGAAAAAAAATGATATCTGTTTTACAAGACCTATTTTACATAAAACCATGTTGACTGGCATTAATTATATTCCTTTCACTTCAATCTTTGTTAGTGCAACCGTACAATTTTTTTTATCTATTTTGTGTGGATTGATATCAAGGTAGTACCTGCATTACACTACACCATTACCTGGCTGTCTAGTGTTTCTTCTTCAATATCAGCACAACAGTAGCATTTATTTTTTTTAATTTCCTCAGTAATTCTTTTCTTTTTTAAAATAGCATCAGATAAAAACATGCAAAAGAATCTCTTAGAACTGCTAATCATAAAATATTTTCTCCAAAGAGATGCTGTTTAAGATTCTACTTAGTTGCTGATGGACTAGGAGGCACTTGTCATCTCAAGATCAATATTCTTTCAAATAGCGGTACAAAAAGGCTTTTCTTTTTATTTGCCATTAACACAATTCCTGTTTCCAAATGAAGTAATTTTTTAAATATAATTTTAAAAAGCTATTTTTTAATCATTCATGCAATCATAGTTTTTCCATTGCCGTCTTCAGCACCCCATTGTAATATTTTACGTTTTAGAGTGCATTGTGTTTTTTTTCTGTTTGCTTTTTCTTTCTATACTCATCCTAATTCTTTCTAAACTCATCCTAATTGGGCTTTTTTTATTCCTCCTAATTATTGTTTTTATTTTTTCTACTTCTTATTCAGCCAAAGTTGCTGTCTCTCTCACAGCGCAGTTACAGTTTTTGGGTATCTCATCAAATATGTTTAACAGACTCTTAAACTCATGTCTACTTTTTCTCCATAATCTTAAGTTAAGCTTTGGAAAATACTGTACTTTGAAACTCCAACTGTATCTCTCCAACTGGGAATGCCTTTTCTTTGTCTTTCTTGAATGCATGTTTTGGATGGCATTCATACAGAAACATGTTGTCTGATTGGAGAGTGTCTAGAGAAAAACAAAAGTCTTGAAAATAAAATTTATTAAGCAAAGTGAAAGAACTGGAGTTGTTCAGTCTGCAAAAGAGAAGACATGGGGAAAAGAGTGAGGGGAAAATGAGACATAGTGGAAGAACCTGTAAAAGAAAGGCAAGGGGCCTGTTTCCATATCCATGATGAGCAGGAGAAGATATTCTGGCTTTAATTTGCATGAAGATGTGCATGGAGATGTTAGTTCCTACTGATAAGGAGCAGGAGGAGGTGCCCCAAGGGTGCTGCAGAGCCTTCAGCCGCCCAGGGGCTGATCTGGGCTCTGCATCGCCCCATGGGCACTGCTTCCTAAGCCAGCACCAGCCCCCTCTTCAGCTGCATCCCAGCCCTCATAACAAGCTCTGAAATTATTTTCTCATCTTGGGTGCTAAACTTTTTGTCATTAACAACACCCTGCTGTTCCTCATTTGTAGCAATATGAATAATGTTTTTCTAATACTGCTAGCTATGCAAGACTTCCTACATGAATCTTCCACTGATTTTTTTCATAACAGACATTTTTCTTTTTCTACATAATGCTGACAGGCACTGAAGGAACAATTCCTTCCATTTGCTGATTTGCGACGAGCAGGTCTGAAACAGACCTTCACCTCTACCCACTGCAGCCTCATTAGTTAGCACAGTGTTCCTGTGCTCTGAGTTATCGATACCTTTAAAGTCCAAAAGTGCTTATTTGCAGTGACAGTACAGCTGTGTGTGCACAGGCACATGTGTGTACCGACACAACCTCATGTCAGCACTCTGGGGAAACCAGAGTACTTTCCCCTTTCATGGGGAAAGGTTTGTCGTGAAAACTCTCCTATCAAGCACTGATGACAACTCTGGTTTCACATACCTTACAGTAGGTGTCCTGAATCTCTTTTGCTTGTTGCTAAGCATGTTATACAAACCAGTGGTGCAGACCTGGTGGAAGGGAAGTGCTGAACTCCTCATGTGAATATTTCACAATTGTATATAGCCTTCAGTTGCAACGACATATGAAAATTCCAATCAGATTGGTTATGTTGTTGTATAAACAGATTAAGTTATCAGGCTTCTCTGGGAGATATCATAACATAATCTGATACGATACATTATAGGAATCTAAAGTCCACTCAGAGAGCAGAAAAAGTAAAGGCAAAATTGTCTTGAGAGCATCACAGTGATTAATGAGTTTTTTTTAAAGAAACCCTTTGCTGTGCTTAGCTTTTGTTCACCCATTTGGTCCAAAATATGTAGCATTCAGGTCATTCTCTCCGCTGGAGACAATGCTTATAAAAGGCTGGAAATCCATGCAAAATGTTGGAAATTGGAATACTTTACATCAAAATACTGAACAACTTTTCTCTGCCACAAACTCGTGATGAATTACTTCTTTATTTGCATAGTGAAAAAGGCAGTTGTGGTTGGTCAGTACTTTTTGGGTTTCGCTGAATAACTGGCAGGCAGCTCAGTGTATGCCTTCAAATGGCATTTGTGCATTAAATATAGGTTAACTTTTTCTAAAAATTGTGAAAATATGCATGTTTTTAAAATGCTTTTATATGAAATTGATAAGGTTCAGTTGTTATTACTTTTGCTTTTAAAAATAGTTGGTGACTTTTTAGTTGGTTAGCCAATAGGTATTTACAGGAGAATATTCTAATGTACCTACAGAGTTCTTATAAGAAACAAGACTGTCTAAATATTTATCCTCATCTAGAATTGTGTTTTTTCCCTTAGCAGTAAAAATTTTTTCTCCTTCGTTTTTTGTTTTATCTGATGGCATTGCATACTTTCATATTTTTATCTTCTTTCTGGACCAAGGAGAGCATTTGACTAAGCGCAGTAGTTTTAGCTATAACTGCTGTTCACTGTAAGACACTGGAGCATACCCATTGCCTGAAGGTGTTAGAGGTGATTGGTTTTTTTTTTGCAGAGCATTAAATAGCAGAGGTTCATGAGGCCTTTTTTTTCCCCCCCATTTTGAATCCTCAGGTTCAGATGAATCACAGTATCAGTCCTACTGGCTCTGGGAGCTTTATGCATGTTATGGAAACCGTAATATTTAGAAACTCCTACATTGTGCTTATACACATAACACTGTGGGCAGTGCAGTTGCATGGCTGTAGGGCATTAGCAGGGCAAGGTTTTTAGGCATTGATGATCTTTCTTTAAGCTCAGATAATTAAAAATTCACGACAAAATTTGAATGCTACTCATAAATTTAATGCTGCAGAAATGTATGCACACAAACCGAACACAGTCAAATATCCAAACATGCATCCTAATGCAGCATTGGGTTTCTCATTACAAACGTGCATGTGTTTGTGTTTACCACACAAATGAAACTTTTTAATAAATCTTTTACGTTGTATTTCAGTGATGCGGCAGTGCTGTTCCACTTGAGGCACCTTATTTTTAGGAAGTAGGTATTTACTGTAGTGCTGTATTTTTTAATGGTTTAGGAGAATACAATATGCAACATCACCAAAAATTATGGGATCTTTATAGAAATACATTTAAACTGGGTCAGCTGCAGCACCACGATTAGTAGAAATAGAGCCAAAAGCTGACTCTGGACACTGAGATACTGTTCCCAATTCCAAATTGGAAGTTTTCTTGAATTAATGTAGTCATGAATTTTTGTTAAAGTCTGCTGTGTATGAGAAGTCTGAGATATTATACAGTGGCTATCGTTCTTTATCATATTGAATTCTGCATTCCAAATTATATTACCTTTAAAATGTTGCTGACATTTTGCTATTCCACTATACTGATCCATACAAGTTTTATACCATAGTATTTAAGTCCATTCCGGTGCATATAGCAGTGTAAGCAGTGCCTTCCATTTCTTGTTTCTTCTCCCCTTGCTTTCTTAGAAAAGTGGATTCTGTTGACAGATTTGTTAGAATTTTTTTAGACAAATTCAGCCAGTAAATAGAGACTGTTAAAAGTTTGCATCACTTTGTAGGAATATCTATTGGATTTGAATAGAATGTTTGAGATGTGTGACATTCCTTAGTTTTTGTGGGGTTCAAACTACTCTCCTACTGACCTACTAAGAATGTCCCATCTCCCGAAGGACAGTTTGGTATCCAGCTCTTGCACAGAAAAAGGCGTAAATCCAGACCTAGTATTCTGGAGCTGCTCTTTTTGAGGAATCTTGGCTCTATGTCATTGAAAGTGAAGGTTGTTACCATGATGTATTGTGTATGGTAAAGCCCAGAAAAGAAGTAAAGGCTTGCTCTTATGCACCAGAGATGTCTTGGCTACTGAGGAGATAACTGTACAGCACATAGTGAGAAGCACGAGTAGGTGGCTGTACAGCACCAGCTCCAGAATCAGCATCAGCCGTTCAGTTCCCAGGGTGCCTGGAAGTAGGTATTGACTATTTTGTTGTATCTTTTAAAAATCCATTACTGCTTCTATCTCCATTTGGCTATGAAAAAAAAAAGAAAAAAGAAAAAAAAAAAAGGCTTTTACATATAATTTTATCTAGTCCAGAAATATTAGAATACTATGTAATTCAATTTTACTTTTTTCTTTAATGTCTGGACCTGAATTAATCGGGCATTACTTTTCATCCTGATATCAATCTTGTTCCTTTCATTCAGATCCAAATTCCTTTGTAGTACATGATTTAATTCACTAAAATAAGATAAAATGAAACCCTGGTCAAAGGAGCATTAAGTAACACATATTTGGTGGCACGTGTGATTACACAGCCTACTGTGTAACTGGTTCTGTTTCCTCCCTCTTTGAGTTGGTCACAGACTGGTAAACCTTTTTCACCCTCAGAAGCTGTTGCTGTCTATGTTTGTTCCCCTCTTGCCATAAGGAAAATCAGTTCATCCATTATTAAATGAGATTCGAGATTAAAAATACATTTCTCTAAAATGTCCTTAGATTTTTGTTAAACAATCCTGAACTCAGACTGGCTTGGTGTGCCCTAACTGAGGATCAGTGCCGCCTTCTGTGGGAAATTAGCTTTGATTTGACAGCTATTTTTGTATCAAGATCATATGCATACCAGTTTTTCTGCTAAGGCCTGGCTCTCGGGGACAGTTGCACATGCATGGCTGGCTGTGCATCAAATGCTGTAATCCAAAGGGATGCTCTAGATCATGATTATTTAATTAAAAAAAAAAACAAAAAAAAAGGTGAAGGAGAGAGAAGAAAAAGAGAAATTTAATTCCAAAGAGATGCTATACCAAAAGGTGGCCTTGGACCAAACAAATATTTATCAAGTTGGAAAACAAAGGAGTATCTGACCTTTCCAGGCTGCTTCTATTCATATTCTGTTTTTCTTCATCAAGCATATACAACTAGATTAGTTGAATGGGTTAGATTTAGACTGAAAATGAAACTAGAGGATATCTTATACTGAAGGAAGCGTTTGAGTCAGCTCATTAAAATGTGCTCAGCCCCTGATTTGAACTTGTGTACAACTTGAAAGCTGCATTATGTTGGAGGAAAGGTATTTGAGCAAGCGGAAGGGAAAATTCTGGACCAGGCATTCCAACCCGGTGATTCAGCACCTCCAACCACTCCAGCAAGGCAGAGGCCATGCTGTCAGCACAGGGAGGGGCAGCTTGTTGATTCAAGGCTGCAATCTGTGTGCTAGTAGCTTGAGGCTGTATCTGCATTAGTAAGTAGTGCCGCACAGTAGGTGAAGATCTGTAGAGCAAAACAGCTGGTGTTGACAACATGATGTCCACGCCGAACATGTTTTGCAGAGGTTCCCTTTGGACTAGATCCAGTCCAGCTGAGTGAACTAAATGCCTGTTAATGGCTGGCGTGCATTAGGTGCGCTTGTGGAGATCATCTGATTCCTCCCTTGTGCAAGTGTTCAGTTTGTGAGCTCAGAGATCACTCTGCAGAGCAGAGCATGACATGGAGAATGGGATGATTTGGATAGTGCCTTCAGAAGAGCCCTTCTCAACTGAGCCAAAACGTGAGTGTGAATTTGGCCTTAAGAGGACTATTCCTTTTGTGATAAAAGTTCATTAGGCGTCATATCAGACGCTGTGTCTGGCACTGTAGGTAATAAAGGTGGGCTTTCGGTATGTGGAATTTTTGTTTGTTTTTAACTTTTGCTATAATTTATAGTCAGTAACTCTTCTCCTGTGCTTTTGAAAGATGCATGTTAGTTATGAGAGGTATCTGTTCTACATTTCCAGATCTGTTCTTCTTGCTGAAGTAATGCTCTTCTCTGTTCTGCTGGCAATTCCTTTTCCCCAAACACCTGTTTAATTTTCTTCTTTTAGAGCTGTGAAGGTAGATTACTGATCAAGCTGCCTCCAGCCCTCTTTGCGAAGTCGCTTGTAGCCTTGGTCAGGTCTGCAGCCTTGCTCTTCAGCTGTGTGTCTGCTTCTCTGGTGCTGCTGCTGCTCCCTAGTGCACGTGGAGACCCAGGCTCTGCAATCACTGGGTTTTCTGCTTCAAAGCTACTTCTCCATGCGGGGTCAAGCAGTTGGCCACAACTGACAGAGCTGGGGTGCCATGGGGAAACCCTCAGGGAATGGGATCATGCCTTGAAGTCCTAAATGCTGCCTTCTGAAGTTTCTTTTCCCCCATCAATTTTGTTCAAGAATAACAAAGATTCATATTTAGAATCTGATGTTGTGATTCTACAGTGTGGAACTCAGCTATAACAGATACAAATTTAATTGCTTTTGGCAATAACTTTTTCAAAATAATGTAACCAGAATGCTAGAAAAATATTATGGACTGCTGTGACTTCAAGTTAGTATTAATATACCTGTATATGCCTCTCGGATGTAAAAATGCACACATAAATCTAAATTGTGGTAAACTTGTGTATTGCTAAATTCATTTCTGCAAATATGTGTGATCATGTAGTTACAGTCTGCATTACTGCAAAGCAGATGCACAAGGAAGCAGGATTGCGATTGTGCTGTCAGCTTCCATTTGCACATCCCCTGGCATCTGAGCACACTGCAGTACAACATTAGCTCTCAGTGAAGTTTTGGCTGCAACTACAGGAATTAGGATCAATGCCTGCCATTCTTTGGCAAGTCACTGCTATCCTGAACTGAGGAGTGCTGACCTGGTCATCTTGCTCTGTATATTTGTCAGCCCAGCTCCACTGCAGTACAGAAGAAAGTATTTAGAATGAAAGCAATGTCCATGGGGACCACATCTGCTAGTGCAGCATCAATTCTGAGTGGAAGTGCTCAGTGAAAGCTGTGACACAAGCACATAGATCTTAGATGGATCTTTCCATCCCATGTGCACTTTGCTTCTGTCACTGTGGAACTGCCACTGACCCAGCCTTTAGACATTGATCTAAAGGAAGACAGTGTCAGTACTTGGTTTTGCTTGTATATACAGTGGAGCATGAGGTAGTCGTTCAGTTCTGTTTAAGTTGTAGCACTGCTTACAGACATTAGAGTCTAGTGAAAGTGCTAGTTAGTACACAGAGACAATAAAATATTATCTGTAAATTTTATTTATAGGAGCATGCTGAAGCCATTTTTAACCAAGGCTGTTATGAGGTAATATTGACATGTGAGAGTTTTATGGCTTTTGTGTTTTTTTAATTAACTATTCCATTCCATCACTACTTTTTTAAAATCAGGATTATTGCAATTTCATAGCTTTTATAACTTGTCCTTATGAAATTGATACATTGACTCAACAGAACATGGCACATTTCTTTAGACCTGTCAATAGGATATAAACTGTATTTCTTCTGCTTGCTTTGAATTTGTAGTGAAAGCAGGATTGAAAGGAACAACCATGAGTCCTTTGCCACGAAATGGTTTAAATCTTAGAAAAAAAATTACAGGTGGAATCCTGAATCAGACCACTGTGTTACGATAGCATACGTAGCATTTTCAGCTTTTCATGTGCACATCATCTCATTTTCATTCTCACAGTTGCCAGCTCTTCAGCTCTTCTTGTCTTTCATTTTTCTTTATACAATCATAGATATACCCTGATTTTTATTAGTATTTTACTTTGTATTTTACTTTTTGAAATGCGCTGTGCGATACTTTGAGTCAGTTTAGTTATAAATGAAGCAATGAGAAAATAACATCCCAGTAAACTAATTATAAAAATTTCAAGTAAACAGTGCTTGGGCAAATCTGCTTTTGATTTATACTCACGTGTCTCAACCTGTGCAGTGATGATACAAAGGGGGAAAGAGTAGATTTTTCAGAGATAGAGAGTGCTTACTGTCATTTCTACCGGCATTCATGTAATCTTTTCAAGCCCATATAGATGGGGTTTCCATTGTCTACAGCCATTTGAGAAAAAGAATTATCTTTAAAACAGCACTGTGCTGTGTATTCAGTCTCACCATTTACGAAACTTATTCATGAACTGTTAACTTTTTCTTTTCATAACATAATTATTAATGTTCCAGTGTTACTTGTACAACAGACTTGGTGAAATGTCATGCATATATAGCCTACCTATTCAAAAGGCAGTCTAGGAAAGATGGTATTTGATTGATTACGTATGAGTAAATCTACTATTTCAGGCATCATTGTGGAACATACTTTATGCAAAAATATTGAAATACATGCTTCTTTTAAAACAAAGATAGGCCACAACAACAGTAATTATAGGAGTCTTTGTGCAGGTTCACAGCAGTACAGTGGTTCTCTTTCATTTGATAATTACCTTGTTAAACTAGTGTCCAGCCAGTTCTGTATCTTTTTAAGAAAAACAATCCGCTCATTAATTCATGGCGGAGCCGCACCACTCTCCTTCACAATATTGACTTGTAAATTCAACAGTTTTGTATTTTCTGGACTGAAGTATGCAACTCCTTCTCAGATTCCCTTTGGACAACCTGTTGCTCTCTTTTTTCATTTTCATTTTCACCTGTATTATTGTATTTTAATTTATGCCATACTTAGTTGCCTGTATTTGGATGAGTTCTGCCCATTGCTACATAAATGGCAAGAACTGCCTGCTTCAATTCAAATTGAGAGCATGGGACATTTTCTTCCCTCCTAACTTTGTTAAAATTGTAAGGCAGAACAACAGATACCAATTTTTTAATTCCTCACATATTTTCCAGACTTGGCAGAGATGTGGTTCATGTTGTAGAGATGGCAGATAACACAAGAATCTTTTAACAAAACATGCAAAAGTTTCCGTGGATGATGTGAGACAAAGTAGAGTTGTTTCCTTGAATGATAGGAGAATGGTTACACATCCTCAAAAGAAAGTTTCTTCCTTTCTTTGGTATTTCAGATGTAGCTCAGACTTGTTTGGTGGCACTGCTGAAAGCTGTTGACAGACTTAGATCAGTGGAAACCTTTTTTAAAAGTTGCATTTTCTTCTTTCTCTTCCTCCAGATGAAATCTAACTTTCCGTTTGAGATCTTAGATGCCTGGTGCTTACTTAGAATAGCAACAGTCAGTTTTATCCTGTTTCTGAACAAGCTTAAATATAGACATGTACAAAGATAGCAGTAATGAATCTCGGCTAATATCCTGTTTATTCTTACAGTGCTTTTGTATAGATTCCTTTGCTGTCACTGAAGATGCTTTTATGATTTCTGTAATGTATTTCTCTTTCAAAACAGCACAGAAGCTTTCATCTGTCTGCCATCATTACTATTTACAATTGCAGTGGCACTAAAGATGATCTTTCTCAAGTTTCCAATCCACAGTATTTTCTCAGGCGCTTCAGAACTGCCAGAAGTTATGTCAGGGATAATACATTTAATATAGACTATTAAATCTGATGCCTTGAATTCCTCAAGACATGTCAGGAGTGACTCAAGCTCTTATTTGTTTTCCCACAGACCACATGAGAGCATCCTTTTATTTGAAATGAACCCAATATTATCCATTGCCAAGAGTGCAATGAAAATTAGGATGGCTGAAAGGTCATAAGACGCTTTGCTAAAGGTATTGCTCACCAGAGTCCTCCACCCAGTGCTCTAGACATGCTGCCAAGGAGAAAAGTCCAATTTTCTACCTAAAGCAAAAGGTGGATGGGGGGAGGTAGTGGTTTTGCAGAGTCCTTCTTTGCTGTTACTTATTGTGACATCTAAGTAGTCTGTTCTTTTTTGACCTTGAGTGGTGGTTGAGTACCCAGCTTGCTCACATGCTTTCACATCCTGACCTTGTGCATAATGTGAGAACATGAAAGTGGGAGAGGACAGGAGAGGCTTGGCCTGCTGCATCACCCTGGGCAGCCCCAAAGATGTGTCACACACCTGACACCCCAGAGTGCCACTTTGCAGCATCTAGGGCTGCCTAACTTCCACGTGGAGGGGAAGCTGAGCTGTATGGAAGCACCCTGCAGGTTTTCCTATTCAGGAACTTCTGTGCGTACCCTTCTTCCCCACCCCACCCACTTTCACAATTACAGCTACAAGGATCCTTGAAATGCTTTGGAAGCACCACTTCATGGAGTCATCCCACCCAGCAGAACCATCTGTTAAAAGGTGGCTGGATGTGTCCAGTTTTGTGGAGGATTTTTTTGTTTATTTGCTTGTTTTTCTAATTTTTGTCAAAGAAAGAAACCTCCTACATGATTCAGTTAAGCCCTTTCCTCTGTATCCAAACAGTAGTGCTTTCCTATGCTGAACTGTATTGAAGATCACTTGCATTTCCTTTGAAATTTGGCGAAACTGCTATTGAAGTTCAAAGAGACACAGGTATTCAATATCTCTGTAGGCAGGAAATCTTCATTTGGATTTAGAAGGATGCCATATTTTAGAGTCCAAGAAAATGTCTCCATTTACAAATATGACACAAAATGCAGTTGGGAGCAGCTTTACCATAGAATCATGTGAGATGGAAGGGACCCTCAAAGGCCATGTAGTCCAAGTCCCTTGCAGTGAACAGGGACACCTACAGCTGGATCAGGTGTTCAGAGCCCCATCCAGCTTGACCTTTTATATCTCTGGGGATGGGGCAGCCACTAACTCTCTGGGCAACCTGTGCCAGTGCTTCCCTACCCTTATCATAAAAATACTTTTTCCTTATATCCAATCTGAATATCCCTTGTTTTTATCTATTTTCATGTCTGCAATGTTTGGACACCTGAGCTCCTCCAGTCTCTATTGTGGTCCTCTTCTCATAGTCAGTGGAGTCCTTCTACAGGGCATGGGGACCCCAAGGAGCACTCATTAATACAGGAAGAGTGAGGGGTTCTGATGGGTAGACGATGTAGAAGGAGCTTAGAGAAGAACAAATCTCAAATAATTATTTTCTCTGTTCATTTGTAGGATGTACTTGAGGCTGAATATTTGGCTTATAACAGATGTGCAAAGAACATCAGCAAAACCTTGGTCCTCCGCAGACCGTTGTGTTTTAAGTAAACATCAAGATGGATTTTTTCTTCATGTCATTCTTGAGGGCTCTGAGGTATTAACTCTGGTGAAAGGTGATACAGTGAGCTGGATGAGTAGTATTCTAAAAGCTCTGAAATAACGATGAATTGTCTTGCTCTAGTATGCATTTAGTATGTAGATGCTAAGAAGAAAAAGCAAATCCTCCGAGTCATAACTCCTGAATTTTCACTACAAAATCAAGTTTTCTTTTGATCAACCTTTGTAAAGCTTTGGACAAGATGCTGCCTGGTTACAAAATTATTTCTGTAGCTCACCTCTTCTTTTACTAGTACGTAGTTAAATTATTCCTATGCTGTTGTCACCTTAGCCGCATTTTGCCTGATTTTGGAGTGAAAGCACTGAAATACCTTGGGAACAGCTGTTTTCTCAGGATCAGCAAAATTGCCAAATACCATGCCAAGTTACTTATTATTCTAAGAGATCCAATCTGATTTTAAGATCAAAGTCAATGAGGTCTCTGTAACCAAAAGCTGGAAAGCATCCATGATCTAAACGGGACCTCTCGGGAGTTATATATCACCATGCAACACAAAGCTGTTATTTTTCTTTTGCTGTAAGTATTGCTTGAGTTGTAAGAATTCATAGAACTTGCACAGCCAAAAGTCTCTCTTCCACTTTGGTATCATTAATCCTGTGTTTTCTACAGCAAAATACAAATTAATGTTATGTAGTGCAGAGCTAAAAATCAAAGGTAGTAAAACCTTGCAAGTTAATTCTCATCTTCTACAGCACATCTGACTGCATCGCATTATCAGTGGTGAAAAGACAGTTTCCTTTTCAGCACACAGTCTTTGTCAGCTTTTATCATATAACCTCTTGTTTTTATAAGGAAAATTACCTTGCACTCATTTATTTTGTCTCTGACACTTTTATCATCATGTAGGTGAGCATTTCCGTACCCAGTGATTCCTGGCCAGTAGTTGTTCTGGGACTCTGTGCTCTAACATACTTTTTGGAGCAAAACTTTTCTTCTTTAATTCACAAAGCACTGCAGGTAATACTGTGCAATGGATTGTATGCACTAAATAAAGATGCTGACTGTTGCTTTTATTTGTGACTGAAGATACACTTCAACATGCAGAAAAGGTCTGAAGGATGCATCTGGCAAAAAATCTTATTATTGTCCACTCAGATGTGAATGTTAATTCAGGTAGGATTGGTTCCTTTACTGCCTGTCCTAAAAATGATGTTTCCACAGGAGTCAGTGACAGACAGTTGAAGTTGCTGGTGTGGTTGAGGGGAGGATTGCTGAAGGCACACAGAGGAGGATGCATAGATGAGATGTGGTGGGGTTAGAGGTGGTGCCACTGCTGCATTTGAATGCAGACTTGAATATCAAGGTAGACTGAGAACAAACCTGTGGTGCTGGACAAGCTTGTCGTGCACATGGCCAGTACTTTCACTAGGCATAATTTTAGCATGCAGGATAACTTTGGTCTGTATTTCCACAGCTCTTACAGGTAAGAAAACCTCTCAGAGGCAGAGAATAATTTAACACTTAACAGAAAAGGGCAGTGCTTTTTCAGCCACGTGGCAATTGTGCACTGGATTTGTGAGGTTGAACTGTTAGTGATCCATAGCTGTCACATTTTGAAAAGGAGAGGTAACCTTCTAGGTCCTTGTGAAAGACTGAAGATCTTCCGTATTGCTCTTTCATTCATATCTTTTTAGGTAGTAGTGACAATCTTTATAGGCTGCATCATCTTGTCTCTGTCTGTCATCTGTCGTGTAACTGGTAGGTATCCATATATATATGGCTAAGAAAATGTAATTGAATAAATTATACAATAATTTTATTAGCTGGCACAAAGACGAACTTCTACACTTTTTCCCCTAGAGAAATACCATGACATTTGTGTAGCTGTGAATTAAAAATGCCATATAGATAGGGCCTGGACTTTGAACTCTGTTGAAAATGGAATATATCTAGCTGTCAAAAACAGTAACAAAAAACTAGACAGTGAGGAGGAAGGTCTGTCATTCAGGCAGATTGAGCTTACATACATTCTCTGTTTTCTGTATCTTGCACTTTGCAGTATTTGGTTGTCGGGACGACTTTTATCAACCATTCAGCTGACAGAAGTCCATTGAAAATTGGCCTAACAGGGTGGGAATTGCCGTGCTGTGATTCCGCAGGCACCAGAGGGCAGCTGGTAAAGGCTGGGTATCATTCCCTTCTGTGTTCATGTCAGGCTAAGCAGGTGTTACTTCTGTTTTTGTGTTATCTGATTATTCACTTAACAGAAATTGCCAAACAGTAAAAAGAAACTGAGAGCTTCTTTTAGCCAAAGAGAGCTGAATTGACTGGAATGCAGGGTTTACTCCTTTCCTAATGTCACGTTTGTTTCTGGTTGTTTAAAATACATATCTGTGTTCAGTTAAGCTCGGTTTTCTCAAACAGCTAGCTGTGCTGCTTCAGAAGCAAACCAGGCCTGAGTATTTGCTTTATATCTTCTAATGTCCAAAAGTGGCAACAAGGCTCAGAGAAAATTAAAATGGGGGACCCTGTTTCCAGGACAATGTTCTACAATGTTCTACAAATGGCTTTGATTAATTAAGTTGATTTTATTTCGATATTTCATCATTTCCAAAATTCCGTGGCTACTTCTGAAGGGCTGTTCTTGTTTACCAGCACTTACAGAGTTGCAAAGACTAAATGCTCTTGTGGGCTCATCTCTGTTTTCTGCCCTTTGCTGCTCCCCAGATCAGCTGCTGCCTGGCAGGGAGGGCATGGTGCTTCCCGCTACTCAACAGCATGTAGGCTGTGTGCTGCCTCTGTGTACCTAGAGGAGTTCTTAATACGTGCTAAATTGGTCACAGCTGAATAGCAAGGTGCATTTTGCATGTTGCATGTACTGGAAGTCACGCACAAAGTGAATTGCTCACATTCTTCTGACCCAGGAGCCTCAGCTCTGAGTGCAGGACTGGTTGTGCCCACAGTAAAGAAGCACTGTTTTCATGCAGCAGTCAGACATCTATGTAGTATTTTAACTGCTGTACTTTTCTTTCTTATTCTTTGCATGTGTGTATGTGTATATTTTCAAGAGATTAAACTCATGAACTTATTTGTATTTTTATTTTTAAAGCAAAGGCCAAAATTGTAATGTCCACAGTGTGAAGAGGGACATTGAAATCTCCCTCTCTGCACTACTAAGTTGTCAGTCTAACTTTCTAGTACTTGCCTCCAATGTGTAACAAATTGAGTTGAAATAAGAGAGTACTGATGTTTTAAGCTTTTGAGAGAAGTTTCATTCTGGGGGGGAAGGCCGCCTTTAAAAGAGGGAATTGTAGTGGGTGGAACCTGAATCTGATCTAACATTTGTTTTTCATTGCTCTTACTCATTGGCTTCAGGTGAGTTACAAGACTAGTTTTAGTATGAGTCTCTCATCCCTGAATCTAAGCCTGATAGCTGAGTGGCTGAGAACTCATTTGGGTAGGTCTGAATTAGGTAATAAAAATGGCTTTGTTTGCAGGGAGCTGGAAGTGGATAGAATCTCAGCCAAGAACCCAAATCCCACCCAGGTCCCACTGCCTGCTGGGGCAGCACAGGCAGTTATTGTCTGTGACCAGTTTTCTTGTTCTGGGTTACACATGGGGACCGGGGTTACATACAAAGAAAAGAGAGAAGCATCTCCACTCTGTCACCCAGACACCACAGTTCATTTCACAAGGTCTCTAAAATAGATTATGGGATTGCAAATATTTGTCAGAACTTGTCTTGGCTATTTGCTGATTTTAAACAATTGCACGACTGTCACACTGGGTCCCTAGGTGCTAAAAATCAATGATAACGCTGGAGTACTTCGGTCATTGTTATTTTAGAAAATCCCTAATCAAAACAAGTGTAAGTGCTGATGTGTGCTCAGTGGTGGAGTTTTGTGTGTTCCTTGGAAAGATGATATTCCCTGGAGAGAGAGGAAAGGATTAGAAACGATAACCACTTTTTAAATACACCAGCTTGCTCATGTGCGCGGTGTTTTTTATCAGCTTTACAGCAAAAGCTTCATTTGATTTGTGCAGGGATGTGGATAATAAGGAGAGAGGCCAGCAAGCTGATTTTTATAGTCCGTTTGTAGCTTAAACAAAGATCTGGGATTTTGCGGATAAAGACCAACTGAAATACAGCAGATTATGCAGCTTTGGGGTTTTTTTTTCAAAGATTTGTAAATTTTTTCCCCCCACACAGTCTGCTTTTCCTGTGTCCACTCGCTCTGCATGAAAACAGGGAGCTGTGAAACAATATTTCTTACAGAACTTCTTCAAATCCTGCTCTTTGACCACGGCTGGTCCTTTGTGTTAGGGAATATCAGGGAATATACCACGCTCAGGCACTGGTGCATTTATGCTGAACATGGTCAGAATTCAGGCCACCATGATAACAGCAGGCACCGTCTCCACTGGGTGGATGTAAGGCAGTGGTATGGTTCCAGATTTCTGGGACACAGCTGTAAAGTTGGATGAGAGCTGCCCTGATCGATCTTTATGGCAGTGGCACGTCCCTCCCTGCCAGCAGGTTCTCCAGCATGGCAGCTGGATTTTCCCCCTCTTCATTTGATTTCTTGTGAGCGCTGTATGTTTTGTGCTTACATTGGGATCACCTGAATGCAAAGTGACTTCTGATTGCTACATGCAGGCTGCTGCCCAGGTCTTGTGCTGCAGCTCCTGCTTGTCTTTGCTGCTCTTGTGTCCTTGTGAAGCCAAGCCAAGTGAGATGCCTTCATGGCAAAGCTGTACCTTAGCTGGAAATGTAAAGAACCAGATAAATAAAGGCATCACAGAGGTGCTCTATGAAAGCGTTTGTTACTTCTAAATGCATGGCAGGAATGATGGGAGGTAATGGCTTTAAGTTGCACCAGGGAAGTTTCAGGTTGGATATTAGGAAAAATGTATCCTCGGGAAGAGTGGTGATGCATTGGTACAGGCTGCCCAGGTCGGTGATGGAGTTACCATCCCTGAAGGTTTTCAAGAACGTGGAAATGTGGCACTGAGGGACATGTTCAGGGGGCATGGTGGGGGTGGGCTTATGGTTGGACCAGGTTATCTTAGTGTTTTTTTCCAGCCTTAATGATTTTATGATTCTGCGGTTCCGTAAAGACAGACAAGGTGGAAAGCAGTATTATTCTTTTGATTATTCTGATGATGTTTTTTGTCCAGTGTTGGAGGAAGTGGATCTTTTAAATTCTTTTTCAGCTTATTGCAGAGTTTAGCTTGATTCAGAACTTGAGGAGGTACTGTTGGTCAAATTTATTTCTAAATTCTGGAGGAAACAAATACAAGAACAAATTCATGTTTCCCTGCAGCACTTGGAAAACAAGCACTATTTCATCCACTGCGTACATGACCAGCTGGAGATTCAGTTGACTAAAAATCCCCCTAACCACAGCTGAATCTGCAGGGAATGTTCCCCTGGCAGAGGACGGTGTGCAGAGCGGCTCAGCAGCGCGATGCAGCAGGCAGAGCTCGGTGAGGCTCTGGGGTGCATCAGGAAACGGGGGGTCAACTGCAGTCATTTCTAAAACAAATCAGGGAATGCTTCTGACTTGCACATTTTACTGATACACTTTTGATACACTTTGCATTTTCAGTGAACCATCCATTTTAGTAATTATTACTGTTTTTTTAAATCTGGATTTAGCAAATTGAAGGAGGTGGTACAGACAAAACAGAGTCTTCTTAAATAAACTTCAACTTCTCATAGGAAGATTGAGGGTGGCTGTCACCGAGTTAGAACAGCTCAGGGACTTGAGCTCAGTTTGTTTTTAATAGTGAGACTGCCCCTAGATTTAGAAGACTGCCACGTATTTTCAGTGGTGGTTGCAAATTTGCCTTCTTTGCCATAGTCTTATCACATATCATTGTAGGTGGCACCCTGATGTAAGATCCATGAGGAAGGCTCAGACTGAGTGATCGGTCACTGCATATTCCATCTGTAAAGCAGTCTGGGTTCCTAGTGAGGTTGAGATGCTGGCTGGGTGTCTGAGTACTAAGAGTCAGGCTCTGATGACCCTGTGCTCTCCTATTAGATAGTGCCTAATCTTGCATCAACTTCAGTGGGTTTACCTGTTGCTGAATGCAGTATTATTAAACATGAATTAGGATAGCTGATGTATTCCTCAGAAGAATACACAACAGTATGTACTAGAAATTGTTTTGAAAATGTATTTTCTAAACTCCTTGACTATACATAAAGAGAAGAATCTCAGAAAAAAAGTATTCAAAACTTCCATACTGTTAGGATATACACTTCCCAGTAATCAGCAAATGTGCTGTGTTTTGTGGTGAGCTTTTGAATTGTACCAAGCTGTGAGTTTAGATCACGTTTAGTCCACCTGCAGATGCCTGGACACAACGAAGTTCTGAAAGAGCTGCCTTTTGCATGGCTGACTTTGAAAGCACCAAGGTGGTAGCAGAGCTGCTGCTGAAGGACTGACGGGGAACTGCCATCCTCAGTAGGGTTAAATCACAGAATTACCTTGAACAGCCTTTCTTGTTGTACAGCACACGTCATGTTTAAGATACAGTGAATCTGTCATGAACTGCTCAGCTGTGAGGCAAAAAATTAGGAAGGGGAGTTAATTTTGATCCATGGGAGGCTGATAAAATAGAAAGCAATCTAAGACTCTCTGATATATATGAAACAATTAGTATTGAAAGGATAATCATGATTGTGTGAGTCAGTCCTTGCATTGCTCTGGCTTTCATGCTGCTGGCCATTGAAATGCAGGGTCAGGTAGAGCTGGATACATCTAGGGGATTTGATCCAAGGGGGAGAGCTCCCATTGAGACCAGCTTTAACAGGCTGCAGCACCAGGCTGGAGAGGGATTTGGAATTATTTGGTCATCAGATCAGGCAGCATCAGATCAGGCAGGAGGTGTATGGCTCAGCCCAACATTTCCTTTCTTTATTTTCTATGATGAGAATGGCTGATTGGGGCCTTTATAGTGTGCCTACCATACAGAGGTTGCCCAAAGACATGCAGTGGTTGCAATCTGTGTTCTCCAGTGCTGCTTCCAAGAGTGCCAGTCAGCAGTAAATAATTTCTACTGTCCTCTTGTGTTGTTTCTTGCATTCCATTGATCTGCTCAGCACTTCAGAAATGGTAGAACCATGACCTTTCCCATGAATTTTTAACATGAGGGCCTTTATCTTGCAAACTCATCTGCCTCTGCAAACCCTGGAGGATGAAAGGCAGAGCAGTGTGATAGGGTAGTGAGGTTTGTTAGCAGAAAGCATCCTGAATCTGGAAGAGATAGAACCTAAGTACTTCTTTATTCTTTTAGAAATGTCTAACAGCGTTAGGATTTTTGTTTTAATTTATTCAATGGAATCAAATTTTTAAGCTGTGCTTTAACTTTCAAATCATAGAGCGGTTATTTCAACCTGTTTTCTTAGTGTATAATGTTAATTTTTTATGTTTCAGTTTACAATTTAGAATAAGATTTTATGATGATCTGCTACTGTACGTCAATTTGACAAAATTCTGCTATGAAAGTTAAATGTTTTAACCCAAACTTATAGCTGGAAACAATCTCTGTTATTGCAAGGTTGTTTTGCAATAAATAGAAGCTGAAATGCGTAAATTTTATCTGTTGTGGAAATAGTCTATCATTGTTAAACCGACCTTCTATTATACAAACATTATTTACTATTACTTGAATTTAAAAGAACAATTTATTTACATTACAAACTGTAAATTTAATTTACTGTTAAACAGTTAAATTACAGCATTTCTGAAGCTAAGCTGCCAGTAATTGCATAAATATATGGATTTCTTCCTGAATGCTTTATACAAAACATTATCAGAATGCATACATTACAGGAACCCAGAGAGACAGTGCAATTCAACCTCTCCTAATTTTTATCTGAAAATCTAACCATTTTCTGCATTAGAAAGTAAGATACAATAATGTATTCAGAGTGAAAGAACAAGGAATTCTGATGGCTTTCAGTGTCTAACACCCTCCTTAATGCTTCTGGGTTTTGATTCTTTAAGATATCATCTTGAAAATCATTATGAAGAAAAGCTACTATAATGCATGTGATACAATGCATCTGGTGTCTGCCTCTCCGCATTTTTTTTTAACTGACCTTTTTTCAAGTGCTTTAAACTTATAGGTATTTTTGATCTGGTTTCCATAGTCAACAGTTTACTGACAACAGTCTTCATGTAATTCACCAAGGTCTGGTCCCACAAGGTGTTGACTACTCTAGTACCAATCTCAGAAAGGCTTCCTCAGTCTTAACAGGAGCACACCTCCCTGTTCCCACTGTCATAGCAAGGAAAAGAGCTCGTACCTTGCTGCTGGATCCAGGCAGGGAGCAGCCCAAACACTTCATGTAAGTGGGTTGGCTGACACTGTGGTGACCTTAAAATTATACCATGGCTGTCAGTTAATGTGGCAGAGATACACAAACCTACTTTATGTGATCAGTTTGCCCTCTCCCAAGCCTGAGCTCTCACTATTTGCATTTACTTGTCTTAGCCATGCATTCTGGGTCTAGCCTTGAGTTTTCCTGTTCCTGGCTGGCCTCTGTCTTTAGCTCTGTCCCTACATCAGGACTGTGCCTTTTCTTCAGCATCTGCATGGTGATACTCCTCCTGCATCTTCTTATGAGAGAAGTAAGAATCTCGGTTCATCTTACAAATAAATGGGCAATAGAAATTCACCCTCTTCCTCCATCAAAACTTGCCTACAGAAATCTCATCCTGGCTTCCCATTTCCATTAAGGTCTGCTCCCATACCTGTCAGCTCTTACATTGCTCCACACTTGACAAACCGGATCCACACATGGCTGTGCTGTGCTGTCATGTGCACGAAGCAAATTAAAGTGTTTGGTGAATCTTTCTGCTCATTTAGTTTTTACATGATGTGGTACAGTGTGTTTGCACAAGCTGTGCTGACAGATAGGGTGGAGAACATACACCTGCCTTGAACAATTAGGGTCCTATCAAACGCTAGTTAGCTGCGGTTTGAGTCAAATCTTCTCCTGCAGAGAGAGATTCAGTCAGTGATAAACATATTACACATGTTCTTGTAAGTAAACACACCTCTTCTGAGATTTCCATTCAGAACAGCCTGGGTGCTGAGAGGCACCAGCCTGGCCAGATGGTAATGCCCATGGCTGTTATCCCACCTCCAGCCCCCACTGCCCCATCCTGCAGCTGCCTGCTTCATTTCTTGTTAGCAGATTCACCAGGAAAGCCATGTGAGCACAGCACGGGCAGCTGGCATGAGGCAGCTGTTCCAGATGTGCAAACTTCGTTTTAAAATCTGAGTAAAAAACATCACCTGGAGCAGCAAGAAGTGATTCTGTATCGTTTTTAACACCACGAATGCCTCTCATCTGAGTCATGCAGGCAGATTTGCTTGGTGCGTCTTGCTCTCTTGCTGTTTGTTATTGAGTTGTGCAGTACTGTGCCGTGGGTGCATCTGTGAAAGGTCAGTGTATAGTGATAGAGCCGTTCGTACCTGATGACAGTTTTCAAACTGGAGTTTTTCTCTCTAAACATTTCTGAAAGAGAAAAAAAAAAGTCACCAAGTTTTTAAGCCCCCTCTCCTCCCCCCGAGCTGAATGTGAGCAGGCTGCCAGTAGGAATTGCCGTCACTCTGCTCACCCATCCCTAACCTTGAAATGTTTAAAAATAAATAAATAAATGGATTAGCATAAAATAATATAGTAACCCGCCGAATTTATTTAGTTTAATTTATGCTAATCGTGGCATATTGGTGCTCTGGCAGATAAAATAAAGCTGGTGGAGAAGATTGCATGGCGGAAGCTATGACAATTAACCCTAGAAATTATCACTCTGAAAGTGAGTTCAGCTTTGCCATTGAAAAGAACCAGTCCAGCAAATTCAAATGTTAGCTGTCAATAATGGGATGGATTTACTATCTTTGGGTGTGTACTTTTATTCCTTTAAGTATATATATATTTATACTTTTGTATTTTCTCGGGCATATCTATATTCCCATTAGATATTCTAAGTTAAAATATTTGAAAAGATTAAAATACAACTTCAGTGAACTCAGGCTATCATGTTTAGGCTTATATTTCTGGCATAGAATTCTTGTTTTTTCAGGTTATTTAATCCACATTTTTAATTATAACTGTAAATAATGCACAATTTAATATTAGTTTAGGATTTCGGTAACATCAGAAGTAATAGAAATGAAAAGCATAGATGGTTGTAATTGTCTTAGTGATGTTTGATCAGAGTAGGCTATATGGGCTGTATCAGGCTGCATCTGTCACGGCTGTGCCTTGGCTCTGGCTTGGAGAGGAAGCGTACAGCCCACAAAAATAAAGAAAATGATTATCATAAGCAAACAACTGTCTGAGGGCTGTTCATGTGCTCCAGTTCCTGTGTGTGCTGATTTGCTTTTAGATGTAAATGAATTTAGGTTTTGTTTTTTTTTTCTATGCTTAAAAATTTGTCCCATTGACTGGATACAGAATTTTAGCTCTAACTTACTGGGAGGAGAAGGGGAAAGGGAAATAGCACTCCCTTATCCACCTCAGACCGCACTGTGTAAAATAAATGTCAGACAGGATTTAAGTGCAAGCAGTCTTTGAAACTGCTAGATATTTTTGCTGTTTGCTAGGTTGGGGTTAGGATTTTTCTTGTTTTGATTTGCTTTTTAAGTAATAGAACAACAGATTTAGGGGTGATGGCCAGGATTTTCCAAAAGAAATGCCTCAATTAGGTTTTAATTTTATATATAGCATACATAGATGGCCTGGTTGCAGCACAGGCAATGAAAATCCCAGGCCCATGAGGACCAATGGATGTGTTTTTTAGAGTGAATCCATTTGATTTGCTTCTCACTTTTGCAGGTCTAAATCATATTATCCCAAACCTTAAAACAGTTCTCTCCTTCTGGATACTGCCTGTAATGCCAAAACAAATGGTGGGAGCTGAGCAGACAAGTGCCTCTGCGCAGGGAAGATTATGTACAACTTCTGCCAAGTACACAAAACAGACATGAAAACAAAGCTCATTTTTTCAGATGCCTTTTGTTCGCTGTTATTATTTGAAGTGAGGGTCACTAGCAAATTGTCAGGCACAATTACAACCTCTTAAGGACTGCATTACATGTTGACCTTGCACAGTTTACGTTTGAACTTCTTGCTTTCAGTCGCTTACAAGTTGCCACAGCGCTGACTTGGTGGGGTTAAAAACACTTGTGCTGAGTGCTGAGGACTCCTGCTTGTCAGTCTGAGCAAGGCTTAAGCCATTTTCTGACGTGGGCTAAGATATAACATACTTTTTCTCTTCTGCAGAGAGTATTTGTGGACTAAAGACAACTTTCTCAACTGTAGGTGGAAACTTGAAATTTGGCATGGAAATAGCTCTCATGAAGAAGTGTTGCTGCTTTTTCTTGAAAAAATTACTTTTGATTGGACTTATCTGTAAGGCTCTGAGCAAGCGGAGAATTGTTTTTTCTTCCCTGAGTTGGCAGGGTGTGCAGCAGAGGAAAGACTCCCTGCGCATATGGTTAATTTAGTGCACGTGGAGAGGATAGTGCAGTATGGTTCTGAAAATAGGTAGAGGCACCTGAGGGTAGGGCTTTATAAACTATGAAGGACACACTGACAGAACTTTCAATTTGTGTGAAGTGCAGGCACTAAGCCAAAGGCGGCTTCTCCTCAGCTCCTAGAGATCTCCTGACTGACGCTCATAACACAAACAAGTGGGTTTTCCTGCAGACACATTCATGTTTCTCTGCCCCAGAGAAACAAAAGACAAAAAAGACCTTGTACAAATGATTTTAACCTCTTACAGAGTTGAAATGTGGGTTGCACTGTGGAAAATCCAGCAGGCCTCTAGTGCTATATACGGAATGATCTGGGTGGCAGGTTCTATATCAGATCTATCTCCTGCCACATCTGTTGCCTCAGTTTTTTTCACTATTAGCTAATAACAGCCCCACTTCTAAATCTTTAAAAATCCATCTGTGGGTATCTTGCGTATTTATACTTCCTTCCAAATTTTTTTTTTTCCAGCCATCTTTCCAAGGACAACATTTCCTCCCCAGTCCTCTACCAAATGTTTTGGGTTTTTTTTCTGCAGACTTCCCATAGGAACTCTACAGTTCTCTCTTCCCTACAGTTCAAACTGTTTCAATGTACTTGATTGCACAGAAGGGATCTGTGGTATGTTCCTCCTAGAGCAGCTTTTGCTGCCTCTGCAGAAACCAGGTCTCCTGAGTCCTGGCAGCTTCTGCCCTGGCTCCAGCTCCCTCTGCACCTCCCTGCCTTTCTTGCTGACTGAGCTCCAGACTTCCTTATACACAGCTGTGTCACCTAGCTGTCACTTCATAAGTAGATTTTTCAATTCCATCCCCCATGAAGCAGCTAAAATTGTTGAACCCAACAAACACTTAAAAGGCCAGCTCTGTGACAGGCCCATACGCTTTACATTGTGCAATTTTACTACATAAGGCACTAATTATAATTCCTCTGACAGGTGCTGACTGAGCCCCCCAGGAGGGGTCAGTTTCAGTCTCACCATAACACTGCACCATCAACCCTGGCCCTACTCCCTGCCCACAGGCAGGAGGACTGACGTGTTGGTGCTCCATGAACAGAGCACTGCCTCACTTCTGTGTGCTGAGGTGAACAGGATGACAGCAGAGCGTTACTGGAAGAAGAGGAACTAGGAACACACAATAGGATGAACAGCCTCAAAAGACAAATTATAGTCATCTTTTCTGGCCTTTCTTCCTGGGATATATAGACAGGGACTGAGTCCAGACTTCCCTTTTGTAGCTGTTCTTGAGCAGTAAGGGGTACACCTACTTGAGCAGTAGGTGTTTCCATCCTCCTGTAGTTGTTCTCTTTGGACTATGTCTTGTTGCTACAAAGAGTATGTCCTTGTGCTGCTGAGGAAAAAGGTCATTGTTACTGATCCTAATGTTCTGTGGTTCAGTGTAGACATTCTTTGTCATGATGTATGTCACCCACTCTTCCTCATTGGGTTCTCCATCAATCATTAGAGTCCATGTTCTCAGGGTGTTCTATTCAACTCAGTCTATTCAATCCAACCAGCTGTGCTGGGTGCTCCCCTATACATCCCGTGGTTCCTATTTTCATGTTCTACATCTCACAGTAGCTTCAAACCATGTATCAGTTCTTGGCACAAAGAAACCTTGTTTTGTGAGTGAACGGTACATTTCCCCTCCTGTCAAAAACGCATTCAAAACCTTCATTCACCAGAATTTCCTCACAAAAAGCTGCAGCTGAAGATCAAAACTCCATATCAAGGGTAAATCCAACATTGATCTATCTATTACAGAAGGATACAATTACAATTTTCGTATTTCCGTTGTCTTTATTATAAAGCTGTTTCTTCCCGAAATGCTGCCAAATAAACATAACCATTTCTGCTTGCTCAGACCTGTCCATTGGCCCGTCCCAGGCAGCTACAACTCTCCTTCCCTCTGTCAGTGCCAATCACACTGCTGACCCCATTGGACTTAGTCCCTGCTGAGGTTTCAGAGAAGGGTCGCTTTTCTTCCTGAGGCCTCTAGCTGACGGGCTTCCCCAGAACAGACTGACACAATATCAAAGCCAACTTACTCACTGCTAAATTAATTATGTTGTTAATTGGTTAACCAAGGCAGACCATATGGAAAAAGTGCTTAATAAGTGTGTGTTGGCAAGAGTGGATGGAGCTGGGCGATACATGCACAAATTATGACAGTGGGACATTTTCATTGTAAAACACTGAAAGATGATGTACCATTGTGTATTGCAAAATGTTGCTAATACTATTTGAAACTACAGCACGCTTTGGAATTAAATCATAGACTCATAAGGACTGAACTTCAGTAATTTTGCTATTTCATCACTTTTTTTATGATGAACTCTATGGTTTTAAGCATTCTGCTAGCTGCCTGGTGCAGAGAGCTGCCGTGATCCTTGAAACTGGTTCTAGCCAAAGAACCAAATGCCACTGTGAGCATTTAAAGAAAAAAAAAGACAGAAGTAGAAAATATTTCCAAAGGTAAAATATCTCCAGCAATGTGCTGCAACAAAAAAGGCCTAATTAAATTACCCAAATCATTTTAGCCCCAGAGCTTGAAGATGTCAGTAAATAAATAATTGGCTATGTGAAGATTACTCTTTTCTGCTAATAGAGCACAGAAGAGAAGAAGCAAATCCGCTAGGGGTTCCTTCTTTGATCCATGGCAGATAATAAAAACACAGACAATACCACCAAAATGAAAATAAAATCTCCTTTCTTAGCTGTCAGTCTTCTCCTTTCTTTGGATGGGGAGAAGGCAGGTTATCACCTGTGCATGCATGAAATTCAGCCTTGTTTGCAGTATGATTATATAAATGGCACTTTATTAAAAGCCCACTTTTATTCGCAGACTGTAAACTTAAAACACAGAAAAGTTCAGGGATGGAGGTAAAATCAATATAATTTCAAGTATCACAGACAACACTTTGAAAGGCCCCATTTAGAGTGCAGTGAGTGATTTACTGATAAGGTTGTTCACCTGATACATTCGCTGCTGATTTGCTATACCTCATCCATTAACATGACTGCAAAATGGAACAGAGAACTTGGTTTGATTCTGATGTAGGAATCTTATTTCAGCCTCTGAAAAAGCTCACGAACAGTGTATTTGAGAGAAATTTATACAAGAGCACAGCCAGTACCTAATGTTAAGCCACTGTGCTTTTTCACAAGCAAAACATGCTGTGTATTTGAGATGATTTTTTAAAATTGTGAACTGTGCTAAAATTCTTGATTTATTTTGGAACAATTGGCTGCATAGAAAGTAGTGTGTAAGCAGAGCAACTGAAATGCTGGGTTACCGATAACGTTAACTACTTCTTATTTTCATTATATGGATTCTGATCAAATTATATTTGACTTCCGCAGTACTAATAATAATCACAGATTCATAGAATCACAGAGTCCTTAGAATTGGAAGGGACCTCTGAAGGCCATTTAGTCCAACTCCCCTGCAATGAACAGGGACACCACAGCTAGATCAGGTTGCCCAGGGCTTGATCCAGCCTCACCGTGTAAGTTTCCGGGGACAGGACATCAACCACATCTCTAGGAAACCTGTTCCAGTGCCTCACCACCCTCACTGTAAAAGATTTTTGTCTTATTTTTTTTGCATTACATGGACTGTAATGAGTCCATTAGCCACAAAACACAGTGCCAGCATTTCATTGATGGCCCTCTGATTTCTTACTACTTCAGGTTTTCCAGCTTTCCTAATTTCTGGCTAGTGTTACTAGTGCTACCTAAAAGGCAACTGTCATTCATCTCAGTGACATTAGTTTGATGTCAAATGTTACTTAGGCTTTGAGGTTGATGGGATGATAAGTAGCCCATCGTTTTCCCCTGTGGGAAATAGTGTCTACAGTGAAGCTGCCGTTTTACATTCAAAGGTCTTGTCCAGTTGAAAGAGCATCATGTACAAATGGGAATTTAGGTATACAGTTACCTTTTGCCCCCCAAAATAAGGAGAGTGATGGGGGAGCTGTGACACAATATATACATAGATTTTTATTCGGTCGTGCCTATTACTGTGTTTAACCAATTTTAAAAATGCACACAGCTTTAGCTTGGCATGCTTTTCTCTTTCATTAGGTTCTTTCCCCACACAAATCAGAATAAAACCACTAGCATAAACTGGACAAGGGTCTTTATTTATACAGTCATGAAGAACTCCTGGGTGGTAGGATGACAACAGATGTAAGTTCTTTAGAAATTCATTTCTGAAGAGCTTTTTAAGTGTATTCAAACAGTAATACAAATTTACCCACAATTTCAATTCAGTATTTTAAGTCTCTCATTTTACTACCTACTCTAGAGAGCTGAAAAAATGAACTAAAATATGAAAAGAGGACATATAAAAACATACTGGCATAGTGCTGAAAATGTGATGGGAAAGATTCTTAAGGTTTTCTAGTCTGTGTTGTGAAAATACGCTTTTTCAATGGTGCTGCTTGATGCATAAGCATCATGTTTGGGACCACCTAGAGTTTTAGCAGCAGAGACAGAGTTTTCCCCAAGGAAATACTGGGTTTACCATGGTATTGTGGCTAGACCTTTACTGCTGTTACCATTGCACTTCATGGTGATCCTAGTGAACACCTCTGTTATGGATGTAAGATCTCCATGCACAGAGCTATTGTACAAAATTTGATGGGTGATGGAGAGAGGGGAGTGGGGTGACAAGGCTGTACAATGCTTCATGACTGGCTTAAGGGATATTAAATCGACCTTAAATCCTTGCCAACCAGCTAGATGGATAGTGCACTGTTTCTGAAATTTGCAAGTCAAAGGGAGACAAGTCTAAATTCTTTCTGCTATGAAACCCCCACAGTCCTCTGCCTTTCAGGCAGAAGCAAAAAGGAATGGAAAATTCCAAACTAACGAGCGCTTCATTTCTTTTCTGCAGCGCTGTGCTTAGAAAAATTGCACTCCTTTTTTTTTTTTTTTTTTTTTTTTTTTTCTAAGGCAAAGAAGTAAAATTAAAGTTGTATGACTGTTATAAATATTACATGTTCAGGGTATCAAGAGTACCTGGAGTTCTCTGGTTTCTGAGGGTGTTTTTGAATTAACCCTTTTATAGATATGATTTTGGAGAAAGGATAACATTCAAGCTTAGTCAAATCTGATACTGTTTGCTAAGGAAAAAGTATCCTGTCTTAAACATGCACTGATAAGAGCAATAATTGTTGACATTTCTAGTTACACTTGTTTGTATAGATTATATTTGTCTTGTAGATGTGGACTGTAGAGCACTGAGAGAAATAATGACTTGGCCAAGTTTACCTAACAAGTCAGAGGCAAAGGCAGAAACAGAAACCATTGTCTTTGGTCCAGATGCTTTATAATTCCTTTTACTGAATGTTAATGGTCAGGCTATGCAGAAGCTGGTTCCACGTTAAATACAGTATTATGTATATGTATAATGTATTTCAGCAGCAGAAGGATTCAGGATATGGTGAACTTTTACTGAATTTCTCAATGGCTCAGGCAAACTTGATGTCCTGTTTCACTGACATGGTTCAGAAGAGCTTCTGACTGGTCCTTCAGAAAAAGACATTAGGCTGTAGCAGCCAAATTTCTTGGCTGAGACTTGGCTGAGACCTGAATCTGAAGGACCCATACAAGCAGGAACAGAGGATTCTCAAGAGGAGGCTGATGCAGACACAAGCCTGTGAAACTCACTTCATTGCGAACTTCTCCTTGGCTGAGCACTGCTTTTGTAGGCGATGAGATGCTTCCAGATAGCTTTCTACATGGCTGAAGATGGTATCTGGCTTTCTGCTGAGTCTTGTATAAGTGGCAGAGAGACTCTTTATGCTCTCATTTCACATACAACATATTCCTACATAAAATCTGTTTGCAATTTAACCGACACCATCCAGATTACAGTGCTAAAGGATAAATTCCATCACAAGCCAAAGTAGAAAAAGAATACTGCCCAATTCGCTGTATTCCTCTCATAATATTGTGGATAATTTTTAAAGCTGTGTTACTTACACTTCTCCACTGATTCCAGTGAATTTACTCATTGGATCCAGCTGTTTTACCCGCTCATCATGATACTTATCACACACCTCAGCATCTCTCTGCCTTCCTCCAGTCTTCATCTTGCAGATTGCTTGCATCCAGCAGTGACAATGTCCTTCCATTTTCTCCACAAGCTCTCTTTGGGCTGGTTGATGTTCCCATAATTTAGGTAAATGCTGCTCTATTTAAATAAATAACCACATTAAATAGGTTGTCAGATAATAACAAAGACGATGCTTAATTATTGTTCTTTGTATTATATTTCAGGAGTGAATAATTTCTGTGTACAGCATTATAAGACTATTTTATTGGAAACAAATGTCAACTCTTAAATTCACCGTTCTCTCTTCAGTGCAGAAAGAATCAGTGATCTCTGAGGAAATGTGCCATTTTGGATAAGCATCAGTCACTTTGCCAATTGTCTATAGACAAGAACAACAATAAGGAAAGATTTTAGATTTTTTATTTAATGCCTGTGGCATTTTGTAAACATTCCCCAACATGTATATTGCTTTAAAGCTGCTTGCTTGAAAACTATTTTTACCTCTGACCAGTATCTGATGAGAAATTCACATGTGCTAAGTACACCCATGATAATAATCTTATTTTCAGTCCTCCACTGAAGACACTGATGGCCTGAAAGGGATTTGTGTCCTCAGTGCAGCTTCTCTGCCGTTATTTTTCCAGTAGATTTCAGTAGAAAGAAATAGTTAGAAAGTTATGCAACAAGTATTGCTATAGTTTTGTTTACCAACCATTTTGTCAATGTAACAGTAATCTAGCAGTAACAGTGGCAGTATATGTAATAACAACAATTTTTGTCTGACAGAAGACTTTTAATAAATAGGTGACCAGAGAAAGAGGCTGGAAGAAATGAATTGATTTACCCTCCTATATATAATCAGTGCCAGGTATGAACAGTATAAATTAACCTATGTGATAAATTTGGGGTAGAAAGGAATGTTGCAAAGTTATGGAGCTGTTCAACCCAACATCATTTTGATTTTCAGGTCTCTTGCTATACAGCCATGGAAAACCTCTGATTTGTATGTGCACATAGTTATTAGCTTGAAGAGTATTGCTAAAATAACATCAGGAAGAGCTGGAGTTGAATCCAGGTATCTGCTAGAACAGACTTAACTGCCACTTTCCACTGGTTATTTTGGCATGTGTAGGCCAAAGGAGATGTGCCTGTATAACTGCGTGTCACGTTCTGGTGGCAAGACCACAGTTTGGTTAGAACTCATGTGTCATTTCTGTGTTAGTCCTTCAGCTGAAGAAGTAAAATTGTTTAGTTTTTGCTTCTGATTTAGCTCAGGAAATGGCACACAGGGCTTGGGTACAGCAGTGCTGATAGGTTCTGCTGAGCCCTCTGTTACAGTGCCCTGCAGGAAGAGGGGTCACCCTGCCCCATGGTGCTTTGTTGCCTTGCAAGTATTTATGTAGACTACCAGCAGCAGTATTTGCATTTTATCTGTCTCTGCCTAAACTGGTCCACAGAAGACAGCAGCATCCTTGGTGTCCACCAAGCATTTCTGCAAACTGAAGGAAATGAAAGCTGCAGTGAGATTCTGAAGGCTACCAATGCAAACCTTTCAGATTATTAATGAATGATTGAAAAAAGAATAAAAGACACACACAAAAAAAAGCACAAGTTAGAGGAATCTGGACATAACTGGTGAAAAAATGTTGGGGGGATCAATATGGATGCCATTCCAACAGGTGTTTTAATTTTGCATTCTTTCTGGTTAAGGCAGACTGGTAGAGCGGGAGTATTTTTGAGACTGAGAGAAATAGGGAGATCTGAGCCAGTGTCTAAAGAGAATACAGAACACAACCTTTATGAGCTCCAAAAAATTAGTTATTACTTTTCAAGAAAACAGACTCACTGTCATATTTTAACTAGCATGATCAGAACTAACTGCTTATAAATGATTGATCCATCTCCAAAACAGCACAAGCATTAAAAAAGACAATATTTTACCTTTTGCCACTTCAATCCTAATGTTTTGGTCTCATTCTGTTTCAGTCATTAAGGTTTTCTTCAGTAACCACTAAGTCCATAGTGATTTTCTTCATGTTACACGAAAGCTGATTCCTTTTCCAGGACTTGGTATTTAAGAAAGTCATCAACTATCATTAGACATCCAGTAAAATGATTTCTAATGTATTATGGGAGACCACATTCTTCAGGGCACTGTAAATGGGGCACAGAGATGCTCTCACCCACAGGCCACCACTTCTGACTCCCAGGAAAGAAAGGCTAATAGCGTCACACAGAGCAGGAATTTTTCTAAAGATCTGAAATGGCAAAACTGTACTTGCTGCATACAAATCAGAGATAAGTGGGGAAAATACTGATCAGGACCTTAACTCCTAATTTAATTTAATTTAATTTAATTTAATTTTAGTTTTGAGCTCAGACCTAAGCATTTGTAACTTTCAGACTGGCATATTTGCCATAGTATAATGCCTACAGGATCTTTTTCTCCATGATTACTTTTGAGATCTGTGAGCAGCTCCCACACCTCTGAGGGTCTCCACATTTGCATGTTTATTCGTGGAAGCAGATGATGTATCTTGAAAATTTGAGTGAACTTTGGTTGGTATTTGCAGATTTCCATTCATCAAAGCCATGCCACCAGTAGAGGAAGTTACAGAATAAAGACCTTTATCTGAATATTTAGTGCTGAAGCTAAATAATAATTTCATTTATAAATAAAAAGCTATTTTATTTAATTACTGTGTCAGAAGATGCAGGTAGATTAGAAGAGTCTTTCTGATAACATTCTGAATAAATGCATAATGTTAGCAGGTGAACATTTTCTTTTTTCTACCACCAAACTGACAGAAAACTGCAATGCAAATGTATTCTCATAATTTGAAAACATATTCCTTCAACAAATATTGAACTTAAGGTGAAGAAGTGAGACAGATGATAGCTGTCTTCTGGTATTTTATAATTAAGTGATGTTTAGCTACCAGGAAAATCTGGAAACATGGCAAAGAAGTGCAGTGAATTCTGCATTATGGAATGCAAATGCAACTTGTTTAGAAAATCCTACTTTTCTCTAAGATAGGTGAAAACAAAGACATTTATATTAAGCTTCTTTGTAGTGCACTCCACTAGCTCACATGCAGGTTTCTCATGATTCAGCAGTAATAACAAATGTATAAGTATGTATTATTTTAATAAATTATTTTGTAATCTAAACTAATACCAAGTTTTCTTCATCTTGAAGTTTTAGTAATGTATAACCAGAATTTAGTTATTTATATAAATAAATTCAGATTTTTTGTCTGAATTCTGGACATAAAGAGGTTACTTTGCAGCAACCCCTGGGGACTAATTTAGCCTCCTAGTGTGGGGAGAACCTTCAGTAAAGATGAGGTGGTACTAGTCATCCAATAGCCAGGGTGTGTTCTGGATACAGAAGTGGCTAAAACACTTTGGATTCTGGGTTATTTCCAGCATGTAGAAGAAATGCTGAGGACTGCAATGCTTAGGTTGAGGAAAGTGTAAATATACTTAGTGTCCTCATAAACAAAAATATACGTAATGTCCTCATAAACAAAATATCAGTCAAGTGAATCATAGGAATGTTTCAGTTGGTATGGTTGTTTGAAGGCCTCCTAGTCCTTCTGTTTCAAAGCAGAACTGAAAATAAAAGCAGAAGGTATTCTGAAAGGTATAGGTCTTGGATCTAGTCAAGGACAAAATAAATCTTCCATTATTAATTTAATTTAAAAAGTATCTATTTTAGTGTTTTTTTTTTTTTACAAAGAAAACAAGTGATAGTTCTTCCAGAAAATGAAATAGTGAGACTTGAAAATAAGCACAGATTTCTGGATCCCATGGCACACTCTGGATTACCTCAGTCTTTTTTCAGTGAATTCCCATCATTTTGTACATACAATTTGGTAGACTAGTGGTATGAATAGTATTTCAGCTTTCTACACATTCTAAAAGACCTAGGAGGAAAACAAACCATTCCTTCTCATTTTATAGATATACAGTCTGAAAGGCTGCATGATGTCTCTCATATAGAAGGAATCGAGTAGAGCCAGCTTACAAAACAAATAGTGCTGTTTCTGCTCAGCTGTCCTGCCTATACATACAAACATACATGCTTTTTCATAGCTACAAATACAATCTCACATTTTGGTTTCCTTTACTGCAGTCCAGTAACTGTAATAGCAGATAGTTGGTCGTTTTTCTAACCAGCTCTCTGTTGGCACAGAAGTTCTACAGCTTGTTGAGGCATTAGAAGTCCATAGGTAGGTATTGAAGGTCCCCGTAACAAACAACTAGACCAAGTTTTTAACAAGACACTGGGTTGAAGGAGAAATAAAACTGAGTTTACTGATTTGACAGCATGAGCAAACCTTTTACAGTGAACACTAATGTTTTGCAGTGAAGATTTATCGTAAACTCTCAATGGTGTTATGTCATACAGCTGAATAAGAGTACTCAGTCTCTTCTGCCAACGTGCTTCTGGGGAACAGAGCTCCAGTTCATTTGGATTTATTGCCGTCAGCTCTGCCAAAACACTGGGGTGAACCTTCCCCTTCCCTGAATATTGAAGGAGAATGGAAGCCTGACATGGACAATAGGCTTGGACAGCTGAGGCCTTTTGCCGATGCATGTGAAAAGTCAAAAACATTTATATCAATCATTTGGAATGGTTTATTACTATTGATAGCTACGATCCCCCCTCTCTTCTCTCTCCACAAGAAAGAACTTCAGGCTTCATTGAACCCCTAGAGGATTCATCATATGAAAAAGTAGAAAAGCACAGAGAACAGAAAAAGAGCTTAAACAGAGGGGAAAAAAGGAACTGGAAATGTTCACACAGCAGAATATAAGCACCCCCAAAATGTCACTGAGTTATTCTCATAAAGCAGCTTAATCTAAGTTTTGCCACTCTTCACCCAGTGTTTATGTGAAAGAGGACAAGAAAGAAATTCTGATTATAATGGTCATTTTGGTTTGCTTTTTTTAGCTGATCATTCCCTGTGGAACATTCAGAATATTCTCTGTCCTTTTTCCATGCTTGCACAATGTGATGGTTCCTTAGTTCTACCTCACAGGAGACATGGGAATGGAATGGAGAGTGTTTCCCTCAGTGAACCTGATCTCATCTGGGATCACCTCTCCTTTTCTATTTGTGTCTCTCTGCCTCACTTCTTGGCTGTGTATCTTCATGCATGGTTTTGAGGCCAGGAGGCTCAGCCAGGAGAAGGGTATGTCTGCACGGTTTAAAGGAATTATAGCATGGAATAATTTACAGATATTTTCTAAAAGCAGTATTTTGTGGCATGCACCATCTTTTTTTTTTTCTTTCAGAGAACAAGCGAAGAGCTTTAGTAATTACCTTCAGTCAGCATAACCCTCAGCATTCATTGCTGTCACAGAATAGAAAAATATTTCTTCTTTGTGTTTCTGGATGCAATGTTTTCCACTTTTAACTACAGTATAAAAGGACAATGATTTTCTTCTCCACCCCCAGAACACTGAGAGATGAATGTTTAATTAGAGCCAGAATTTGTAATGTTCACACAACAATTTTTTCCCCATAAGTGTCTGCACTGATGTGGATACCGTTTGTAGCTCTTCTCCATACATCCTTACTATCTGCTAACAACAGAGCCCTGCTGCAGATGCTGCATAAGCAGTTTTTGCTTTTTTAATAAGGGGAAGGGAAGTCTTGTGGTTCATCCCAGTGGCGCAGTTTAAGAGAGAAACAAGAAATGAGGCAAACAAGGGCAAAGAGAAGATTCTCTTAACCCTATCAACTGCTTTTGCCATGTTGCTGGATTTACGTTGGTGACAGAAATTTCAGCAGAATGTACCTCACTCTTCACCACCCAAAGACATCAGCTGGATGCTGTCAAGTGACTTTTACCTGGCCATTTTTTTCTTGCATTATTGGTCGCTGCTTCTTATCTGTTTGAATGATTAGCTCCCTCGAGTTGCTGCAGGAAGGCAAAAAGGAGCAGGGAGGATTGCAAAATGTGTCCGAATGGGATCAGCCCAGCATGGCAGCAGGGAGGGAAAACCCACTGTAGCGAAAAAATAAAACTGGTGTGGGGGGAAGTGAGGAGAGTGAAGAACAGGATGCCAGATGCCTCCTTCTTTAAGTCATCTGTAAAAATCAGCAATTGGTTTCTGTAACTTTTGCTCATATAAAGTAATTATAACTTAAATCATTCCATTGTTTGTGAAGGAACTCTTTCTGCTGCTTGTGTATGAAGTGCTTTCCCAGGGTCTCCTGAAGCTTTCAATACAGGGTGGGACTGCATTGGGTTGGGTTTTAAGGAAGACTCCTGAGGCAGATGCTACACTGACCTGCACACTGTGCACCTTAATAGACCATTTAATTGCTTTTCTCTGATTCCAGTGAAATGGCTTACGGAAAAGCAGTGCAATGTTGCTGGGCATAAAATCCAAAGCCCGCAGAAGGGTAGGATACAGGGAAGGGTGTGATGTTCACGTTAATTTGCTAATTCCAGTAAAAATGTAATACTGGGGAGGGAGGTTTATATGATCACAAGCATATTGCTGGAGTGGAGATGCTGTAGTATCTCTCGCATTTATGGAGCAGTAAAATGTAGAAATGATAATATAAGCTTGAGCTTATATAGCACCTTTCATCGCAAAGGATCCAGAGGTGATTTACAAACTTAAGCTGCTGTATAGACGACACTTATAAAACAAAACAAAATTGCTGTTTTCTGAGCAATGGTCTGAAACACTACACAATGCATTAGTGCTACTAAAACGATTCAGGCCATTATTGGAGAATAGGTAGGGTTTTTTATTTTTATATACTGAAAACTGGATCACAGTGTCCAGGCTCAGGAGTGTACTGTGAAAGCTGTTTCAATGTACCAAGAAAAGCAGAACAACTGAGGAGCAAGAAGGTCCCTCTTGTCACAGAACCTGTAGGAGTGGTTCATTGAAAGCAATTGTACTGCCCTCCCATGGGAAACACCAAGGATCAGGGCTCCTGGCCTACAGAGTAGCATGGGCCGTTCAAGATGCCTTTGACTTTTAAATTTCCCTCAAAAGTGCTTGGTGGCCTAAAATGTTGTAGTGGTTTATAGGGCTGCAGTGTGGGTCCTTGGGAAAAAGCAGGCTCTAGGTGGTTTCCTAACACCTTTTGCTAGGTGTTAGGAAAAGTTTCTTCATCAGAGGTGTTTGGGCATGGAACAGGCTCCCCGGGGCAGTAGGCACTGCTGTAGGCTGCCAGAACACAAGTAGTGTTTAGATAACATAGTTGGACTGGATTTGGGTTTGGGGTGGTCCTGTCTTGACTTTCACTCAGTGATTCAATAGTCTCTTCCATTTGGGGATATTCTATGATTCTAGCATTCTATAATATTTAACCCATAGGAACTACTGTATTTTTTTGTCAATTGCTAGATCTCAGAGTGTGATAGCTGAAGAGTTCTGTGCTGGCCCAGCTAGAGGAAGGTTCCTACTAACTGGGAAGGCAGGCAGAAGCCACAGCTGCACCAGCTTACCAGTGTAGATATACACAGTGATTCATCTGTCCAGAAATGAAGGCAGCACACTAACATTTTTTGTGCAGACAGAAGCGAGTGTTGTGGGTAAAGCTGAAAAATCAGACATCTTAATTTGGTACAGACTGAAAGTAGATGCAGGTGAAGAAGGTCTCAGTTGGCTCCTAATCCTGGCCTACTGATGCCCAGGAGGAATGCTGACACTTTGTGCAGACCATGCTTCTGCACTGTGCCTGCAAGGGAGTCTGCAGCTTTCCTGCTCGGTTATCACCACATATTAAATGGAGGTTGCTCTCATCAGCACTTTCAGTAAGAATTGCAGCTCAGTCTGTAGAAATGTATAAAATACTCCACTGCAAACTGTTTGCATGAAGTGTGCGGAAGTATTTAAGAGAAGGGCAGAGGAGCTGGTGCTCTTTGTTTCAGCAGTAGATAATAGTCCATTTTTACTTGTGTTTTTCTGTTACCCTGACTCATTTCTGACCCACCTAATCCATGCAATTTGTTTTGATGTAAAAAAAACTTCCCAGGTTGTCCCAATGCAATGTGTTTTATGTACTTAAGATTGAAAGAATGCATTTAGCTGACTATATGAAGTACTAATAAAGTACTCCACAAAGTAGATATAGACAAATACATACAAAAAAAAGCAATTTTTAAAAAAGTCATGTTGATGCTAAACAGAGTCCTGCCAGATCTCTGCACAGTTCTTCAGTGATGTGATTCCCATACAGTTTACCTTAAGACTGTATGCAGGAGTCTGTTTTACCTTAGCTTATAGTCTTCTCTATTCTATTATGATTATTAATATTTTACTGAGTTCCTTATGAACAGGATATGAATCAACAAGACATAATAGCTCTTACTGACATACCTCAATAGGGCAACCAGCTAAAAACCAGCCTGCCCTGCACTCTTAGCCAATTCTGTGCCCTGTCTCTTATAAAGCCCTGGTGAGTGGGGAAGCTGTGTCTTGATGTTGCAGGAGAGGTTCAGGTTGGATATCAGGAACAATTTCTTTCAGGAAGAGTGGTCAGGCACTGGAACAGGAAGTGGTGGGATCAGTATCCCTGCATGTGTTGAACCAAAGTGGAAATACAGTACCAATGGACATGGTTAGTGGGTATGGAGGGTATGTGGTTGGACTACTTGATCTTAGTCATATTTTCCAGTCTTTATGATTGTATAATTCTTTGAGTAGGACAATAATATATTTCTATATATTCACATTTTATCAGTTCATCAGATCAACAGAAGTATGTTTAAGTTTAAGCATTTGGATAATTACTTTGCTTAACTGAGATCTTGCTGTTTGTTTTTTATGCGCTATTTAGTAACACTGTTGCTGATATCAGTGGACATTCTGCCACAGAAAATATTCACTACAGCAAAAATAAAATGTGAAGGTGTGACCCATCCTGTATAGACTTGGATTTGCTTGCCCCAGAAGGGCAGCTACGTGAAGCAGCTTTTGAACAACTGGTGGTAATGGATGGCATCTCTATGCATCTGAAATTACAAAGAAAAGCTACGAAGATGTAATATGACAACCCAAATTAGATTTTGGCAAGGTGAGCAAAACTAGCACCTTACCCTCTTCTTTTTAAGAAAAAAACAAACAAGATTCCCAATGTCCCCAAGTAACTATGGCCTTAAAGTTACTCCTTATAGGCAGACCAGCATGTCCAGGAGCAACAGCTGTGAACTAGGATAAGAGATCAGGGGGAATATAAGTAAAACAGAACAAGCAAACAAACAAGAAACTCTCAAAGCTTTTATACTTACATGAGTAGAGGACAAAGGTGTGTGCCTGGAAAACTAAACCAAATTCTATATCTGAGAATCTAAGATCTGAGAAATGTTGTGCTGTTTTATCAAAATTCAGCGCTGATCCAGGAGAAGGAAACAAGCACTTAGCTTCTTTGAATGAATGCTGCGATGCGTGTTTTGGAAGGGTTTCTGATGATTTTCTGGATGCGATCCCTCTCAACTCAGCCTGCTGGGAGACATCTCAGCAGAGGACCCAGTGCTTTGGTCCCAGCAGTGAGAGGTTATTTGGAGCAAAATGCTTTGTTGATGCCTGTTTCACTGATGGCCAGTTTTCGTGGGAAGGCAGGGCCCTTGGAGACTGGAGGCACTGCTGTGCTGTTACTGACTTATGCTTAGTTAGCAACAGACTGAAGCAGAGCTGAGAGAAAACTCAGCCTTTGCCGGGAGTGGTTCTGGGGGAAGAGCATCAACTTACTGAAGCAGAAAGTCTTTTCTCCTGTGCAGTCCCCACGGCTCATTCAGCCTTGTTTCCTAACTGACTGGAAGCTCTTTGGGGCTGTTTAGGTCACAGCCAAGGAGGATGCTGTATGGTTCTGCATCACCTGGCTCATGGTGGGACACAGCCCCTCTGAATCGCTGCACTAGAGTTTGGCACACCATGCAGCACAGCCCTGCCACATTGCTGCTAAAGCCTGTCCCTCTATGTGGATGCCCCCTGCCTTCTACACAGATAAGAATAGGAGTACATTCCTCCTGCCACCTCTGCTGTGGCTGTACAGCACTCAGCTTCTGGGACACACAGAGGCTGTCAAATTTCATCCTACATCTGTTCGTCCCCAAATGCCCTTTTGTTAGGTAAAACTGAAGGCCTCATTATTAGCTGCAAGTAGGTAGTCACTTAGGAAAACAAACCAGTAAGTAAACATCTGAGTGAACAAATTGGTGATTTGCATCTACTTGTTCCCTGAATGCATCTGCAAGCGCTGAGAAAGAGAGCCAGTGTCTCCAAATACATCCACGTGGCACTTCCCCGCCATGTACTTCTCCAAATGGGCTGTTTAGCTTTTGCAGCCAAGTGATAGGCAAGGGTATCTGGAGGGAAGAGCTGAACGTAGTGGATTTAGTAGTATGAAGGACTAAGTAGTGAGAGCACAAAGATTGCTTTCCTTCTGCAGTCCTTCCTCACAAACACAATGTTGGCCATATGAAGAACTTTATGTTAAAAAAAAATCAACTCACTAATTCAGGATTTGCAAAGAGAACTTCTATTTCTTATGACATTTAATCTCTGAATTCTGCATTTCTACAGACTTTCCATTTTTCTGTTCAGTAGGTAGAAGTTGAGATTCAGGAACATCATAGAATTAAAGGTGAATAAACTGTTAGAGAAACTCTTAAGTAATATTGACTTAAGTGGTGAATTCATGCCAAGGAAGTTAATACAAGCAGCACTAGGGGAATACTGATCAGCTGATTTATTCACCTCTTGTTTGTTCTAAGAAGAAACATATGTTTAAGGAGGAAAACTTTCAAAGCAGAACAAGAAGGCTCAGACAACCAAGTTTCCTTAAAATCCTTGTCAAATTCATTTTCTTCACTTTAAGTTTTTCACATAGAGATAGAAGAATTTGAAGATACAAACACAGCATAAATGCATTTTAAAGTGCATGTTCAATTCTGCATTATGTTTATTATGGAAATAACGTTGGATTCCAGGTTCTGTGTTTCCCCATCAATGGGACAAAATGTAACTGTTTCTGCTTGCCTTGGTCACTGGCGATCTCCTTCACCCACTATGATTAGATCAGAGGCCACTACCTGTTGTATTTTAAGTAAATTTCTGTAATTTTTGCTGGCCTGTAAGATTGCACAAAGAGAATCTGACAGCCTATGATCTAAAGTGGGAGCTAGCTTTTCTGAACTACAGATGCATACACATTGCCATATTAAAAGGATTCTTTCTCAGCCCTCTCTTTTTGAAGCCAGTCTCATAATGAGATTTATATTTGCTGGGAGTCTAATAGTGTTAAAAATAGAAGGGGTCTGTTTTTCATTCTTCTAAACACTCTCCAAAATGGAACTAAGCAAAAATCCCAGACAAATGTACATATGCATGGGCAAGTTAGGAACACCTAGGAAAAACTTCTAGTTCTTGAATGTAACCTTTTCCTGAAGTTATTAAATATACAACACCTACAACAAGTCTGTCCTCCAGACTGAGTCTGTATGGACAATCATACACTTCGCTGTACAACCAATGAGTATACAGATGTATAATTAACAAGTATACAGAGAAGTTAGGCTGGTCTTCAGAGGGTACATTGAAAGATTATCATGTTGGAAAGGGATAATTAGAAATGCATGATAAAGCCTACCTGCATCTTAGACTCACAGAAAAAGACTCCAAGAAAAGCAACCTCCAGAGAAAGATCCTTCCTTGGTGGCAGTCAGTCCTTAAATGGGGTCTAGGAGAGGTGCAGCCAGGCTCCACCCCTTCTGGTCACACAGGTGAATTGCCTTCACCTGTGCTCCCAGGGCTGACTTAGTGCTTGCCTCAGGTGATCAATCAGAGGTTCAGGCTGTGACTCAATAGTTCCCATACACTTAGTCGTCTATTGAAACAAACTGAAATATTTACATCAAGGCATTGAACAAGCTTTTATGCATTGTATTCTTAATAATATTTAATAGTGACTTGAGTGGTGATTGACTGTCAAACAAATAATGCACATCTCACACAAACCAGTAGTTATGAGGGCTGCACTGTGTAAACTGAATTCCATGTTATAACTGTGCCTTGAGTGCATCTGCATATTTCTGAGGGAAGGAGGTATTGCCACATCACCTGCTAAAACCCCCACCCATGAAGGAATTCACATCTCTGTTCACTCATGGCTAGAGTTTGAGTCTCTTCTTGTACGAATCCTTTGCATAAATCTGTCTTTATTTGCAGTTGTGCCTATCGTATGCCTTCACTTACATAAAGGGAAAAAATAAAGGCTATCTTGTCTTCTTTTTACATATAGAAACATATTTAGAAACTTATTTAGCCATAAACTCTAAGAAACAGGCATGCATTTCTCTCCAAAAGTACATTTTCTTCATGTTTCCGAGAGGCATTGTGGTTTTGCCCCAGAATTCATTACTGTTAACTCTTTGTCATAGTAGAACCACACAGAAATGCCTGACAAAGTGGGAGCTGGCCTTTGGGAGACTTTGCAGTAACCTTGTAATAGAGTGCATATGGACCAAACACTAGCGTGTGAAAGAATCAGTCCGAAACTGATTAGGGTGGTCAGGACAGTAACCACCGACTACAGTGAAAAGGGTTAGACTAAACGTTATGGAGAATATCGTGTGCTTTGTACAGTGCATTTCACTGTGAAGTCATTAAATAAAACTGTTAGTTTTCATTTAAAAAAAAGAGTAAATAATGAGTTGGGAAATCTCACAGAAAGGTACCTCAGGGAATGATTTTGCATTGTTTCAGGAAATGACTGAATGATATATTTATTCTTATATCAGTCATTCATCTTAATATGAGACAAACACTCTAAAACCTCTGATAAGGCACATGGCAACTCATTTTTCTGTATATATAGATGAACCCATCAGCATCATAATTTTATTTCTTTCTCTCCTTCCTCCCTCCCTACCTCCTCGCTTTCTTTCTCTGTTTCTCCCTTTCTCTCTTGTTTCCCTCTTCTCTCTTTCTTTCTCTCTTTCTCTTCCTTTCTTTCTCCCTTTCTCACTGTTAAACCTGATATACTCCAGAAGAAAAGTCTTTTTCTACTTAGAACAAAAATCCTAGTTGTAGCAGAAGTGCTGTCATGGCCTGAAGCAGTGATTGAGCACCTGGTGAGATGGCAGGGCCAACCCAGGAGAGCTCAGATGTATGCAATGCACCTGAGTGACCAGAAGGGGTGGAACCAGGGTGCACCCCTTCCCAGACCTCACTTAAGGGTTGGCTGGGGAAGCAAGGGTATTTTGCTGGAGTTCTCTGTGTACCTGAGGCCTTCTGACGGTAAGCAGCTTCTTTTCTTTAGTTCTGTGTTTATGGCTGCTGCATTCAGGCTTATCGTCATTTCCTGGAGTTAGAGAGTTTGCCACCTTGCTATTCCTGCTGTACTTTCCACCATATTATAGCATTACACCCATTGAATGTTAAGATTCCCCTATTGGTGCATTAAGGTTATCTATATTAACTGGTTATCTGAAAGCCATTTGTTGCCATGTGTAGCTGCTGCTGATGAACTGGTTAGATCTACATAATAGGAATGATGGCACCATTCAATAATGTATGCATTTGGTAACTCAAGGCAGCATTTCAACAAAGCTTAGTTATCTTCTAATGTAAATGATGGCAATATTATACTCAGAACTCAGAATTTTAACTCTCTAGTATTGTTGAAAGAGGTTTTTCTGGTTGATTGAAAGGCCATGATTGTAGAAATGTGAGGGAAAGTTCAAAAGAAGTCCTTGACAGAAGAACATGTAGACAGAAGGACAGATGTGTAGGGTCACTTTTAAAAAGTAAATACAAGTAAATATGAAATTAATAGAAAATGAGAAAGCAGAAGCAGTGAATTTAATGTACGGGTTGAAAATGCTGTGGGAACAGAAGCTGAAGGAATCAATGAGATATAAGTAAAAATAGAATTAAAATAGTAAGAAAGATTTTAAAGCATATTAAGAGTAAAACGTCTAGGTCCGTTGCAATATGCAGAATGTAAAAATCAAGTAATATGGAAAAGTCAGGAATGTTCAATTAATAGTTATGTTCAGTGTTTGAAGAGAAGATGATACAGTGGATGAAATGAGAAGTTTCATATCTGCAGTGCAAGTGAATGTGAAACAGTATCTGCTGTAATTAAATGCTGTAGAAACAACAAAAAAAAAAATGAATACAGAATTAGAAGTCTTAAAGGAATTACCCAAGGAGCAGAAAGAGCTGAATCACTTTTTTACTGAGTTGTAACATTAAAACTGGACATGGATAATGGCCGGAGGAAGACAGCTATGATGAGAGTTTAGATGTCACAAACAAAGGCATATAAGTGTCCAGTGGGTAAAAGTTTAACTTAAACAAATTCAGCCCTGAAGGATGCAGCTTTTCCATGCATTAAGGTAGTTTAGCCTTGGAACAGCTCAGTAGGGAAGGTGGCAGTCTCATAATTGGAGACTTTAAAATGAAATGAAAAAGCTCTGTTAGAAGTTTCCACTTGGAAAAATTCCATCCAGTATAAAGTGAAGGTCAGGCTGGATGACCAGAGCAGTCCCTTATGACTACAGAGTGTATAAATTATGAATTAAACTCAAACTAATTTAGAAAATGATGTTTCAACCCAAACTAGAAACTAATTTACTGTCTCCTCCATTAGACTCTTCCCTCTTATGATGTCTCCAGCATAACTGCCATTGATTTTCATTAATTAATGGTACATGTTTCTAATGTGGTCTGTTCTGTGGCCAGTGAGTACTCAGGTTCCCTTTGTGTTTCTTCTGTATATGCAAATGTTATAAATAATACGCAAAAAAGGACTTGCAGTCAAAATACATCATGACAGACAACACGTGGGTGCAGCAGACGAATTGAAGGGAGACAAAGGATGGTACAATAGCAGGTAGGATGGAATGTTTATACTGAATATAATAAGGATACCATCTGTCCAGACGTGGCTGAGTGTACTGTGGGGGCTTTTCAGCATGATCGGCTGCTCTAGTGGAAGGCGTAGAAGTACAATTGGAAAGAACAAGAAGAAAGTCTTATTTAATTGTGAAAGAGCCAACTCAACATAAGAGATGAGAAGAATTCTGTGAATGTGAAGAGCATATGCACAGAATCCAGGCCTATATAAATATTTTCAACATCCTTATTGGAGAGGATATTGACCGTAAGGATGTTGACACCCTTAGAGAAGCTGAACAGAGTCATTAGAGTTACTCTTCAAAAACCATGCTTAGAATTACATGCTTATATTCTGTAACAGATACTTCCAAATATATCTGAGCAATAATGAGTGTTTTATCATCAGTTCCAAGAAAAGATGGAGTGCCTCCTCTACCATTTAAAGTAAGTTTAGAATAAATATGTAGTGAGAATGGCTGCTTCTAGTAAGTGCACTTTTAGACTGAGGAGAGTCATATTCCTTCCTTTCTAGTTACTTGTAAAGGCAGAGTGTTTCTAAACTCAGTGAAAGATTCCTTGCTTTCAAATTCCTAATACCATGTGGACTTCACTGAGTATTTTTTGTGTGTTCAGATGGTATTTTACAAGACTAAATGATATAGATAAATATACCTACCTGTAACAAGTTATAGCAGTTGGAATATAGGAGTATAGTGGTTTTTATACATACTGAATACATACATACTTTTATACGTGCTATACATCTCTGTCAATGACAACAGTATATCTAAAAAGATATAGAATATGCATTATATATTTATAATTTATTTACTACTTTATAGAGCTATCTGAACTGGCTATGGTAGATAATTAGTGAAAGTATTTCTGGGAAAGTGGGGGACCGAGGGACTGGGGAGTATAATCTTAGACGATGTGTGATAGTTTGCAGTCTCAAACATGCATGTTGATGCCTCTAGCTTCATGCAGGACAAGTGTATGAAAGGTGATAGAAAGTTTCAAACTTCTGTGCACCATCCCCATGTCACATGTGACTTACAGTGCACTGTGTATGGTGCGGACTCTTTCTAGCAGTTGTTAAGCATGGGCAGAAGTTTACTTACATGCTCATATACAAAGTACTGTGTAGAAGTATGCATGCAAACTGCAGCATGGATCACTTAAAAAGCAGAACTTGTCTGGTGAGTGCAGTGAGCAGCACACGAGTCTGATAACGTTCCACATCAGTCCTGTTAAAGGCCCAGTGGTTATTGTAAGGGGATATTCAAATAGCAGAAGAAAAGCTTTGTATAGCCCAACAAATGGTTAAATGTCTTTGAGTGAAGTAGTGTGTCTCTCTGGGAGAGAACAAAGGTCCTTCTGCTGCAGTAAGGCAAGACAGGCACCGACGGGAATTTTCCCCATGCTGAAAGCCCAAGCCTGGGCCAACAGCGTAGTTTTTTTTCCAGAGGATGCATAAGTCAGTTTGTATTAACATCATGGCTCGTAGTCTTTGGCAGAGGAGGAAGGATTAAAAAGAAGTCTTAATACGTTTCTCAGAGCCCGTAGGTTTTTACATTATCATCTGTATACCCGCCTGCTTTTCTGTGTGCCTAGTTATCAGTCTTAGTGTGGCCTTCCTGTAATGCTCTGTATTTATAATTTGAGTTGCTTTTTTTTGTCTGCTTTTTTTCCTGTAGAAACCTAATGAATGTATAATTCAAGCTGAGGTGTTTGTATCATCCCTACAATTTGGATGTATTAACATACATTGGTGATGCTCTTTCTTGCATTGTCAGGTACTTATTTGGAGTTATTTTATTTGTCCTAAAAAAATTGGATAGTTGCAATCCCAATGCAAATGTTATGTGGTTTTAAATTGTAATTATTTACGTAAGCAAAAATATTGATTTGAAAACATAAGTGACTGCAGATTGCTTCCGTTGTTTCTGTGTTTGGCCTCACCATCTCAGTTCTTAGACTGAGGCTGTTTTTATTCCTCTCTCTGAGGCACATTTCATATTGTATTACTGAGATGTACAGCTGTGTTTGGTAGCTCCATTCTCACACATTTTAGAATAGCTATGCCTGATTTTTTTGAGATGGTGCCAATATTCCAAATGGCTTCTCTTTTGTTTTTGAGAAGTTAAAGCTTAATTTTGGCATTTATCAGTTCTGAATCTATGTTTGGTTTCAACAGCTTTTTTGTAAGATTCATCATCTCAAATAACCCGCTGTAATTACGGGAATTTGCCAGGCTGTGGCAGATCACCTCACACACATGGTAGCTGAAGGGCAGGCCATGAGGCAGTGGCTGGGCCTCTGTGGGCTTCTCCCCCCGTTGCATCCCCTGGCTGCCCCACACTATTTTCAGTGTCAGCGCACCCCACCTCCAAGGCTGGCTGATCCTCAGTCAGTCATTTGGCCCCTCATTGCTTGCTGTTCAAGCTGTGTGTCACAGCCAGTCACAACAGTTACTTCAAGCAAATTTTCACACTCTTTGGCTCAAACTGCTGGCAGCATTCCTAAAGACTCTGAGGAAATAATTCCACAAAGTGGCATAAATTAATGTGACTAATTAACATGATGTTAATTATTTGTAAATTGTATGTTTGGATACACATTACTTGAGAGGCATATGTTACATTCAATGTTTACTGAAACAAGTGACTGCTAATCGCATCTCCTGAGTGTTCCTTTCACAACAGTCAGCAAATAGAGGCTTCTCTAAAAATAAAAATTGTGTCCTGAGGGAACTCACGAACTATAGCACACAAGGAAATGAGTAACTGAAGAAGAGTTACCTCCACACTGGCCTTAGAAACATATTGGAGCCAATTTTGTAGGTAGTAGCTACTTCCACCTCACATGTTATTAGTGTGTATGGGCTTATCTATTAGCAGAATGTTTTTAAAAGAAGAAAATGGAGCTCATGTTATTAAAAGTTGTGGGCAAGGACAAACAATAGTGTTGTTTTTTTTTTTATTCTTTTCGAACTTGGGAGCTCTGGAAATACTGCTGGAAAGACCATCCTGAATCATTAGCAGTAGATGCATGGCACCAATGGAAAACTCCAAGAAGACGGAAATACAACTCACTTAGTGATTTAATAAAGTATGGCTTTCTGTGTAAGAACCAAGCTGTGTGTATCCTGCAAACATGCCTGGTAGTGCATTCAGTCACACGTTATGGCAGATCTGCATGGGCTCTTGTGTGCACTGATGGCTCATGCTTGCGTCCCTCTTTGCAAACAAGGAATTTGGTCTTGAGGAAAGATGTGGACAGTGCTGAAAGAGCTTAACACAAAATGCAGTAATTCGAGTGTTGTGGTAGAACAGGCCATCGCAGTGTATAATCCTGTTATTACACTGGTCAAGCTCCATTATGATGTTTTTCTCATCAGTGCTGTTGGAAGGCTGTGTTAAAATACAAGGTGTTGTAATGCTTAGAGACTTTTTTGTAATTCATAGATTACATTTCTTCGTGATTGCTTAGAGCTATTTTTCTGTCACATCAACATTCTTTTTAAATTAAATAGTTATTTTACCTCTCCTGTGTTTTCCCCTGTTTCCTTTTACATCATGTGTTTGAGACTGCAGGTCCATAGAAGCTTAATTATTTTAAATGCTGTGTTACTTCGTTGCCACAGCAGCTCCCAAAAGTCATGTGCTGTCAAACTGCACATGTGGTAGTGCAAAGGGAGGGACCATGTCACTGCAGTAGAAAGACAGGCAAGAAAGGACAAGCATAATGTATCTGAGCTGCCATGGTACAACAACTTCAGACTTCACTTCTCCATATTGAAAAAATTAGCTCTTATTTAATCTCTTCTCATGACATGAGCCCACTCAGTCAAGCCCTTCTTTTCTTCTGTGACCGTTTAAGTTCCTATGTTATGTAGAGAGGCTGTGGCTTGCTGTACCCAAGGATAGTTGCTCGCTATGGCCTCTAGCTACTACTGTGAAAGAGTACAGTGTCATTTTATTCCAGCCCTGTGGGAATGTCTCAGGTACCATACAGCACCTCGCATGGCAGTAGACACTTGACATTTGTCTACTTGAATCAAGACTTGCATAACTGGTGGGTTTCTGTGCACTGTTTCATCTCCTGCCATGAGAGGTATGTTGTTTCTGAGTCAGCAACCTTGATGTTACTGATGTTGTTGATTTCTTTGAAAAGCCTCTTTTCTATAATTTAAAAACAAACAGTCTTGAGAAGTGTTGGACTCTTCTGCTACACAGAACAGGTCTCCATTTCTTGACCTATACAATTGACGGCTACAGGAAGCTCCTTCTGTAAGAGATGTATTTTAGCAGCCAGAACCAGGGGTTCATGGTCAATACAGCAGAACATGCAGTGACTGAGTGACTGATCTAGCAGCCTCTGATGTACTTTACTGTGTGAAAAGTACAGATTTTGAGGATTGGATTCTCAGTCACAGTCACATCCTAGATATCAGGAAACCTTTGCGTGTTACTTTTTTCTTCATCCTGCTATACTTCCTATTCTTCTTTCAATGCATCAACGCATTAGAACTTCTTCACAAGTGAAAGGCTTTGATTTCTTTTTTTTAATGTAATGTGAGTGAATAACATGTTTCCCCAGCTTTCTTTTATGGAAAGACAGAAATTGCTTTCACAGTTAAAAATAATAATAATAAAAAATCTCATTTGAGGCAAACATCTAGCCTGGAAAACTTAAGCAAAATAATTTCAGCTCGGCAAAGACATAAGCAACTGAAACTGAAGTATTATATTAAAAAAAAACATTAAGCAAACTTAACTGGCACTCTTGTCTATAATAAAAATGTACGCATGCATACATATGTATATACTGTGCTATTTTCCTATATATGTAATGAATAATGCAGTTCATTATTTTTGGAACTGTGTCATTTGCAGCACTCTTTCAAGCCAGCTCCTGAATTCAATGGAACTCATTGTATATGTGAAGTTTAATACATGCGTAACTCTTTTGCAGGATCATATTCTACAATACTAACGTAGTATTCACATTATGAACTTGCCTGCCTAAAAATCTAGAATATTTTAAAATATGGCTGCATACGTTGTGGCAATTAAATTACAAATCCTAGCATTCTCCATTTTCATGCTTGCTTTGTGTAAAGTTGTTGCATTATACTGGAGGAAAAAAAAAAAGACAAAATGTAATTTCTTTCTTTTCAACAATTTGTTGTTGTAGCTTTATAGTTTCTTTTTTTTTCTTTTTTTTTTTTTTTGTTCTTGAAGAGAAAGGGAAGGGAAGATGCATTCAAATATGAGTTTTGCATTTTGCTTGTTTAGACTGTATTTTGACAGTTGGGTGCATGAATCCTCTGCTGGCAAGGCCAGGTTGGAAACCATACCTGCTGCTTTAGTTGGACACATGTGTTCAGGAGGCTGTTTGGGCTCCTTTGTTGACTTAGTTGTGCTTGAATAAAGAGCTTTATACAAGCAGGTACTTTAAAAGTCTCTTTTGTGACCAAGAGTCTCATCTGTTTGTACTCCTCTGATTGTTAAGTTACAGGGAAAACTGTACATGGATGGGTAGCTGAGGCTGGGATTTGGTGCTGAAGTTATACAGAGTACAATAAAGAAGTTATTTTCAGGAAGTTACAACTTCCAGCTACGTTTCAAAAGCAACTAAGAGCTTTATTATGCCAGAGTTTGCAGTGACTCAGAATTCTCCATACAATGCATTTTTAGATAAATGGAAATGAGTAGGTGAGTACTGGGAAAAGTTTTTGTTCTATAGAAACAGAAATGCAATTTTTTTTGAGGTTTTTCAGTCATGGTGAAGCACATATTAAGGCTTTTGAAAAGAGAAACAAGCGTGAAGGAGGGCTAAGAATGAGCTGATGTTAGTCATTATTTCTATATCTTTAAGTTGTGAAGTCTATTTCAAATAGGAATGTTTATTTATCTCTTCCTTAGCTTAAATGTTTGTATTAACATTTGGGTATTTCCTACATGTTTCTGACATTAGTCAGGCAATGACAGAAAACTATAATAACTCAAAATGTTTTTGCAGGAAAAAAAGTGTGTTTTTGAAAATTAAAAAATAATTATTCCTCCCTCACTTTCACCTCACTTTCATGCTGGCAGTTGTTATTTGACTGAGATACCTATTGAATCAATTGTACTGACTAAGCCACCCTTTAAAAATTCAGAAGACATGAAGGTGGATCATGTGTTGTATGGCTGTGCTCTGTCATGTGAAACAGAGCTCTTGCTCACAATAAAACAAAACCAAGTTAAGGCAGGACAGGAGATAAATAACAAATGGCAGAGAAGAAATTGCAACCTGCAGGCAGAATTAATCATCAGAACTGGCGTATGGAGATATCACGGAAATGCATCCAGAGAAGTCCCATACACTTTTCACTGAGTGTGCATGCTGAGGGCTGTGTGTTTCTGAAGCATCTCCCCAGCTGTGTAGTCCTGTGCATCTAACACCTTGTCCAGGCAGCAGGTCAGCTGAAGGGGAAGGTTGTGCTCATTTTGTGGCTGCTCCATATGACAGTGCTTGAGTTTCAATAGAAGTTTCAGGCACAGCCCAGCTGTGACTAGTCTGAGAAAAGAACGGGCTGAGACACTGAGCAATCAGCCAAATGATGTGCATGTAACTGTGAGAGAACCTGGCACAGACCCCAGAGATCTGTCAGGAAAAAAATACTTCCATACAACCACTTCTTACTTTGTAATTTTCTTTCTCCTGGTGTCTGCATTGATTGTATTGAAGACCATAAATGAAGGGGCTCTTGTAAGGAAAGACTGTGATGTAAGGCTAAAAGCCAGGATTTGGTAGTCACACAGATCTCACTGGAGTTCTGAGCCATACTCAAACACCAAGGCACAGCAGGAAAATCTCATTTCTTTCTGAATTCCTCCCGGCTCCTCAGTGGTATTAATAGTTTGGTGTCTTTGGAATATCCCAAAAGAATCTGAATTGAGGAGAAGGGCAAGAATCTTGTAAATTCTTGTAATAGCTTGTAACCAAAGTTAGTGCAATCTCAAACTGCTTTGAGGATAGGTTGTATCAAATGACACTACTTTATTTGGCAGCACTAAAATAATTGCAGACACTTCTCCACCGTTTTCTAGAGAATAATTTAAGTTTCAAAATGGTTTTGATTTATTTTCCTTTTGTTTTATATGATTTAAAACTTCTACATATTAACTTTTTGCACTCGTTAGCATTGGTTAGAAATTCTCAGCCTCTTAACAGCTGCAGCCATGAAGTCATCATGTGTACAGTTGCACACATACGTACAGGTGCATAAGGATGCAAATCATACAAAGAATTCAAGTATTGAATTTCTAGGAAAAAATGGGGTTACGTAAGTAGGGCTACAACAAAACTGAAGAGTAGTGACTAAAATGTGCATTTTAATGTGTACCAAAAATCAATCTGCTTTCTGGAAACACTGCTGCCATCTCAAGTCTAAGAGGTGTTTTCTGCAATGAAAAATGGTAGTATTAGATTTCGACAAGTCTCCCTAGAGTGTCAGCAGAAGGTTGCCTGCAGGTGAAGCTACTGAGAATAGACCCCCTGGGAACATGAAGAAATGAGGACAAACAAACTGCAGGGGCTGCTGTTTTTTTCTTTTCCTTCAAGGTTGATTTGTTTTGTGGAATAATAGTGGAAGAATCTCCCACAGATTTCAGTGAATCTTTTTACCAAAGGGTCAGATTAGGCCACTGATGTTATCAGGACCTCTCTGGCTGGGCAAAGTGAACCACTGGTAGGTTCAAGGCAGCACCTTAAGTTCCATAGTAATTTTCCACAGCAAAAATTTTGCCAATATATCAGGATTATAAATAATCAACTAACGTAAAGTACAAGCAGGTAACCTTTTGACTAGGCATTACCTTAGAAACATTCCTTTTAATAGGTTGTTCTGGTTTCTAAGTTATTTTGGGGAATATATGTGGCCTTTCACACAGAAATAGAAAACCTTCACTTGTTGCATCCATAGGCTTGTTCATCCCTGCTCTGCCTGGTGTGTGACATATGTACACATCAAAATATACTTCCCTAGTGCAGCTGGTGTCATGAGACAGAACACAACTACTGGTTAAAAGCGTGTATTTGTGCTGTGCATAAAAATAAATAAATAAAAGTTCGTGCATGTAACCTTTTCACCATAGAATCAGAGAATGGCCTGGGTTGAAAAGGACCTCAAAGATCATCTAGTTTCAACCCCCTTGCTACAGGCGCTATTGCCAACCACTAGACCAGGTTGCCCAGAGCCACCAAGAACCACCCATCTGTACATTGAAATAGGTTTGTTCAAAAAGTCACATGAATGTGAAGTTAAAATCCTAGCTGTTTTCTTGTAAAAATGCAATGACAATGGTCAGTGGTCTATTTTAAGGATTTTAGTATAGTACTTGCACAATTTGCCTATCCATTTCTGAGATCTGTAATTGAGAGATGCCGTTTAAAAGTGCTACAGTGATTCTTCTCACTTGATTTGTAGTCCATTTTTGTCCCTAGATTTTTGGCCTGCAGTGGTTTTTATTTTGTGGTCTATTGTTAAAAACCAGCATAATGGATACCACAGCTGCAGTGGACAGCTGTAATTTTTGCTGGTTTCTGTCTTGCTGTTAGATTCAGCAGTGCAGTCAGGTATTCAACCCCTGTGTCTTGAAAATGATTAAAAGAAATATAAGTGCATATGTTGTTTAATTAACAAGAGGCAGTGTTTGTTCTTTTGAATTTCACACTATTGAAAGAGAAACAGAATATATCTGTTTTGAATTTAACACTGGCGCTCCCTATACACATAATGAGATAACGTATGGGACAGCTGGTTTAAATGTATACAGAATGTAAACTCTCAGTGGAGTGTTTAACTTTTCGAAGCTGCATTTAATTTTGAAGTCTCTTGAAAGGTAAAATGCTCACAAAACGCTGAAGGAGTGATCTTACTACAGAGATTGTAGGAATATGGTATCTGTTAGCCAGGATCCTTAGTACCTTACACAATGTTTTGGGGCTTGAACAAGAAAAAATTTTTCTTGCCATCTTATACTAATGAACCCCATTTTTCTGTATATGGAAGCCTGTGAAAATACCTTCAGCATCTGTGAGCTCAAATTCAATTGATAAACTGCTTTTTCCACTAGAATATCCCAGGACATTTCATTTGTCATGTTGTATGTTGGAGCTTATCAAGGGAACAGCACCTGATACTTCATATGATTGAACATGAACTGTGTGCTATTGTTGTTGTGGTTTGTACCACAGAATGGTTAATAAGGCAGGTGAAAACGTCACCTAGCAGTTTGGCCTCTCTGCTTTGCCCCCAATATGCTGATGAATGTACCATGATCTCACAAAACAAAGGTAGATTATTGAATTTTTGGACAGCACTTTGCAGGTTTAAAGCCCAGTGCTAATTACAGTTTAAATATTTAAAGACTAAGTTTTCCATTCCATTAGATACAAATCTGTTTTCTGTCAACATTCACTCACTCCTTCCTAGGATTTTAAAGAGAAATATCTGTTAATCTTAAATCTATCTCCAGGCTGCGTGAGGTTCTCTAATGCATGATGTCAGGAGAGTTGCCACATACGTGGCCATGTTGCACACATTCTGTCTCTGTGCGATTCAGTGAAAGTACAGAGGAAATAAAACCTTCAGTCCTGCCAGGAGGAGGTGCAGTTGTGCACTGGGTGGCATTTTTAATGATGGCAAAACCTTGTAAAAGTATGTCTGTGTAAAAGTATGTCTGTGTAAAAGTATGTCTGTGTAAAAGTATGTCTGTGTTGAAAGTTAGTAGCCTGTTTTGTTTTGGTTTTGGTTTGTTGTTTTGTTGTTTTTTTTTTTACATTCTACCAGGAAGGCAAGCTCTTCCTCAGCTGGAAACTGGTTTTGCTGGCACCTTTTAAGAGAAGATAGTACAAGTATTTCCATACTTCTCTCTGATGACAGTAGCTATTTTAAAAGATTCTTTATACCCTTATTGATAATTGATAAGTCAGGAAGGATGTTGGCTATAATCTATTAATGAAAAATTGAGGAGTTTGAATTTCCTTGGAAAAATTTTGGTCTGCTGTCAGATGGATGCTGCTGGTTTACAGCAGATACTAACAACACTTTATTTTCAGCTTCTCTTACTGTATTTTTTTTTTTTAAGAATGTCCTAAATACAATTTTGGCTTAATTATGATGTGCATGACTAATATGATTAATGTACTAACTTCAACTAACATAAAGTAACACTTCTCACAAATGTCCCAGGAACTATATTATTCATTTATTTGTGTTTTTGGTATTTACCCTTAGCACATCTGTGCTAATGTCTTTTCCTATTAATAGACCATTTAGTACTCAGCTGCAGAATAAATTCTCATTCCAAGAAGTATTTGGTGTACAAGATCAAATACTGTGTTTCACTCATTAAAAAATCAGTAAGCTGTTTTCAGTATTGTAAGTTGCTCATTCAAAATAGGAACTACACAAAAATAATAGTGATACACTTCCTATCTGTTGTGTAGTTGTTTTTGTTTTTTTTTTCCTGGATATAAAAGGAGCAACTGGGTAGAATCTGCCTGCCGTATTAAATAGAATCCCAATAGAACATTCTTCTCTCCTAGAGAAATTCTAGCATTCACCAAAAAGTTCAGATTGTAGATTCTGCCTTAGCCTTTTACCTTAAATCATTCTGTAATTTATGTTCAGGTGTGTGTGGCTGTTCTGCTTGATTTTCTGTGCACATGCTTTTGGGCACTTAAAATTTACTAAATGGAAGGGAACATAAGATTTTGTGAGGAAGAATGTAAAATGGAAGTCCTGAATTCTGTCCGAATTTCAAACTCCCCTGGCAGGGATGAAAACCCCATAGAAACCTATCATTTTTGGTGATGATCACAATGTGCACGTTAGCATAATACAAATTAAAGTAAAAACAGTATGTGTTGGTTTTTTTCCAGCATTTCTCCTATTGAGATTAACTTTGCTGTTGTGCACGTTACAGTGTATCCCAGAAGGTTTTGTCTAATTTCAGTAACTAAATAATCTGGGAGCAGCAGCATCTCATGGTGTTCTGTAATGATTCTGAGAAACCAGATGAAACTTAGTAGAATGATGATGTTAGGAGCCCTGTCACTGTCATGAAGAGATCATACTTAAATTGCTGAAGAATTTTAATATTTTGTGTTTATATTAACAAAGTCCAGAGTGGAAGACATATATTAAAAATGTGATCTTCAAACCTGGAAGTGTGTCTCAGACTTAGCAGGGGAGGGGAGGAAGCCACTGCAGAAATGAACTTTATTCATGTGATAGCTAGTGACATTGCACCAGAGGAAAAGGGTCATCACTCCGAAGCTTTAAACAGTCTTTTAAACATTCTACATCCAGATCCTTAAGTGATTTGAAGCTAAGGCTGCAACACTGAACTCCATGTAATTTTCTTAAGGGAACTGGCTTACCTAGTGGTGACAGGTTTGACATATTCTTGACAGCATTGCAAACCTTTTGACTGGAGTAGCACGTAGAGACCAGAGTAGAGTTTGGTGGCCCTCTGTCCTGTTAAATGACTACACATGTGGTTGTATCATAATCCAGGCAGCTACAGCATGTCGTATCATATCACAGAATGTGTAGGGTTGGAGGGAACTTAAAATGATCATTTAGTCCACCCCACTGCCATGGACAGGGTCACCTCTCGCTAGACTGTATTGCTTAAAGCCCATCCACCCTGGCCTTGAACAATTTCGGTGCCTCCTGGCTGAGTTCTCATGATGTGAGCGTGAGTAAATACCTAAAAAATTTTCAGGAAGAACTGGTTCCAGTGGTGCAGGATCTTCCAAAACTCTCTATGGTAGCTACTGAAATTAAGCAAAAAGCTACCAATCTTCCAACTATGTTGACTTAGTTTCTAGCAGTACAAAACTCCATAACCTTATTAGAGTGCAGTGCTAATCAGTATCACATCAAGTCTCTAACCAACCTGGAAAATGAATTATCATCCATTTGAAGAATAGAAATTCATAATTTTGTCAATTGTTTTTTCTTCCTAGCACTTAAAATAGGTTTTTTGTTGTTATGCTCTATTTTCTACAAGAAACCTAATATATTGTCACAGATTTGTGCATTTTTGACTTCTTGTATTATGGAAATGCATGAATGCTTAGTTTGTTAATAGATGTAGGAGGTTAGTTATGTTTAAAACACAAGTTTGTGTAAGAATGATTACTTCTTACAATATATTCTAAAGCTCTAAAAGCTATGTGATAGCTTACACTTTTTCTTACTATCGTTTTAGATCATTGTTAATTGCTGATTTTTTTTGTACTTTAATTTGATTTCTTGCGTATGAGTTGTTGCCTTTGTCTTATTGGTTGTTCTGAAATAAAATTTCTTTAATAATAATAATTTTTCTTAGGAGGTAATATACTATGATTTCATTTTGTCTGACCTTTAAATCAGTTTAAGCAACCACAGGATTAGAACATTTGAACAAATGCAACAGATTTACCAAAGCTGTTATCCAAAACTACACTGATATCTAGAGGTAGAAAATGTGATAGGTCTGATATAATTTGGGATTCAGCATTTTATGGGAAATTACTAGTCCAGTTCAACAAGGTGGATGTTAGTAATGGTTTTGCAGAACGGAATGAAACTGAATAAAAAGGAGATAGCAGCAGGCTGTGTTAAATGGAGAGCTGTCACACTGGAAGGAAGATGCCATTAGAATTTTTCAAGGATCAATCTAGAAGACTTGACTTACTTAACATTTTAATTAATGATGTTGGCAGAAAATGTAGAAGTAGAGGAATGGAATTTGATGATGGCAAAATATTGTGAGGCATCATTAATATAAAGGATGATCAGAATGTTATACAGGAAAAAATGTTCTGACCTTGAGGACTCAAGTAATAGAAAAGAGATGATATTTAAGAGTACAGATAGCACTTAAGGGCTGATAAAAAGAATTTCTGCTAGAGACTTATCAGTTGAAAATGACAGAGGAGGCAAAAGACCTGTGTGTAACAATCAGTCACAGAATAACTGTGAGTCACCAATGTGATGCAGCTGTGAAGAAAGTGATCTGATCCTAGAAAGTATCAAATGAGATATTTCCTGTGGAGATAGGGAAATGTTAATGTTGTAGCAGCGCTGGAGAGATCTTATTTGAAAAGAGCCACCCGTTTTTAAGAAAGATGAAATCCAATGGGAACAGCGTTAGAAAGGGCTATAGGGATGATTAAAATGATGTAGGAGCTTATATTGTGCAGAGAAAGTGACAGACTGTGGTTATTTAGTCCATTAATGTAAAGGTTGAGAGGAGAATGGCTTGCTCTTCAGGGGACGAAACAGCAGCATGGGAGAAAGCAGCGCTTGACACTAATAAAACAAATGGATATGAGCAAATGTAGGCTGGAAATTAGAAGAGCGTTTCTAGTTGTCAGATCAGTGGTGTCTGAGTCAGTAATAACTGTGAAGGAAGAAAAGGACTGGTTTTAAGGCAGAGCTCAGTAAACTTGTGGAAAAAACGATATGATGTGATTTGCTAACTAAGTAGGAAACTAAGCCTTTAGATTTATGAGATCTTATGTTCTACGTTGCATTTAAGCACCTGTTTGCACTTTGTATACGACACAGCTTGCCTAGAGCTTGCTAGCGTGTTTACCCTGAAATTGATACTGAACAGCAAGATGCAGCCTTTCTTTGAGAGATTCTCATTCATATCTAATAATTTGCTCAGAAGTAGAGACTTACAAAATTTTTGTATCTACTGGATACAGATTTTTCAAAAGCTGGTTTTCATTCTATGTAAAATTATGGAATTATTTATGTTAAGAATGTTACATAATTTTGGCAAAGAAAACAGCTTGAAAAGTGCTTCTAGGAGGACATAAAATGCCTTTAATATCACTAAAAATCTGGTCTTCTGTTCTGACACAAGTGCAAATGTTAAAAAAATAAGAAAAACGTGCTCTATCCATTATGTGTTGACTTCCACAGCTAATTCACTGGAGAAGAGTGATAGTAAGTTTTACCAAAGTAACAGGTAGAATTTGTGTCAGAATACAGAAGACCTTCACAGGATATTCTGCGATGCAAATTTCACCAGTAGAAGTTTCAATGTGCATCCCTTCTAGTAGGGTAATCAACACAAAGCTTCTGTGAAGCTAAAAATAGATGTTGATCTCCTGGTGCTTCTCAGTAGCAATTAACTATATGGGAAAGTTTCCCTATTAAAAATATTTCTAATGGGCTTAATTAATTTCTGAATTTTGAAATAAAAATAATGAAAAAATGTATACAAGGAAAGAAATGGTCTCCAGGGAACAAAGCAAGTCTGGGTGTTGTAATTTCATCTCTGCAGAGGTTCTTCACATTACTCCCATGCAGTAATAGATTCTGTGGGCTATGTCTTAATAGAGCACTTTAAATGACAAACATTTCTACTGAACTGAAGTAGAAGAAAATTCTGATGGGGAACATTTTAGGTTTGCCTGGCACATGCTGTTGGAGAATACTTGTTTGAAAAGGATTACAATTACAGAACCATCTGGGTTCTCTTCAGCCCAAACTGTTGTTGCCTTACCATTGTCATGTTGCAAAAGGTTGTGCATAGGGTTCTGCAAAAATTCTGTCCCTTCAGTATAAACATACTTTCCACAGAAAGTTGAAACAAAGAATGTAGCATACTGGCATGTTGCTAAGCAGTGTAAGTCAAGGACCGTATATTTCATATTTATATATATTTATATGTCCTGTCCTCATTACTTAATCACACAACTTGTTGTGGTTCTTATGTACCCATAGTATGGAGAGAAAAATGACATAAAGGCTAATTTTTCTTTCATTTCTTTTCCATTTCTTTCTTTTCTTTCTTTTTTTTTTTTAAAGATCTAGTGTTAAAGAGAGATCCCTGGTGGATCTAAGCAGGTTGAGATATTACCAGTTTCAGTGCAGTCCAGGGCTTTAGGCATTTCTGGTGTAGCTAATTAGTTCATTAGTTTTTGGGCATCATGTTGAAGTCTTCTGGGCCTGGGTTACTCTTGGAAATGAAAGGAAAATCTCACTGACAAGAGAGAATATTAACCTTAGAAATAAAACTGGCCTCTCTAGGGCATGAGGAGGTCAGCAGTATTCTGCCGCTTTGCAATGGCTGGGTTAGTTCAGCCCTGCAAAATAGGGGCTGCCAGAAAAAAAGAAAAAAAAAAAAAACTAATTTGAAAACATTACCAAGTAGGAATTTTGAGATGGTTTGCACCGACCATTAATTTACAGTGCTGACCATGTCACTTATTCACTGAAGAAAGCACGGTTGTTTCACTGCAGAAGTATTCAGGTCTCCCTCTTGCTCTCCTCACTGATTTGTGTGAGTAGTTTCAGTGACATGTATTTGTAAACTGTCTTGTTAATGACCTTTTGTTAATTGATTATGTTTTTGCAAGGATGTAATTTATGGTAATATACTCCCTGAATTTAAAAGCATATATTTACTGTGAAACTATTGCAGAGTACTTTCAGGATACACAGTCTTCCTGCTAACAAATACCTCCTGAAATGAAGAAGAGCTCTTCTTAATTTAAAATTTCAATATTTAGATTATTTAATCTTATTACATCTATTTAATAACCTGTTCTGAGTAGTTTCATATTTTCAAGGTCAAGGTTTTTTAAAAGGACTCATGGGACCCAAATTTCTTTTCATTTTTTTGTCAGAGCAACTGTGATGAAGCAATGCTGTTCTGCAAGTTGGCATTAGAACAACAAATTATGCAGCAGCCCGAATTCATCAGCCAGGGCACGTGTCTTTTTCCCTATGTGCACTATCACTATATGACTAATAAAATGCTTATTTTTATTGTGTGTGGTCCAGCTTCAGAATAATAATCATTCTTGAAGATTGAATTAATGAAAAATCAATTTAGAGATCAAATATTTCAGCCATAGTGGGTGGCTGAGTTAAGAAAGTATTAGAAGCAGAATATAATTTGTTCAGTCATACAGGCAGCTGTTGAATTTCTTATTCAGACATCAATTACTACAAAATGGTTAGTTGAAATTACAATTAAATAATGGTTGCAGACTACACTGTTGGGGCATGGACACTGTTAGAAACAGTTCTAGTCATTTAAAAGCCACCCACCCTGCTGTTTGCTTTGGTCACCTGCCTCTTTGCCAGGTCTTCCTTTGAAGCAGGAACCATCACAGGGCTGCAGTGTCTCTCTGGGCTTACGCTTCCATCAGGCTGGCAACAAGCAGCTATGGCTGGCAACGCCTTGCCTTGCTCCCGCTCCATCACATGTCTTGGTCTGTGAGCATGAGCCTTTGTTGGCAATGAGAGTCATCCTTTAGCTGCATGGTTGTACCCCTTTCATGTCAATACATTTATAGGGGCATACCTCTTCCCCGCATACAAAGAAGCATAACTTTCAGCTGAATAATATTTTTACCCACCACTATTGTGCCCACCACTATTGTGCCCACTTCTGGAATGGCACTGCTGTTAATTAGTTCAGCAATCATAGAATTGTTAAGGTTGGAAAAGACTTCAAATGCCATCAATACAACCATCAAGCCATCCTCACTATGCCTGCTGAGCCACATTCCTCCTCAGAGGTTTCCATTCCAGATAGGGAATGAAAAACATGTCTGAGTGCAGCAGACCTGATTCAAGAATTAAGATAATGCTGGGGCTTAATCCTTAAGTAATGACATATCTTACTGCATATGCTGTAGAATCCAGTAATATTTGTAGTCCTACAACTACACTTCTTCCAAACTGCGTAGGCTAGGAACTAGACTGTAAGAACAGGATTTCCTGTAAAAGTGTTTGCATTAATTTCCCATTTAAGTACCCATCTAAATGACACAAGTGAAAATAATTTATTGATTGATAATTACCTCCAGTTTACTATGCACCATAGGGCATTACAGAAGACATAGGAGAGGCTTTGAAATTAGTTCACAAGTTTTTCAAGATAATATGATGATAAATTAGCTAAGACTTTGGGGCCCATCATAAGTGTGTTATTCCATTTTAGAGCTCAGCTTATCAGAAGAAAGCAGGAACATAGTGACACAGGCCAAGTTTTTCCTTTTTAATCATGGTGCAAAGGTTTTTCAGTACTTACCATCTTACAGTGACTTACCAGTTCACTTATATATTCAGGGGTAAAGGTTGTTGGTTCTCAGCAGGCTTATCTGTTGCAATATTTCCTGCTATCCTGTTTTGAAACATTGGCAAGTAGCATACAAGTGCAATGCACCATGAGCAAATACCAGAAAAGATCTCATAAAAACTCATTTGGCATTTTGAAAGAGGATGTGGGTTCAGGTGTGCTCCAACATTGCACTGCTTCTGTCTTTTTAGTAGTTTTACATGTAGGCGTTTGCTATTAGGTGTTTGCTATTGTTGAAAGTGACAGCTACATCCTCCTTCTTAGGCAAGTCTTTTAGAAATAACTGTGATTTGTGTGTTATTTGCATATTTTAATCCATAATTTGCATATGTTAATTCACAGCGCATCACAGCACCAAATTGTGTGGAATGGAGTCAGCCTAAAGTATAAAAAGTTACTGGAAAGTTGTTTGCTCAAGTGCGGGGTCTATTTTGTAGCTCAGCAAAGATTCAACTGCTGTTGACTCTCCTCAGTGGTCCCGAGGGGGAGTTTCTGTACTGAAAAATTAGAAAGTGGAAGTAAATTAAAAAAAATTCAATATATATCCTCCATCTCTGGAAGAAAATCATCCCTTTTTATTAATGTCTTTCATGACAATAACTTTGTGGTAGATCATATGGGGATTTGTTCTTAAAATCAGTCCATATCTCCAAACCCGTTTCAAGAAGTGAAGTCCTACTCTAGACACAAACCCCTATATGAAGTAAATGTATTTTGTAACCATTGAGGAGGAGTCAGGAAATAGAACTGCAGTGTAGGGGGAACCAGGTGACGCACCACTTTGTAGCATGGACTGTTGTGCTGTGGAAGCAGCAATGCTACATGATGCTTGTTTGTTAGGGTGTTTTTCAAGGGCTGTCAGAATCAGCAGGACACTCAGAAATACACGTTGGAAGTAACATGCATTTTTGTTTCAAAAAAGTGTTAGGTGTGAAAGGACACAGTAGGGAATATCTCCTCTCATGCTATTTCAGTTGCTGAATATTGCAACAGATGACCCATACTGGAATAAGGTTCTAAAGGGAACCTGCTGGGATCCCTCTTTTCTGCAGCAGGCACACTGGCATCAGCCCCTGTATTTCTAACAGGAGCAGATCCATATTACTACTGTCAGTGATACATGAGAAAAAATAGTGAGAAAGGCAAAAAGAAAACTCAAATAATTTTCCATTGCATGGCTACCAGATTGGTTTCAATGGTATGATCATCCATCTCACAGTAATATACCTCAGAGTTTAGCAAATATGCAAGTAGCCAATGATTCTTTCCTTCAACATAGCTGATGCTGCTGGCAGTCCAGTTTTTATACGGTGTTTCAGCAAAATCCCTGCTCAGGATCATGCTTAATAAAGATAAGGCAGTAATTCCTGGTAAATTGAAGAGAGAAATGATGAAGTAGTTGGAAGAGCTCTCATGATTGTCATCTCGGTATGCCCATTCATAAACATCTACTGGCAAGCACCAAAGCAATGTTTGCTGAAGATTTGTCATCTCAATGTACCATAGGTGGTGTAGTTAGTATGGCTTAGGGTGTCACCTTTCAAATAAAATCCTATAGAATATAGGAAAATATTGATAACTTCTGGAATGCCCAGAGAGACAAAAAGCATCATCTCTCTGAAAGAAAAAAAAAAAAAAGAAAAAGAATTAATTTCTCATCACATTTGAGTTAAAATTTACTCTATAAAGTAAACACAATTTTTCTTTGACACTTCTAAGAATGTCCTTCAAGTGTGTTTTGTAGCTCTTGCTGCAGTAAACAAGAATGTTGTTTTGTTAGTACTGCTCCTTGCTCTTAAGTCTTATCACAGTTGCATTAAAACCTGTGTTCTGAAATTCAACCGTTCTTAAGATTCTGCAGTTTGGGGTGCATTTATCACTATCCAGAACATACAGATTACTGTTAGTGTAACAAATACACAAGTGGCAAACACAAATTCTTCAATGGGAAGGTTTTTGGTGACTTCCATGTGAGTGACTTCAATTTGTGCCCTCATTTGAAGGACACTGAATGGAGCAGACAGCTTATGAAATAGGAGAGTAAAATGTGAATGGGATGATATACAAGTGATGAAACTCGGGAAATGAAGCAGGCAGAAATACCAGAGGAAAAGCAAAAGTTCAGCTGTGCTCCACAGCATCCCCACGCAGAGCAAAGGCTTCCTGTGAAGTTGTCTCTTGGGGGTGTATCCTGCCATCTGCCTCGGAAATGGCAGCTTTTTAGGAGAAATGAAGGGTGAGAAATGTCACTTAGAGCCCTTACTTGTGAGTATACTGTACATCACCTCGCTGGAACAGCTCCAGGAAATGAAGCGCTACTTTGCTGGCACAGCATGGGTATGGTTGGGAGTTCCTGTTCCACCCCAGTAGGATATTGCATGAATGTGTACGCAAAGAGGGTCAGCTAAAGAAATTCACGATGACTTTGATAAATGTTGATTCCACTGGGAGTGGGCATGTACTCCTGTACTCAGGCATGAAGGACACACTGTAAAATAGGTTGCTACCTTCCACTACCTAGAGGGGACCTGCAGAGACTCTATCAGGCAGTATAGTGATAGGTGATGACTTTAAACTAAAAAAAGGGGGAGGTTTAGGTTACACATTAGGAAGAAATTCTTCATGGTGTGGATGGTGAGGCACTGGAACAGGCTGCCCTGTCACTGGAAGTATTCAAGGCCAGGCTGAATGGGACCCCAGGTGGTTGATCTGGTGGGAGGTGTTCCTGCCCATAGTAGGAGTTGGAACAGGATGGTCTTTAAGATCCCTTCCAACCCAAACAATTCCATGATTCTCTGATTTTCTTTTATGCATATAAGTCCCTGTATGCATGTACTACTGTTTCAGCTGCAGTACCAGGTGAGAGTCAATGGTAAAATGTGGCAAAATCAAAGCCTGCAATTGTGTTGTTTCACTCATTCAGTGGGGCACTTACTGGCTACCAAGCCCAAGGGAGAAAAGTCTTTAGTATTGCACTGGTTGCCGTGAATTGTTTTCTACCTCCTTCTCTGGAGGTATTCAAGATATGCCTGAACCCCTTCCTGTGGAACCTACTCTGGGGAGCCTGCTTTAGCAGGGTGATTGGACTGAAAGATCTCTGGAGGGTCCCTTCCAACCCCTACAGTTGAGTGATTTATGCATTCCAAGTTGCAGTTCAGATCACCAATGGTAACTGCTATCCATTTGAAGCCTCTGAGGTTCTCAGAAAAGCAGGAAACAGCTAGAACTTTAGACTCAAAAACCTGAGAGAATAAACACTCCTGATTTTTAGCACTTCCTGACTCTAACCAGATGTGAGGTATGCAAGAGTAACTTTTTTATTTATAGCATTGTATATACAGGAGTGCTGATCCAAAGGAATTAGAAATATCATGTTCAGTCCAGGATTTGTGCAGAGATCTGGGAGCAGCTCTTACTCATATATATTGCTTTCCTCATGCCTCACTTTGGGCGAATTTTCTTCCCTCGACCCCTTCCCTCGACCCCTTCCCTCGTCCCTTCTTGTAGCAAAATGACAGCTTTGAATTAATCCAAAATGTTACTTGGAGAAAACATGCAGTTGCAGAGGAAAGCCCATTTTTTCTTTTCTAAGGTATGCAAGCTGTATGTAGTATGCTTGATTGACGTGATCCAGATGAACAGGGAGGGGTTATGATGTAGCCTCCTATTCTGCATCAGTGCCACACCCCTGCTCTGCTCTCAGCTCTGTGATCATACAACTTTGCAGAAATGAAGATAGTTTTCTTCCATTCTTCTTACTATTATGCATGCCAGATTCCAACTGTGGAAGTGGAGATCCAGGAGGAAGCATGATTTGTCCCTGAATCACTTCTGAAGTAATATCAGAATTAAGAGGGGAAAAAGTAATTTGAAAATATTCACGTTTGAGTAGTGAAGGGGGACTGAGCTTAGAAAGACATTTTTCTATGGTGGTGGTGAAAATGTGACTTGATAAGTATTACTTTCAATTAGACTTTTGTGTAGTAGATGCCCACAACATAAAAAATTTTAACTGGCATTTTCTGGTATTCATTCCGGCTTATTTTTCATCTGTCTTGTAAAAAAGGTATGAATTGATTCTTTCCAAGCTTACTGTTACATGGTGCTAGGCTTTGTAAACAAATAAGTCAGCTCACTATTCACTACAGTAATTAGCACACACATTTGATTTCAAGACAAGTTTGCAATGCTCCTGTTAAAGGAAACTTTGCTAGTGAAATATGAAGAAATCATTTGAAAGCCAGGGAAATATTTCAGATTTGTACATGTAGAGCATCATTTTTGTATGCATACATTGCAGGGTGAAGTATGCTTATTTAATCCAAAGAGTCATCTTTGACTATAACAGTTATAAAAAGATAGCAAATTAAATTTGTTTGCCCACTTTTGGTAAAAGATTTTTGGGGGGGAAAAAAAAAAAAGATTTAACTCATCCAAGGAATATTTTGAATCAGGTAGCTATTTTCATGCTAAGATATCAGAACATCGAATTACCAGTCTGGACTGCTCTTATTGACACCAAGAGGAATGCTTATTGCCAGCACTGTAACTTTATCTGCATATTCTATTGCAGAAAATTAAATGTTTCCCCAAAACCTTTGGAGAAGAGCTTCGTACTTTGATTATTTTAGTTCTGTATGAACTGAAATGTTCCAGGAGACATTTTTGAATGAGTTTCTAGTCTGAGATCACAAAGTTTACATAGCTTTTTCTGTAATTAAATAAGAGTTGTTAGGCTGATGTTTGGATCCCTGAGATCAAGTTGTATGTAGATATAATTAGGTATTGTTAGCTATGACTTCCACACGTAATTGAATTCTAGAATCATTGAATCCTTAGAATTGGAAGGGATCACATCTCTGAGCAACCTGTTCCAGTGTCTCACCACCCTTTTTCCTTACATGCACCCTAGATCTATCCTCCTTAAGCTTGAAGCCATTTCCCCTTGTTCTGTCACCATAGGCCCTGCTCAAGAATCTGTCTCCTTCTTTCCTGTAGCTCCTCTTAAGGTACTGAAAGGTCGCTATCAGGTCATCTTACAGCCTTCTCCAGCCCCAGCTCTTTCAGCCTGTCCTTGAATGCAGCCATCACTTTTGTTGCTTTCCACCTGCAATTTTTTGAAGCAGGTATGGTGGACCAGGGCAAGGATCATGTCCCTCATGTCAGCTTTTTTTGTTGTTTCTTCTTTGTTTTATTTATTCAGTTGTTACCAAGCAGAGATTTTGGTGTGGGTGGACATTTGGGATGACCCTGCTTGGTGGCCACATTTTATACTCAGAAGGTCCCTGGAGTTGTCCTTACAGTGGCAGTTCAGCTTTGTCACAATGTCTGTACATGGAGTGGTTCTAGAAAACACAGTCACTCATTGCAACAACAGTATATCAAGAAGATGGTACAGTGGCTCTCTGTGAAATGTGGAAATGTGTCATATAGCTAAAATGACAGAAAACATAGAAAGAGGTTATTGCAGTTTCAGTACAGGTTTGTTGCAGCACTTATTACAGATGTTGCCTTTTTCCAGTTAAGAACATTCCACATTACTTACTGCATAAAATTTTATTTAAAACCACATATAATGTGTGCTCTAACTGAGGATTATAAACCTGTTACATTGCTTGCCCTTTTCTGAAAGTGGTTATTTATTATTTGACATTATTTTGTCAGACAACTGATTTGTATAGCTGAACACAGGGCACTTGCCTTCTTTTTAAGGATAATAAACAAGCAGCACTTTTAAAACCAACAAAACACTTTTAAATGGTAGAATATTTTCCTAATGATTGTGTCTAACATGTTGAATACCTTTTTACTTTCTCTGCAGTTAGCTTCCATTAGCTTTAAAGTGAAAGAGAGTGGGAAAGCAAGCTTTACTGCAGAAAAAAAGGAAATCAAAGCTAACCACCGACGGCTTTTTGAGAAAGAGTGTTCTGGTTGTTATAAAACATGTATATAACCGACAACTGATATTATCCACTGGTGAGATATTGTTCATATGTCTGCAGCATAAAATTATGAGAAAAATCATGCTGGCTATCAATCCACATGTGCTCAGTGCAGTTTCAGAGTTTTGAGAATGCCTTGTGTATCTTTTATCATATTACTGTAACCCCTCACCTCCCACCAGTTGTCCACACATTCTCCCCATCATGCTGTGTCCCCTTTGATGCACAGGTAAACACATTTCACCTCTAGTATTTTTAACTTGAATGCGACCCATGCTGTGATGCTTGACCAACTGTGATAAGCATGAAGTCCTTCATACAGGAGAGGGACAATTGTTCTTCACATCATCTGCCTGCGGGCTTGCGTCTTGCCATGACGAGTCTTCCAGTGCTGAGGAGCCCGGCTCTGCTTATATGCAAAGGCCTAGATGAGCCTGTCCACCTCACACACCGAGCTGACCAGAAACCATGTGGCTATATACACCTGGCTCAGAGTCAAAGATAATATGTCCAGCTTCTTCACAGGGTTAACTTGTGTCAAAGTAGTGGCACACCATGTAGGCATGTAGCTTTTGGGTTCCCTGTAGCATTAGCAACGCAAGTTGCTTATCTGCTTACAGCATGTTTAACAGGCACACTCATGGCTAACTAACCTTAAACTAGCTGCTGAAGTGCTGTTAGTAGCTTTCTCTCATGAATAGGAGGCTTGCAAGGAGATGCGAATTGCATCCAAGAAGAAAGTAAATCCCGCCTGAGCTGAGCCATATTTATCCTTAGGCCTCTCAGGACATCAGTGCTGGGCCTGCAGCCTGGACTGACCCCCAAACCATGATTTATCAACTCATGTAAGGTGTATGTTGCTGCTGATTTCACCTGAGCATGTATCAGGAATTTTAGAAGTGAAAAGGCAACATACAGTGCACTGGCTCAGTCAGTCGCAACTCTTTTAATGCTTCTGTGGGTTAAAGGAAGATATACATTATTCAGATCAGTACTTTGTCACTTGTTTATTCTTCATGCAAGCTGTAGATGTTTCATACTATTTTTAGAGTACACGTAAGACTGTTTTTCTTGCTGCTCCAGCTTCCCATCTCAGATTGATTCAGAGAAAACACTAGAGATCAGGAGCTGGTGGGATTAAGTTTGCAGACATCTGCCTTACTTTGTGCCGGTATACATAATATAATAGATGTTATTGCACACTTGCATGCAATTTTTAGCAAAAGATCCCCAGCAAAATAGCCAGAATCTTTGTAGGTGGTAGTTGGGGTGGTTCCAGTGCCTTGCTTAATTTTTGCGAATGATTTGAGTTGAAATCAACAAGAGATTGAGTAGAACTGGGCAATGTGTGCAGCCAACGTAGACATGCCATGGACAGACAAAAACCCATTTTCTGCAGCAGCTAAACTTGGATGTTGAGCTCTAGTTTCTGCCCCAGAGAAGCGTGGTTATCTGTATGAAAGAATAGTGGCAATATGTGAGAGTATGGCCAATATCATTTTATCTTAATGTCATTTTTCCTCTGCTTTTATGTGATTTTTTTTGTTTAATGCCGTGTTTAGTATTCTAGTAGGTCATGTGAAGTCAGGGGTCAGAAGTGTGCTTGATTTAATACAACTGGATGTTTTGCCTGGTTTTTGTCTCTTCCTTTTGGTGTCTTGTCATTTGAATTTTATGTTTTTGCCTTTACTTCTTCAGACGACTTTCCTGGGTATCATTTTCTGTGTTGTGTTGGTCCTTTATGCTGGTACAGATTGCATTTGTTCATCTAAAATGCCTGTCCTGCACAATTTCCATCATTTTTACGGTCTTACATTTTGTCATTTTCTGCTTGAGTTTGGTTGTGGTTTGTTATATTTTGACAGTGGTTTGTCATACAGCTGTGAATAACCTCTTTGCTCTGCCTTTAAAACTTTCTTCATTGCAGTTGTTGAACAAAGTTAACTGAAATGCTCTTTCTTCAAACAATGATTAGCATAGGCTGTATACAGCAACCAGACAAACTACTTGTTCTGGCTTATTAGCATTCTAAGTGCAGATTTTTAATGCAAATATAAATATTCTCTTCACTAAAGTATCTGTGTATGGATTTTTGCTGGAGAATTATGATTTTGATTTATAATATGTGGGCATTTTATAGTTAAAAGTAGAAGTTCCTTATCTAAGATAGATCTTTTGTCTGTGAAATAAGAATATGGGTAACCCCCTCAAAGCACTTCCCCTTCAGCCTAAGAAATCAGCGTATACTGTGGCTGCCATTAAGAAATTGTGAATTTTTCAGTGTCAGGTAAAGGTCTGCTCCTTATCGCTGGAAACCCAGTTCAGATATCTAATTCAAACCTAAATTAAGCAACAAACTAAAGGAACTCTGAGTTTTTATTTTATGATTGGTCTGTATGAAGGAGAATAGCCTAAACTCCCTAGGTTATTAGAGTACTATCCCTGGACGTGGATCAAATATTTCAAGCCTGAAGCTGGTCCAGAGTCATGCAAAAGTAGTACTCTGCTGTTTGTGCTGGAGTTCAAGGTGCTGGCTATGATACATTTGCCTTCTGTAGTCAGTCTGCTCAACAGACACTTTCTGTGTGTCCTCTTGCAGTCAGCCTTGATCCCCAAGCTGGAGACCATAAGTTCAAGTTAATCATGAGCTGGTAGTGTACCTGTGTGGCAGAGAATCCTCCAGGTCTGCAGTAAGAATGATGCCATCAGTATAAGGGAGGTAATACTTTCTTCGCTGCTGAGGAGACATGTCTGGAGCACGATATCCAGGTGGGGCTCCATGGTAGAATAAAGGCACATCTGTACAGGAGTGAGGCTGGCAAAGGCACAGTAATGACTAAAGGTTGGCAGCATGGGCTGGACAAGGAGAAGCTGAGAGAGCTGGGACCATGCAGCCTGGAGAGGGTGGATCTTGTCAATGTAAATGAGTATATAATGGGGAGTAGGTAAAAAAAAGACAGAGACAGAATCTTCTTTGTGTCACTCAGCAAAATTCATGAAGTTCCATTTCAACATAAGAAAAATCATTTTCCTTGAAAAGTGACAAAACACTGGCATAAGCTGGTCAGAGAGGTCAGGAAGGCTCCATCCTTAGAGATGTTTAAAACCCAACTGGACAGTGTTCTGGGCAACCCCTGTGAGTGATCTGCTCTGAGGGGGCTGGACCAAATGATCCCAGAGAGGCCCTTCTAGCCCAGCCATGGGCTGTACTCTGCTGAAAGGGACTTTGGCTCTGCCATTTGCTTTTCACATCCCCTGATCCCCAGGTTCTCACTCTTGGACTGAAATACTCTACAGATCTGAAGCCTCTGAAGCATGCAATTAAAAACTTTGCTAGGGTGCTGATAGTATAGTACAGAAAAGGTTGGGAGGCTGTAATAGGTAGGTTGGTGGAGTTCCTTAATGAAAAAATAATCTGTTACTTTCTTGAGACATAGAGCTTTTTATAGTTGTTCTAGCTATTTTCACCAAAATGAATTATAGTAAAATATTATCTCTTTTCAGAGAGATGTATTTAAGTCTTGAGTTGCAGGTTATGTATCCCTGAGAATAAGGGTCATAAGGTCTGGAGAATTAAGCTGAGGCATGAAGTTTCTGTTACCTGTTCTTGACTCAAGCGTGTTTTAGAGGATTGGAGTGCTAGTTACAGACTTACAAGAAAAGGAAATACACTGTCAACTGAATCAAAATTATATAGGCAAATACCAGGATAAAATGGCAATAAAAAATACTTATTGGAATAAAAGGAAGAGCCTAATCTAACAATGCTTGAATTACACAGGAACTGTAAAAGAAAAAAAATGGACATTTATCATTGCATATGTTTGAGTACTATTGGTTAAAATTTTTGTCTGTAGGCAGTAATTTTGACATAAGAATAAATAAGATATTGCAGATATCATGGGTCAGAAGGAAAACTAAACATGGGGTTTGAGTCTGGGAAGGATTGAAGGCACTCAGTCACAGCACTGAATCCACGTTACTCATCTTTGCAGTTTTGTTTAAAAAAAAAAAGAAAAGAAAAAGGAAAACAAAGGCAAAATTATCAGAAACATTCATTTTTTCCTAATTGCCACAGAGTGCTAAGGAGATCAGTAAAGATAAAAACAAATTTGTATGGACATGGGAGGAATGAATAAGCAGCTGATTTTACTTCTCAAAAATCTGTACTTTATTAGCAATATGGAGGTAGCACTTGTAAATGGTCCTCCAGACTTCATGGAGTTTCCGCACTATACACAGATATGCAGATTACACAGATATTTTCTGAATGTAAAATACTGCTATTACTCTTAGTGTATACTGCTATTAATAGTATACAATAGTGTATTATTTTTACCATTACTGTTGTAATAATTTTAAAATCATACATTTTATTCTACTTAATTGTATAAATTTCTACTTATTTGTATAAATTACTGGAATTTTCCCATAAGATCAGTACAGATCAATCATACATTATAACAATTATTCTATAAGTAGTCTAAATGATAGGAGCCCAATCTTACCCACTAGATAGGGAGTAAAAAAGGGTGGGTCTGTGTGTGCCAGATTCTGCCTTGGACGCACGTGGGTGGTTTAATCAATGTGGCCCACACATCTCTGAAACAGAATTTGGACTTTAATTAGACCGTCTTTTCACTGCCCTTCATACAGTCGCTTTTCCTGGGAATTGACAGATTCATTTTGTTTGGGTTTGAATCCACTCATCAGAAAAGGTTTTGTAAATGTGGATGGTTGTTCATATGTATGACTTTGGGACTGTTCCCAGCTTCAGCCCTCCCCCTTCCCCAGTTTTAGCAGAGCTGCTGAACAAAGTCTAGAGAAAGCCTGCATCCCAACCCCCTCTGCATCCCAACCAGGTGGGCTGCATCTGGGAGGGAACACACTTGATGTGATATTTCACTGAGATGAATCTAGGCAAATTCAAACAAAAGTAGGGACAGAAGGAGAGCAGTGACATCACTGTATAACTCCATAATGTTTTGCTTTTTGTGCATTCATTTATTTTGGTTACAAATGCATGCATAAATGACCGTGCTAGCCTCTGGTCCACACAGATGTCAATTAGCCAAGACCAGAGATGTCAATTAACAAATAACAGTAAGCTCAGGCTTTCTTCTGCTGTGCTCAGGAAAGCTCATTTGCAAACGGTGAGAAGTTATCTCCAAACTTCCCTAGCCCTTAGATTTGGATGAGGGAAAGTTGGTCTTAGCATCTCCATTTAATTACTGATCCCCAGCTGTGATAATCTCCCAAGCAAGAGACTTCCACGATCTGCCAGGAGCTGTACAGGGCATCTCAACTTTTTGGTTTGGAAGCCAAAAAACCTGCAGTCCCAACCAGTGTTGTTCACCAATCCCAACTATATAATGTGTTGATGAGATAATCAGCTGCAGTCTGCACCACAGCTTCCAGACAGAGCTCATTTAAGCTACAGGCACAGTGTCATTTTTTCATTCTGTTGCTGATTCTTTGGAACTTTAGAAGGCTTTTTATATTTTATGCTTTTATATTTGTGTCTGTTTTATTGCTTATTTTATATCATAGCTCTAATTGAAGACTGGACTTGACAGGCTGCAAAAAACAGTCTGGAAGCAATCAAACCAGTATTTTTATTTCACTGGTTAACACTTCTATTGTTTGACTTCTGTACCAATTTGGCAGTTATCCTACATGCTGTATACATATATGCTAAATTGAAGTCTCTGCTGCTGAGAGCCTGTACTGTAAAGGCAACCCTTGACAAGTGCACTGAACAAGGAGGGTTTTGCTGTCGAGCCCTGCTTCTGCAACAGAGGCCACGAACCTGCATTCTATAGAGAGGGCATTGAGAATTTGACAGCATATCTTTCACAAAGGGAGGAAGTATTCTTCTATTTCTAACCCACAAATAATACCCATTTCCTATGAACTAGAAAAACATGTTTACTTTCTATTTTATTTGAATCTTCCTTAGGAAAAACAAAACAACAGTACCACCACCACATGGCATGTGGTGGTACCACAATTACATGGATTGGATTAATTGATTTCTGGACCGCTCATATCCAGGGAAGTGTCACATATCTACCCATATCTACCCATTATATTTCGATTCTAAAATTGTAGTTAGGTCTCTTATCTTCTGGAAATGTAAATAGAGCCATGTGTAGCCAGGCTGTCACATGAGCGAGCAGGCTGAAGGTATGTCATCCCAGCGAGTGACAGCATTGTAGTTTGTGCAAAATAATCACTTCAGATACACCTTTCTTACAGAAACCTTCATATAAATAACCATCATAACCCATTGTTAAATCCAGCTGATCTTTGCCAGTTTGCTTTGCTGTCTGGGGATTTGCTAGCACAAATGAAGCAAGTGTTAAGGGGCATTGCCTGCCTCTCTTGGGAGATAGTATGTCCTCAGATACTCAGTTAGGGATGAAGGATGCTGCTCAGGACAAAATGCAGAGTAGCATTATGGGGATCTGGCATTAATGCCTGAGTGCTGAGGGAAGGGCAGGTGAATTTTCTTTCCAGCTCACAGTGTATCCAATTTCGTATAGTGCAGGATGTTGCATTTCACTCGGTGAAACAGCCTGTACTGGATAATGGCACTGTAAGATCCTGCTAGTGTTCTTATAGATGCAGGTGTGAATCTGTGTCTGCTTTCCTGACCCCGAGTGCTGGGCTCAGAGCTTCAACATCTGCAGTCATGGCTACTCTAATCTATTCTTGCAGGCAGATGATATGTCATCTATTATTAATACTGTTTAATAAATCCTATTAAAATAACTTCTTGCAAGTTACTTATAATTTTGCCAAACTTAAGCCAATAAAACCAAAATTGCGGTTTATTTTGCTTGTAGCTAATCTCTCTTATCTAAGTAAAAAATGATTTCTGTTTATGAAGTTGAAAAAAAAAATGTTTTGTCCATGTTACAAAACGATTGCAACTTCTAATTTTCACATCCATATGATGTTGTGGAGCGGGATTGCTCACCTTTGTGGCAGGGATTGCCTTTTGTCCTCCTTGTGTAAATCTGACTGAATTGAGCAAATTTATGAACTTTATGGATCTTTGGGGTAAAAGACACCATTCTGAAGTACTCATCTCAAGCCTCACTAGAGTTTGACAGCTGAAATTTCCAAGATTTCCCTGCTCATGGAGCCCAGTGGGCTATCTCCACATGTACTACAAAGAGTAGCTGGACTCAAGAGTCTGTGGACTCCTGGATTTTTCCACTGCAAATCCCATTTCCAGACCCTGATGTATGGTCAGCCAGTGCTGCATGTGAAAGCAGGAAGCCCTTCCTCCTCCAGAGCTGCCAGCAGACTCAGTGTGGTCCAGGTGGCCCTGAAAAGGAAGCAGCTTGACCATGGCATTGTCATTGGAAAATTCAGGAAGAAAACTCTCTCACTCCAATGAGGCATTGGAAGCATAGAGGAAAGAGGGAAAAGAAGACAAAAGAAGAGAGGGACTAAACCAGGAAAGAAATCTGATGGCACTGAAGTGTGAGAGTGGACAGAAGTATTAACTGGAAGGTGAAAGAAAAAGAGGGAAGCTCATTATGAGAGGGTTAGAAATCAGTAAGGAAAACATGGACAGTGAATAGGGCACTGCTTAGCTGCATGGAGGGCACAAAGAGATGCTCTTGCCTTGTCCCTGGTTGGATGGAATGCTGAGCAAAGGGGGGAGGGATGAAGTTGGGCAAAGCAGAGTGCAGAAAAGTAGGAGACAGAAGATCTTGGGGAAAAGTACACAAAATTCAGAAGCAGAAGAATGATTTACACTATAGAGGCAAGGAACTTTGTGTAGCCTGCGTGGCTGGGAAGGGCACTGAGGAAGTGTGCATGAAGATGGCTTTTGGGGAGAGAGGAGGAGAACAGGGAGACTGCAAATAGATAGCCTGCCCCCCTTTAGGTAGGGAGAATGAGGGATCTGGAGAGCTCTGGGGGGATTAGTGAGCCTGCCTGAGCAAGGAGAGCAGACTGTAAGAGGAGGCGGAGAAGGGACAGTGCAGCACAGAGAGCTGAACTGTGAACATGGAAGATAACCTGTGCATATAAACTGACCATAAGATGGGAAAAAGAAAGACCATGAGGGTAGGGGAGCAGGGAGACTTTCATATACACAGTTATGTTCTGGAGGAGAAAACATCAAGGCAAGCCTTTTGCACTTCATACGCAGAAAGTTTGTGGTTACAAGGGCAGCCCTTTGTTGTTCTTGGAAACGTCGTCTGCACAAGTAAGCTTTGTTACCACTGTACAGAGTTATGTTTATGTTAGAAAATAAGTTATCTTTTTAAGCCATGAAATGCTTCAGGAAGAGAGCCCAAGCCTTGGACCTGCTTCAGTCTTCTGTAGCAAAAGCAGCTCAGTGAGCTGAGGACCAGCCTGCTTGTTAGTAGGGTTTTGTGAGTGTTTCTCATGGAGTTTATGCTAGTGTATGCTAGACACTCACATTTTCCCTTTTACAGACAGACAGAGTCTGCATGGGCATCTGTAGATGAAAATGAGGTTCAGTGAGGCATCACCTTGTGTGCACCTCTGTTCCTCCTCATCCTTTTGGCTCCCTACATTGTTATTCACAGTAGCAGATCCTAGTGGCAAGAACAGACAGTGCTTAGTAGGAAAAATAATGGGATATTTAATGTATTTCTAGTCTTCTTTAATGTGTTGTAGCTGCGGTTACAAGGCTAAAACCAGCACCATATGACTATGCTACTTCGGGAATGGTCTATAAATGCGGTTAAAGAAGTTCCAGGATTTTTCTGTGGTGCCTAAGTCACGTGAATAGAGGTTTATCACAATCAGTAGGAATGCTGGATTTTCATATCACACATTTGCTGCCTAGGATGATTAGCAGGAAATTTAATTTGCACTAATTAGCCTTAGGGGAGCAAAAAATTAACATGATGGGAAAGTTTCAAGTTTTGCTATATACCATACCAAGATGGAAAAATTTGAGTTAAAGCTTGAGTCTTATGCTGATACACTGGACTTCATTTTCTCTAAATTGAATTAAAAAACTGTAGAAAATTAATATGTGCACAGCGAGTGGGTGGGTTTTTAGGAGCTTGAGTTGTAGAATAGTTGTTCAAAGTATTCACTGAACTGTCAGCCACATCCAGAGAACACAGTATATTTTAATCCTTAAAATTATGTTATCGAATATTGCAGTAAAAGCTTTAAGTCCTTATTTTCTATATTTGTATATTTTCCTTATATAATGTGCATTATAACTGCACATGCAGTATTCCACATTGTAACACACAGAGCAGAAACAGCTTTCACAGAAACCACTTCTGTGAAAACACCATAGTTTCTAATTTACAACACCCACTTGCAAATACATTTTTAGGGTCAAGTGCCCTTGTTTGTATGCTGGCAGAATTCCTATGAAAATAAGTTTTTCAGAAATTACTCTGAAAGGTATAAGAGAGACATGAGTCACCTCATAGTCCTGGTTGATAAATAAGAATTAGGAGCTAATCAAGTCTAATTTTGCCTGTTGATGGTGACTTTTCTGTCTCATTGTTCCAGAACACTTAGTTTAGATCTCTCAGTATTTCCCTCTGAAGATGGAAGTAATTTTCATGTATCCACCACTCAGAATTACTGTGGATTGATTAATGCATGCAAAGCAGTGACTCATTCAATATGGAAGTATAGGTCTATTATAAACTAAAGTGTTCTTTCATACCAGCTTGTGGTCGCATCCAAATTTATCTGTATAAAAAGAAAAGGAGGTGGAAAACATTGGTTGCATACAAGATAATTGCCTTTGATATTGTTTTTTTGCTAGTCTGTGCATCCAAAATGCATGCCATGCTCACTATTACTATTACTTACTTGGAGAACTCAGTACTTGGAGTCCATACTCCTGAGGAGTAAGAGTGGATATAAGCTACCACAGACCTTCTAGCCAGTGGCACAAATGCACTCAGTCTAAAGAGAGATTTCAGGAGGACTCTCTGTTGGCAATCCTATGTTGTATAACATGCACTGTATTGCATTCTCAGGTCTTTCTTCACTCTCTGGATTGATAGCCACAGCTGTCCTATTCAGTCAAAACAGTCAACAGTGTGTGTGCGGCTGTATGTACGTACACATGTGCACACATGCAAACATATTTGTGTCCACAACTCCTCTGTATAAATGCACTTTGCCTTTTTGAATGTAAAAATGCATTTCTGTAAATGCTCAGCACTCGTATTTGTACATTTATGAGTAATATCCAACTTTCAGTCATAATTGACACCATGTGGCTCTCTGTATGATAATTACTTTGGGACAAAAAACTTGCAGATGGTTTCAAAAATGACTCTAACTCACCATCAGTGTAAAGAGATTGAATAAGATGAGCTCACTCTCTGAATATCAGAATAAGCTTTTTTCATTGATTTCACTGGGAGCAGGCACAACTCCATTTCTACAGCAGACAGAAAACATGTATTATATTACTTAAATGAAAGTTTGATTTCATTGCACTTAAATTTATTCATGTTCTGTTAGCAAATGGTTGAAGAGTTTATAACCTAGAGCGTTTGCTGAATTCTGCTTTGTATTTTCCTCACAGCAATTGGAAGGACCCTCATTCCTCGTTATTTTAGCACTGTCTTTGAAGGAGGTGTAACAGACCTGTATTATGTTCTCAAGCACTCAAAAGAGTCATACCACAACTCATCCATCACAGTGGACTGTGATCAATGCACCATGGTCACTCAGCATGGAAAACCCATGTTTACCAAGGTAACAGGGAAGACTCAAAAAGCATGTTGTTTGTTTTTGTTTTGTTTTGTTTCTTTCTGGTGTGTCTGAGTGAAAAATATTGGCTGTTGCATTTTTCTGGTAGACTGAGATTATTTCTAATACTGAAAACTCTTGAATCCCTTTAATTACTATTTTCTGTATTCATTACATGACTGGAAAATTCTGTGGGCATCTTCTGCAATTCTCCCAGAAAGACTGCAAGAGAAGCACATAATGCCAGGTTTCTGGAACTACCAGATGTACATGAATTAAATGCAACCTGCCCATCTCCTTTTCTCTTGACTCAATTTTAAAGCAACAATGAGATTTTACATTGCTGGTACCTGCCATTTTGGGTGGCTCACTTTACACTTGATACTCAGTCTAAGGATTGTAAATCTCTGGAGAAAAAGGTGATTTAATACAGTGGGATGCTGGTCCAAAGGGCAGGAAAGTCAACGGAGGGACTCAATTGATCTGAGCACGTTCTGCATCAGGTAGTACTGTTAGTACTTATTGAATATTTGCAAATGATAGTGAATTATGGAATATAGTGAATTACATTATCTTCATGCATTGGCTACTTCTGTTTTTTTAATTAAAGTGAGTTTTGTATATTTATACCAAAAAGTACCAAAAAGATGGAAAGTCCAAGTCAAAATAAAAATCCTACCTTAAAAACCAGTAAACCAATTTTGAAAATGGAAAGGCACACTTCATAATTTAACAGAAAATGTTTCTTTTGCATCTTGTACCTGCTCGTTTCTGTGAACATCAACTTTCACATGGAAAAAAAGCACAGAAGAAAAGGTTCATCAGGAGGAGATAATCCATTCATATTGCCCATATCTTGCAAAACTGGGGAGGTTTTTGAGTCTAACAAGGCACTGATGTTGAGAGCATCATGCTTAGGGGCTGCGTGACACATGTAGTTTTTGCATGTGTGTCTTCTCTGACAATTTTATTCCTCATGGTGTGGGACTTGAAGGACACGGAGAAGAAGCCACCCATGTGCAGAGTGCTGGTGAGCTGGGAGGTGTATATTTTATGGTATATTTGTCACAGCTGTCCCACTCCAGCCCACTGTGGTTTACACAGACACAAACATGGAGATATTCCTGGGTGGCACCTCTTTACCACCTCAGTGCTCAGGAAGAGTTGTCCATAGTTGTCATATGTAGAAAACATGGAGAGGTGTAGGGAGGCTGCTTCTTTGTGGAGTTGCCTTTAAAGATTGTTTTTTTTTTCTGTAATGGCTGTATGTTAAAATGGCTGGATAAGTAATACTGTTGAAATGGAAGACAGCATATAGTGGAATAAAGGAGAAAAGAATACACTGCTCTCAGAAGTAAGTTAGAGCCAAATGCTGTCTCAGGTCTCAGCTGCATATGTATAACTTCTAGCAGAGATAGTGAGGTCATGGATCTTGAACACAAAGGTAGACTCTTAACTCCCACAGCATTGCTGGGAGAACAGAACTCCCATACGCAGCGCTCCAGCTGACTGAGTAGCTCCTCACATCAAGTCTGAATTTGACCCAGTGAAGGGTTTTTTTAGTGCAAAAATACAAATAAGCTATTCTTGTTAATAGCTATTTCAGTTTCACAAACAAATTGTAAGCTACAAATTCACTAGCATCTAATATAATGGGCTGGAACAGTTCTCATCACATATTGAATCAGGAATCCGCAGCTGCATTTTATTCATTTCGACATTTTCCCAGTTAGAGTTACTCACTGCATGCTGCAATATTGGATGAATATATAACACAGCACTTCCAATTTTTTTCAAATGTGGCTCGAACATGCCTACCAGTGAGGATACAAATAGTTCAGCTTGTCTTTCGAAGACTGTTGTCTACATAAAGTAAGGCACACGCTTAAGAACAGATTTTGTCAAGTTATAAATAAATACAATTCAGTGGCATGAATTAGAGTGGCAGAGAAGAGGCTAAAGCCCTGACTATCGTGTTCATTTGCCTGGGTAGATGTTTGGGGTTTTTTTTCTCCAAGCAAAGGAAAGAATTATGAGTATATCCAGTACTCTGTTTTTGAGTGTTTTCCAACACTCCAACTTCATGTATAGCCAAACTGGCTTTCTGCAGTTTGTGGTTTTTATAGTTTCATCATTGCCAAGGTTGAGCTTTGCTTCCATCCTGAGATCAAGGAGCACCCACTGGTGGGACAGGCCTTCTCTTGTGCTCCATCAAACTGATTTACAACCTTAGAACTCGAACATTCCCAGTGATTTTGCACATTCCAGATTTGTAAAAGCATCAGATTTCTTTTAAAGCCAGGTTTGAGAAATGGCCATTAACAAAAGGAGGAAGAGTTTTAAAAGGTGCATTGTGTCACTACTGCAAGAATCCAAGCATTATGGAACAGGAATGAATTTATTTCTCATATGCAGGCAGTTGAATTTCCTACAATTAATAAGTGCAGCGAAGGGGTTAAAAAGCTACTGGTTAGTTTGAGAAACGTTCTTTTTTAGTTTTTTCCTGGCCTAGTCTAGAGCAACCACGTGATATGCTGAATGCCTGCCAGCCTCTTTCTTGTTGATCCTCCGGAGACCATCTGTGCTGGGGGCATTGATTAGAGTGTGTCTGCTGGGATTACATCTTTTCTGTTGCCATGCCAACTAATCAGCTGATTTTGGTTACCACAGAAACAAAATGTCAGAGCTCACAGTACGGTAACATGAATTCAGCACAACAGAAAATGTTTTCTTAATTGGAGACCCTTTTGATTTTTTGGATTCTATGTAAAAGGTAGCATTAAAAAAAAAAAAAAAAAGTCCATTTAAAATAAGAACTGCACCCATTTTATTGATTAAGAGCAGTGTGTAAAATTCTGCTCCACATAAGGAAATTAAATTCCTTTATAAGACATATAAATTTTTACCACTGTGATATGAGGTATGTGTTTCAGTTTTTCTATTAGAATTTGTTAATGCTAGTGCATAAAACAAGTCTGTTAAGAGCTGTGGGTTTTTGAGCCACAGAAAAAACATTTGAGAAGCCACAGGTATTATTATTAAAAAATATTTTAAACCTGAAGGATTTTCATTTAACCGGTCAGTAATCAGGAACTTTGGCCTCAGCACAGTAATTTTAATACAACAGAATGCTTTTCTTCTTGTTTTAATCCTTATCTGCACACATGGGTATATCTCTGGGTAATTTCTTATCGTAGTACAAGTGACGTGAAAACCAAGATCAGGGTCAAGCAACAGCATAAGTTACATTAGGAATTTGAAGGCTTCACTGAGGTATGCTAAAAGGGGCAGAGGAGAACCTGTTGCAACATTCTTCTTCATAGGTCTAGAGTAGTTTATCTGTATAATATGCCTGTTAAAGTTACCTGTGTATTTCTGTAGAAACAAGCATAAGAAAAAGTGACGATAACATTAATGAACTGCTAACTGAAAAAGCCACACGTTGCCAAAGCAGGAACTAGTCTGATGGGAGCTAGGGTTGTAAAAAAGCCCAATGGCCTCAACCAAGTCTAGGATGGCCAGTTGCTCAATCAAATATTAGTTGTTTTAAAATTAAATTTGTAAGAACCTTTTCTTTTAAAAAGAATTGTTACACTATGTCTCCACAGTATCTCTGCACCCTGTACTTTGAAATTCTGCTTGGAATGGGAATTGTAACTCTAAGCATTCAATTAAAAGAAAACAACAGAAGTAGCTAAATTTAGGATCAGGCCTCGTTTATGTTTTCCAGGGTGCCATAAGGCAGGCATGTATTTTGCATCTACCTCTTTTAAGGAAGATCACAACTAGCATTATTTTTTTTTCCAAATACAGTTGCTTAAAAATCTTCAGTAATTTATTTTATTCATCATTTCTAGGTAGTATTCCCTTGCTGCCTCCTATGTGTATCTCTTACTTAGATAAGAGCTCTCACAGTGCTGCAGGAGCCACTGGCCATAGATGCAGCTCCACTGTACCCTCTGGCCCTTCATTGCTGTCCCACCATTCCATGCAAGGGCAGTATTAATAAAAGTAGATAAGAAATAAAAGTAAAAATGAGATTAAAAAAAAAAAAATACTTGGAAAAGACAAGAATGAGAAGAAAGAAAAAAAAAAAAAGAAAAAAAAAGTATTAACATCAACTGCAGCCATTCAGGGCATCCTATACTCCAAGTGGATAGGAAGGGAAAGTTTATGTGCCCGTCCACTGTGAGGCAAGATCAACCTAAGAAAGGTTGGGAACAGCGGTCAGCAACTTTGCATCAGGTGTGCACACTTGGACCTCAGTCACCTCCATTGCAAGGCTGGGTAATTAATTAGCAGTCCTGAACCAAGACAGAGAGAGAACTGATGCAATAAGATTTAGTGAGTACAATACTCTATGAAATGCTATGAAATCTTTAGTATTATTAGGCACTATCTGCTCTGCAATGAGGCCAGTGAAGTCATTTTCCCACATTTATTTTTTCCCTGTGTGAGAAAGAAAAATAATTAGTCCAGCTCAGGTGAACAATAGAATACTGCTCTGATATTTTTGAATGTTGTTTGGTCAATGATACAATACAACTGAAAGCAAAATTCCTGGGAATTTATGTCATGCATTTTATGTATTCTAGGTATGCACAGAAGGACGTCTTATCTTGGAGTTTACTTTTGATGATCTTATGAGAATAAAAACATGGCACTTTACTATTAGACAATACAGAGAATTAGTCCCACGCAGCATTCTAGCCATGCATGTAAGTAATCCTTTTTTCACTTGACCTAATGCAAAGAGATGAGATTAGATTTATGAAGAACTCCAGCAAATTTCACACCCAAGGCAATTAACTATAAATATTTTCTTTTGCCTGCAACTATATCCTTTATAAGTTCCTTCATTGCTCCTTCCTATCTCAGTGCTTCATTGTTGCCACTGTTGCTATATTTCCATTTTGGTTTAGCACAGTTTTGTTTTTAATCCCATTTTGTAGTCTGTATGGTTTGGGCTGAAAATCTGTTCATACTGATATCAACTAAACTAACATCAGTGAATTTCCATCATTGTAGATACAAATTTTCTTGGTCTTTAAATTAAGCTAACTAATTTTACCCTTATATAAGGCAGAAACTAAATAAATATCACATTTTTACTCAAAACACTTCAAAATTTAACCCAGGTCTTCCCTTCCTAATATTTCAAGACTTTTTTTTTATTTGTAATTGAATGAAAACATACACAATGGAACATTAAAACTTTATATATTCTACAGGATGAAGTCAAACCATAATAAAGTAAATCACTGAAAGGAAACAAAGAACACTGTATTATTGCTACTTTCAGTTCTGCATTGCAGAAGCATTCAGATTAGTAGCGCTCCATATACAAAATTAATTACAGGGCTATAGTGTTGTAGAGGGTAAGAATACAACCCCAAATATACATCCTTATTTTGACATCAAGTTACTTGGATATCCAAAGTTAAAGATATATATTTTAGAGAGGAGTTTTAAATAGCTTAAGCAGCCCAGACTTGGAAATACTGTTGGAAATCTTTTCCTCCGTTTCTCTCTCTTTCTTTTCTAATTTTTTGTTTGTTTCTCTTTTTTTTTTTTTTTAAGAGGGTTCAACTTCTGAACTATTCAACAATATCCCATTAAATAATGATGGCTGTGGGCACAATTTTATATTTAGGGAGGTTGCAATTCAAAGAGACTAGAATCAGACCAGGTAACTAACAACCAGCAGGTATTGTAGTAATGAGATCAATCTCATTCTGACGCAGAGGCTGGTCTCAGGTAAGCTCCTGGCTTGGGTCACAGAAGGACTGTGCTCGTGCTTTTCCAGTTTCATCTGAGGTAAAATAACCTAAACCAGAAAGGTTCTCCAGCCTGTGCTTAGTGCCTCTCACATGATTAGGTCTGTTAGAAAGTGCTTTGATGAGTTCTCTGCTTCAATTTCTCATACACAAAAAGAAAGCAATACCTTCTTTACTTCTGCCTTTATCTGCTTACTTTTCTTGTTTTCCAGCCACCACATGAAAGGCTCAAGGTCTTACAGGAAGCTCTCTGTGGAGTGGGTGGGAGGGATGCTCTGCTTGTCTGTGCCCTATGCATGACGAGACCTCCAATGTATATTACTTGGTTATGGACAGGAGGAAGTATTGGGAAACAGTTCCTTATTCTGGTTCAATTCTTTAAGGTTTTGCATTTTCCTGTGCAAACAGAGCTCTGTAGCTTATGGCATAAATTCATTATCAATAGGAATGACATCTCTCTTCAAAGAACCTTCCCCACATTCCACCAAGCGGATAAAGAAAAGCAAACAGATGGAAAAGCAAAGTGAAAATAATTCTTCTCTCTGTTGTTTAGGCACAAGACCCTCAGGTGCTGGAGCAGCTGTCCAAAAACATCACTCGAATGGGTCTGACAAACTTCACCCTCAACTACCTCAGGGTAAGCATACCATAGCCAACATTTATTGTGAGCATTTTTTAAAAGTTACTGTTAGCTTTGAGTCAACATAATGAGAGCAGAGCCTGTGTCAGACAGGTAGGAGATGGACTTAACTCTTAGCAGGAATGCAGGAGACTACAATAAAGATGTAGTTGCTAATAATGCAGCATTAAAAAAGGATAAGAAATTTGTCATGGAATTGAGGGAATGTGTGCACAATGCTATATACTTGATGGTATTACTTCTCATCTTTGATAAAAGGATTGATTTTTTTTCAAGCAAAATTGTTTCACTGTTCCTAAGAAAATGGCAGCTTGTTCTCATTAACAACTGCCTGTCTTCTCCACCTCTCCACCTCTGAGCAAACACTCAGCTCCAGTGCTGGCTGCAGCAGTTCCTCAAACTAGTTCTTGCTTCACGTGCTTCTGGGAGCCTGAGCTCTCTCCCCAGCCTTGCATTGAATTAAGTGTGTTTTTTTATGATTAAATAATGCATTTGTTCCCATTGCTTTTTGACCCTTGAAGTGCATTCAAAGTTTGTAAGTTTATTTTTATTTTTCAGAGTATTCCCTGGTGTGGGCTTACAATGCATACACTGAAATATGGGTTCATAGAGTTCATTTTTCAAGGTTAAAATTAAGATTTTTCTTATTCCTAAAAATGCCATTAATAGATAAAATAGGGCTGATAACTCAATAATACACCAAGCTAACTTGCCCAAGAAATCTGGTTTTATTCCTTCTAATTGTGTAATTATTCAAGATGCTTCTTGAAGATGACAAGAACACACTGGAAAATGCAGGGTTTTTTTTCAGCTGAAGGTAGAGCTGAGAGCCTGTGTTATAGTGTTTTAGCTGTGATTTTTTCAGGCCTGTGATCCTTGTAAAATATTTCCTATGATGAAGTCCTATCCCAGAGTGTTTTGGACTCCAAGGAGGAACCATGTCAGGATGGAGACAGAGATTTCTCTCACTGTGTATGCCTACGGCTTATAGACAGGCTGTAGTTTTCCTTGCTCTTCCAGGATAATAAGCCTTTGTTGGTAGCTGGTAGTGTATGTGGTCCTGGCTTAGAAGTAACTGTTCAAATTATAGTCTCAGTTACACAGGGCAGATTGGCTGTAACTGAAAGAAGAATTTGTCATAAAACCTCAGAGGAATAAGGCATTGCATTAGAATTTCTCCCGTAAAGTCAAGGACAGTACGTCTATGTTGTGTATAGTGCATTCTCTCCAACATCTCTTATCTTTAACTTGGAGAGCTATGGATTTGAAGAGTTGGCTATTTGCACATGCCAATAGAGACAGGGCAAAAGGGAGCAGTTTTAAATTAAAAGAGAGGAGATTTAGATTAGATGGTAGGAAGAAATTTTCCACTCAAAGGGTGGTGAGGCCCTAGGCAGCCTGAGCTGGTGGGTGGGAACCCTGCGTTGGAATTAGATGATGTTTAAGGTTCTTTCCAACCCAAGCCATTCTGTGATCTCACAGCTTGGTGTACTGGAGCTGTCCTCCAGAAATGGCCCCCAGGGCTCCCTCCTAAGTCACACCACATTTTGCATTATGGCAAACAGCAGTAGGCAGCTGTCTTCAGTAGACAATTTCCACGTTTTCTTTCAGTGTTTTCCCACGCCACAGGACATTGCCTGACTTTTGAGGTCTTTGATTCCCTTAGCGGGGCTGGACACAACTGTGAGCGCTTGGGCTGGTTCAGCACACGTTCTCTGCAGGGCTCAGAGGGCCAGGCCAAATTTCCAGTATGTCCCTGTCCCCAGTCCCTTCCCAGTCCTTTGTGTCATGTTCTGCAACTGCTGCTCATGATGATGTGCACAAGAAAGGCAGGGGCCCCACTAGGATGCAGCCACGCCGCACACCCACACTGCTCCCATCAGCATCAAAAAAATGGAAAGGAAGAAAGCGGGGGAGGGAGGAAAAAAATCCTCGGGAAAAGGAAACTGGGATCAAGCTAAGCACTGAGGAGATGAGCACTGAAGTGAAAGGGGATGAAAAGATGAAATCTTACTTTTTTTCTCCTTCCTTACTAGTTTAGTTAGCTTAACAGACAACATTAGGTCTCTGGGTGCAAAGCTTCCTCTGGCTCCTGCTGTGGTGATTCCAAAAGGGTTTTTTTTTTCTTTTTTACAAGCAATCTTTGTACCTCTCTTTCTTGCAGGGAGGAATTGATCATTCTGCTATTTTTTTTTTCAGATGTTCAGCTCGAGCTCATATTAGATGAAATATTTCCATTTGATTTACTTCTTTTCCAATCACTTTCTTCTGTTAATTTTAAAATGAAAATCCTTTCTCAGCTCAGGATTGTAAAATTGTGAGCTAGAAGTATCTGGTAAATGCACTGAGGTTTAAGGTGTTTTCTCCTTTATTTAAGCCAGCATTAAAGGATATTTTATCCAGTCTTCCCAGTATTTAGTAATTAGCACTGTTACATGTTTCTGAATAAGGATTTCACACTAAGCATAAAAATGATTTCCTTTTTTTTTTTTTTCTGCTGCACACAGCAAAGGCTTGCAATACTCATAAGCAAAAACTTCACTGATGGGCAGAATTAATCATTTTTATTCTCCAGCGTGCACACAGCAGCAAGCCGCGCTGCAGTCGCTTTAAAGGCAGAATTTAAACTTGGATTTCAGATGGTTGTGATATAAAGGCATAGCCTGTATTTTTTGCACTCTCGACATCACAGAATGCTAAATCATTGCTATTTGGAATAATTGCAGTTGCTGGCATGTTAACCTCCATTCCAGAGTGCCACATGCCTGTGGAGCCACAGCTTTGGATGTGTGCCCTGTTTTGTCTTCATTTATTCAGAATAAAGGTGTTCCACACAGAAGAACATTGATTTTTTTTTTTAATCATATTTAATGCAAACTTTAAGTATTTTTTCTGGAATGTATTCCAGAACCTGGAAATGAATTATTTTGTCCTGTGTCGTTTGCCAAATGCTTTTTCTCTGTTTTCTCTGGCACTGTAAAAAACCATAGGTTTCCTTCCCTACCAGTTACTAGTTTGTTTTGTTCCAGCATAATTGATTACCTCATCAATGGGGTCAGCCGACTTTGCTGTAACTGCTGAATAGGAGCTGAACACGCTGTCTCAGAAATAATGAGCAAAACCTTGTAGGTTTTAAATTAATATCAAGCTTTTTAAAAGGTAATTTTTCATCAAGTCATCAAGTATTACAAGATATTACAAACCATCAGATAATAAGTCCAAGACCTATTCCTAGTCTCAGTCAGTACAACTTCAGGAACAAACAGGGATCCTGTGCAGAGTTGAAAGATGGAGATAACACGCAGAAGACCAATTTCCACCAAGCTACAATGAATTAGTCCACACACGTTACCTTCTTATTTTTTGTCCGCGTAGTTTTCTTGTTGCTCTGCTATTTTGTTCTTCAGCGTGTAATGTGTTTGAATGTACTCTAAATAGCAGATATATGCCAGCAGCACTATTCAATTTGGAGCTCAGAGAATTCATGCTGCCTTCTATAAAATGATTTATTCTGTCAAAATTTCTCACATGATAGAAATGCCGGCCCCTAGTGCCAATTAGGCAGGACTACCTGGCCTGAGCCTTGACATACAGCTGTATCTTGCCCAGCAGGTTTCCAAAATTTGTTTCTCCTTTCTTGTATTGGGTGAGTTGGAGTGATTTCTTAAAGCTGTTCCCAGGGTGTTGATCCAGCGCCCTCCCCACGCCGTGGGTCTGCTCCAGCAACTGCTTTGTTGGAGTTAGTGGAGCCCAGCCTGCTTCTGTCCTCTCCAAAGGTAGAGCTGGTGCAGCACTTCCCCTTAATCCCGTACGGTGCATTCACCAGGGCTTATCAGAGCTACAAATTATCCAGTTTGTTTTCTGTACAAGCAGTAATGAAGCATTACCATCGCAACATAGAACAATATTTTCTGAATCCTCCTTTTCACTAATTCAGCTTTCTCACTAGACACTCAGATTTCTTCTGCTAGGAAGATAACATGAATTATTTAATGGGACACAGTTTTCTGAAGGCAACACTCACATTGCAGTAAATCCATCTGTAACTATATCCAACGCGCATGCAAAATTTTTGTTTGCATGTCCAAAATAGACAGACATGCAACAGTTTTAATGCACTGGGAAATTTGTTTTTCTAAATACAGTTTCATGCATGGAAAGGAAATGAATCCAGATCATTTGAGTGCTAGTTTCCTCCTAATGTGTTTGTGGCAGCTATCTGGTCAGTATTTAACAGGAGTTTGTGTATTTTCAGTGAAGGAGAAAGATTATGTGCAAGCATTGTTAAGGATGCAAAGTCAGGTGCTCTGGGTAAAGAAATGCTATATTTATAGTCACCCATGCAGCACTAAGCCATTTCCCTGTGTAAGTAACGTGATGTTGCCATCTTTTGACTACAGTGTCACACGTGGTGGTTTCCTTACAGCCCCTGGCTCAGGCAGAGCACAGGAATGCTAGCACCCACTCTGTACCAGGCACTCCAGTGCTACTCATTTCATAGAATCATAGAATGGTTTAGCTTAGAAAGAACCTTAAAGCTCATCTAGTTCCAAACCCCTGCTATGGGCAGGGTTGCAACCCACCAGCTCAGGCTGCCCAGGACAATCCAACCTGGCCTTGAACACCTGCAGGGATGGGGCACCCACAGCTTCTCTGGGCAGCCTATGCCAGTACCTCTCCTCTTCCTGAAGATTTCCTTCTACCATCTAATCTACATCTCCTCTCTTTTAATTTAAAACCATTCCAGATTTTCCTCTGTCTACCCGTGTAGAAAGTCTCCTTTTTTTCCTTTTTTTTTTTTCTTTAAGTACTGAAAGGATTCCTTATGGACTTTTTTGCAGTGTCATTGTAGCATCTCCTCTGCAGATGTTAATGGCTGTGTAGCACCTACACATGGAAGAGCACTGTCACCCCTGCTTGCACGTATGATGTTGAGGTCACTTGGGATCAGCTAACTGGAGGTAGCCATTCAGGAAGAGCACGGGCCTGACTTTTCAAGACACTTGTTGTAACAAAACTGTTGGCATTGATCAGTCTGCTGTCTCATGCTAGCTCTGTAGTTGAAAGGGGAACAGATGAGTGTTTCTGGGAACACACTGATAAGAGTGCTTTTCCCATGACTTAGTACTACAGTAGAGCTGGGTGTCAGGGGAATTTTGTTAGAGCAGCATTTGGTTACTCTAAAATCTAAGCTCATCCTTTCTTCTGTTGCTTCCCACTTCATTCTTCTGCCACATTTCGATGGCTTCAGCAGATAAGCACGAAGCCCTGCACATAGCAACTGCACTGACTTTGTTCTGTGCACATTGTGAGGTGTCAGAGAAACAGAATGTCTGAGCATGTAGTGAGATGCTGTACCCTAATGGATAGGAGTAACAAGTTCTGTGAAGGATTCAGAAGCACTCAAAGGACAGGTTTGGGATCACTTAATCATTTTGGGGATTTTCCTAATGAAAGCTGTCAAAATTTTAAAGAATCCTCAGAACCAGAGACACAACACTGTGTAGACTCTATTCCTACAAATGGTAGAATTTTTTCAATATGAGACAGCTAAGCTTGGGGCAGATCTCCCTGGGAAAACATGATCAAAATCAGAGGGTCTCACAGAAGGATTCAGATTTCTCTAACTTATCTGTGCCAACTATAATTAGCAGATTCTGCCAAGGCTCTCTGGTAATGTAATTTCTTGTGTTTATTTCAGTAATGATCACATTGTTTTCTTTTCCTCTATTTCATATTTTTATTTAACATTTTTAAGACAGCTATATGTTACTTTCAGAATAAAAATTGAGAAGAAATGTATTCTTTGCAACAGCTCATACAATCGTCAGCTTTTTTTTTAATAAAGACACGACATCACAGAATATTTATAAAACAAATTATTGTGTCTAAGCAGAAGAGAACAGAGAAAAGTGATAGAGCAGTTTGTTTTAGAAAAGAAGTGACCAGGATGGAGAGTGAGTGGGATGAGGCAGCAAGGATGGCAAAAATACAGGAAAGTGGAGAATGGGGCACCAACTTGGAGATATTGTGAAGGGAAGATGAAATCATGAGTTGCAGAGTTAGGGCACGAGTGATAAAGTAATACTAATATTGGTGACAGTAGCAGTGTTGTACCTTTCATCTGTTGATCCCTAAGCATTATATTGAAATAAATGAAGCATGATAAATGGGAGAGTTGTAACTCATCAAAAGTAAAGTAAGATGTAGCAGATCCAATAGCTTTTAAAAAGATCAGATAACAATTTTAAGGCAGACTTTGGACCAGAGAGCAATGAGCCAGTGCAGTAGTGACTAACTCAGCTTCCTGTGGCTCAGACACAGGTTTTAGTATCTGTGGATAGCAGAAATTTTGGATGCAAGTTAAAAACGGAATGGAAGCAGAACGTAAGTGATTAGAGAAGATATTGGGACTTAAGCAGAAACAGCAAATTTTATCCATATTCTGGAGATGGTAATGGCCAATCTTCACACAAAGGGCACTAACAGGATCGTGAGTTTCAGTTCAGAAAGATGTATTGTGTATGAACACAAGATAGCTACCATGCCCACTGGATATATAGACCATATGACCTTTGAAATTAAATTAAGCTCTGCAGTAATGAGAATGGAAGGATGATAGCCAGCCATGTGAGTCCTCAAAGCATCCATGAGTGAGAAAGCAGAATGAAGTTAGGTTGGAGCATTTTAAAAATAAAATGTTAGGAGGGTAAAAGGGAGAGAAAAAGACAAATCATCAGCCATATAAAAACAAGCCACAAGATTTGAACTAATAATGTTATTTCAGAAAGGAAAAAAGATGAGGGGAAAAAAGTCTAAGAACACAGCTGCAGGCTCTGTTTTTAGAAGACCAAATTAAAGCCTGGACTAATATGCAGTGCAGTCATAAATAATAATAACTATTAATTACGTTTAGAAATGGGAGCTGCAGAGGTATGATTTGTATGAAGACCTGAAAGCACCAAAACCAGCTTCTTGTTCAAAGCAATGAAAACAGCAAAAAATTTTAATTAGTTGTTGAATATTGAACGTCCATGGGTGTTCAGTGCAAATTGTTATGCAGAGAGGGGTGAGTGGTTGCAGAGGTCAAGAAATAGGCTTTAATGCAAAGCCTGGGGTTCAAATCTTTGTTCTTGGAAGTGGTTGTCTTAGGGTCTGAAATATTGATTTCAGAAAACTTATGGCAGCACTATGCTCTGCTCTCTGTTTGGAAAGCAAATCCAGTGTCTCCCCCATTATTTTAATTTTCAAAAGGTTTATTTTACAACTCTGTTGTTTATTCTGATATCACAAGCAACCATGATACATGATCTTTTCAGTAATTTTCTCCAGGTAGTTAACCTTACTGGTAAGCTTGTTTCTTCCCCTTCCTCTGACAATTTCCAAAGGTAAAATGGTGTGACACATTACCTGTTCCCTTTGACATATCTCAAGGTCAAATTTGACTTTTCCACGTTTACATGAAGGTTTGCTTTGAGCTCTTGAATTTGATCCTATTTCTAGGATGCTCCTATAAAGCCCTTATCTCTTCTGTGTGATACCCTGATCCTTGTACACATGAAGCCTCCCTACATTCTGAGTCTGTCATTCGGAGTCTGTCCATATCACCCCTCTTTTCTTCTATAAACTCACCATATTTTTATTCATAATAGAAACACTGAAAAAGCAACAACTGGCTCTAAGAAGTAAAATACAAGCACAACAAAAGAAAACAGGAGTTCAGCATTTCTGTGATTTTTACAGACTGACTTACACAATGCTAAATTTTTCTTCCAGTCCCTTCCTGAGCACTTTGCAGATGCTCAGAGCTGCAGAGTTAGTTGGGTCAGGAGACTGACCTGATGGAGAAACTCATCCAGCCCTTACACCTGAGCGATGATCATTCTCAGTAGCTCTCTCAGTGCTACTCATGCAGGGCAGGGAGCAGAGATTTGTATCATCTGGCTTCTGTCTAGGCACGTTTGTCGCCACTGAAGGGTTGTATGTATATGTGTGTGTATAGATCTAAGTGGGATGCAGTTTTACCATAGGAATCATACTGTAATTTACCAAGTAACTGCACTGATTGAAAATTACTTTCTGTTTGTGCTCACCTTTTAGAAAATTTTGGTAAACTGTTTCAATACTGTATGTACACATACATGAATATTAGTATTTATCTGGTGGTCATAAGTGCGCAAGTCTGTGCATTGCTTTTGATTTGTAAGCATATCTTCTGTTCCTATTAATGGATATATCAGCAGGGATACCTAATTAATAAACAGGAACCCATGATTTTGCAATTACCTCAACTACATTAGACCTGTAGGATGTAATCTACAGGCAGTGCTGAGCAGAAGTACTGAACCACCAGGTCTGTACTGCTGCATACATGAGGCTTGTGAGCAGTGTAAGCAGAAGTGGTTTCCATCTGTTTTGCTTCACTTCTAGCATTGTGTTCTGCACAGCTAGAAAATAGTGCTATACTAAATATTTCTCCCTGTCCCAAATGGCTTCTTTAATTCTCTGCATTGTTACCTTTTTCCCGTCAGTGTTTCTACCTCACCACTGCTTCATAATAAAGCAGTTTGTTAATCAAAGAACCAGTCTTAACATCCATTGAAGTCAATGGGTATCTGTCCTTTGATCCAAATGTCATCTCATAGTTTTTCATTTATTCAGAGGTCTTTTATACCCATAAAATCCAATTTATCAAAATTAATTTCTCCATTCCCTTGGGCAATTTTAGCCATGAAAATGCCATGCTGCATGAACAACAACAACAAATGGTTATTTTTATTGCGTTTTTGTTGTTGTTTTGTTTTGGAGTTTTGTGACAAAAGAAAATTAACTTGATTTAGCCGCAGATTATAGTTCTTAGGTGAGCCCCAAGGAACAAATATCAACTTAGGGATCTGAATTGAAGAAAAGGTTTAGGAATATAAAAGAATGAAGGAAGACAAAAGAATTGTGCTTTCATAGCAAGAGAGAGAGTTTTCTCATTTTATTAATCATTCAGGCAAAACTTAGAGCTAGTTTAATTAAAAGGCTATGCACCATTTCTACACAAGATAAGACAATTTTACATAAAGTAAGTATGAAGCACACACAGAAAAAGCCCACGGCATATTCCCTGGCCTGATTGCATAGCATCTAATTTATAAAGCAGGATGGGACACAGCCAGGTCTGGAGCAAAAGCTCCAAGGAAAACACAAGCTCTATCTAAAGAAAATGGTGTTGCAGTTAAGCAGAGATCACTGCATTCTGTGGAGCAGACCTAGTCTCATGCTTCATGGCACCAGCCTCAATACTGGTACAGTTACTCTGTCTTCCAGAGTGTGTAATAGATCCCAGATCCAGAGGAAGGTGAAGGTCTAAAGACTTCCCAAGCAAACTAATGAAATTATAAAATGGAATAATCTTCTGATTATGATATGCAAATAAAGGAGGTAAAGTTTCAATTTGCCACAGCAGAGCTTTCCTTTTTTTAGCTTTTGACAAGATGTGTTAGAGCTATGGTGTGCTATAAAATATTATAGTCTATTTTAATAACAAGTATCTTTCCTTTATAACTCTCCATATCCTGGTGGTATTCCTGTGTATCCTTGGGTGTCTTCCTGTATTTCTTTTCTAGTGTGTGAGTGAAATGTTCAGCCATACAAGGGAGAGAATATCTTATATTCTATTGCTATGACTTTGAACAATGTAATTTTAAAAATGAATTAACTTTATGAAAATAATTACAATAAGAAACATGAAATACATGAAACATGAAATACAGCTAGCTCATTATTATAGCTAATATTAGAAGGAGAACAAAAAATTACTCAGAACAAAAATAAATATTCTTAGAGTCAATATTATCACCAAAATCATATTCACACCACTTACTGTTTCTTTTGTGTACCTTCTTGATGGCTAAATGTATCCTGAAGACCATCTGGTCTTTTTATTTGTCAGCTGCTTCAAATTCTTCCTGGGTCAGTATCAGGGTAGCTTGGTTTGTATAATCTTACGTTAATATTTTGATTCCTACTGCAGACGGCTTTGCAGCCTAGAATAAGCTTCCTGTTGCTGTAATAGATAGTAAGGAAAGCCCCTACTTCCAGTGACACGGCCACACAATAATTTTGTGGACTTCACAGCAGCAAAGGATTTACGGACGCTGCCCTTGTCTAACCTCCAAGGCCTCCAAGGCTTCCAAGCTGCTGCAGGTCAGCCCAAATCTGCTGAGATGATGGCAAGAAGCAGTGCGCTGCTCACGGCTCCTCTGAGTCCAAACCTAGAGGGAAAAGGCTGCCTCTCTTTTGGACCACAGAAACAACCACAAAACACAAAAGCTGCACGAACTTTTCAGTTTTTCATTTTTTAACTGACTGCTGCAGCAGAGACTAGAATCATGAAGCAAGAGGAAAAGTAGCAGAAACAAAGGCTACCCACATGTGCCAGCGAACCGTGGCCCCCAGAGCAGGCAGAAGTACGCTGTCTATGAAGATGCTCTCAATCCTCTGCTTATGCTCTCCTCCCACGTTTCTTGCACCAAATACTTTTAATGACCGTTTCCTTCAAGAGGATGGAAAACCAGAGAGATCACAGGAAGGGTCAAAATATAAAACAAAATACTTTTTTAACACTGATTGGTTTGGAGTGATACTTTAGGCTCTTTTCTTTCTATTTCCTTTAAGTGAAATTAAAGAAGAAAGCAGCCTTTTTTTCACCTGCCATCAAGGCAGTTACTGGTCCTTGATAGCTCCTCCATTTAAATGGATGTTGTGGCTGCTTAGTACTTCTTGAGATGGATGTGTCACACCACCTTTTAACCCTAATTTATATTCTCAAACAAGCCTAAAGGGATCTTACATTTTTTAACTTACAGTGTTTGATTTCATTGTTCAAAGTTTTGTTCTTTCATAGCTTCTTTCTGGACAAGAATTAGATGAGAAAGATCTTCAGAGGATATCAACTACAATATCATTGTTGGTTTTAGGGAAAATCAGGCCAAAACAGGGAAAGAAAAGACTTAGAAGAAAAGTACGTGCATTTAATATTCTTAGAGCTTGCTCTGACAAAGCTTTTAAAAGGTGACCTGCATAAAACTTTCCTTAAATCCCTTTCTTTTAGACATGTAAACATATACTTTCCTAAACCAATTAATACATTTTGTCTTTGATCAACTTCTTTCTTCTAAGTTGGAACCAAGTTCTTAAAGCTTCATATGGATACACACGAAAAAACTATTTGTCACTATGTGTAATCGTGGCAGATGATGCATACAAAGATGAAAACACCGTTTGTCATCACAATCTAGCTTAAGGATGATTTTTACCTTGGGAATGAAACAATATGGTCAATTTTTCTTCTCATTAGCTACTTTATTCATATCTGCAGTGGCTGTCAGAAACGTGCATTTAATAACACTCAGCAATCTGTGTGTTAATAAATAAGGCTTCTTGAATCTATAGAATATCTTAGAAGTCATAGTTGTGAAGAAAATGTCTTTGGTGATGAACAATTTAACCTCTCAATTGGCACTCAAAAAATAATAAAAAAAAACAAAAACAAACAAAAAACAGAATTAATCTGTGATGACTTCACTGCTTTTTATTTATCACGTAGGTATTTTTGCATGAATATAAAATTTAGTGTTTTCCCCAGTTTTAGTTAGAAAACAAATTAACAACAAGAAAATCCACAACTGTAAGTTCTCCAGTGTAGACAGTGTGTTACTGAAGCAGTGGGAAAGTCCAGGGAGTGCATATGTGGTTGGTTATCAGTACTAAACACCTTGAATGAATCATCAGAAAAACTAGATGACTTCAGCCACCCAAGTACAAGAACATGCATTGCCTGTAGGCTGTTGCAGCTATTATAAAACAGAAATAATTATGTAGAGAGGAAAAAAAATCATCCACATACATTTACTAAAATATATGTTTATGACATCATTGAAAGCATGCCTAAAAGTTTTAGGATAGTAAAGTCATTTTGTATTATAAATTGTGTCATGCCTGCTCATATTTTCTGTAGCCTTAGAAAATCTAGGTCTGCATGCACTCTCATTGTCACAGTATCTGATCTTTTGAAATCATTTTATTTTTTGTTCTAACAATACTGTTATAAGAGCTATCATCTCTATTGCACATGTGAGGAGCTGTGAGATCCTCAGAAGCACATAAAACCCATCAGAATGAGGGTATTCACTGCGGCCTTCAGTTAAAACTTTCAGTCTTCAACTGGAGTTCGTGACTTGGGATGCCACAGGCATCTGTGCCATCTTGGTTCAAATGTTCTGTTTTGTTTAAGGAACATGCTTTAAACATTTCCTAACTTGATGATGATTTAATAATGGTGGTATAAGCAAGAGAAAGACATCTAGATGAAGATTTAAATACAGTGGGTACCAGTAATAGATATAAAACACCATTAAACCTCTTGTTCATGTTGGTGGAGGTCTCTTGCAAACTAAACTATTCTACAATTCTATGAATCAGGCAGCTGTTCTTTTGTTTATTTTTGCAGCAGTGTTGGCAGTGACCACTGTGCCTGGCTTCATCGAGCATACAAAACCCTTGCCTAGAAATCTTTGATGTCCTCCTTAGCCTGAGGAAGTTCAAACTCTCATGAACGTCCAGGTTCAAAAAATAGCCCTTTGAAGGCAAACAATGTGTGGGAGCCTGAAGAGGGTATGAAGAGGAGGCAGACTGTCTCAGCTGATAAGGGAGCATCTCTGACTAAGAATAAGGATTTCTCTTCCAGTTTTGGCTCTCAGGATCTTTTTTTTTTTTTTTTTTTTAATTGAAAAGCCATTGAGTGTCATGTTGGAGTAAAAGTACCAGTAGCTGCTCTTTTCTGTGCTCAGCTTGTATTTCTGTGTACTTAAGCCATCCAAATCTGTTAGGCAGACTTAAGATTCCATTTGTTTATTCAAGACCCTCAGGTTATGTCCATCCTCATCTATTAAACAGCATCCAGGAATATTATTAGGCCCCTGAATGCAATGTCTGTTCTCCCTTAGAGCAGTCCTTGGCCTGTTTTTTACCCATGCTGATTCTCAAATAACGCAGGAGAACAGTTCAGGAGATAGTGTGACATAGAGCCCATCACTGGAGTGCCATTTGTAGGTAGTGTCTCTTGTTGCATAAGGTTTAACATCATGAATATGGGGCATTCCCCAGTGCTGGCACGTTTAGTTTATTAGCATTGCTGCAGCTTCAAGGAGTTTAAGCACAGAGGGTGCCTATTCTGTGAATTTTGAACATGTATGAGTACATGCTACGTTCACCTCATCTGCAGCAGGTAAAATGCAGGTGTCTCAGAAGGACTTTATGGATCGTATTCTTGGAGTTGAAGGCTTAAAAGTGCTTTTGGATCTTTCTTCCTTCCATCGTTCCATCTTTCTGTCCTGTTTCGTTCAGTGGTATGACCAAGGTTACAGACCAAGTATGAGCTTGAAGACCATATCTCCTAATTTTTTGCCTCGTATCTTTACCACTGTTTCATTCCTGACTTTTGTATTAAGAAAAACACGATGTGTGTGTTTGTTATTTCTCTGTGTAGGAAAATGTTACTGTTCTCCTGTGAGCTGAGATCTCAGCTATAACATTAGCTCTAGAAATGGCAGTCTATTTTTATTCCCATCCCATATACACTGCTAGTAGTGAGAGAAATACCTTTGCTTGTCCCTCTGGAGGGGACCAGCAGCCTTGGCTGGAGACACGCATGTAGTGGCCAAGCTTCAAAGCACCCAACTGGTGCATTACACATGTTCCAAGATAGGAGGGCTGTGCCCAAGTGCTACGGAAAACCCCAACTCTTGGAAACATATCTGGATCTACAAAACAAATCTAAAATCTGAAAAAAAATGCCAACCTCTGTTTTTTACATGCATCTCTGAATAAAGTAAGAATTTATTCTGATTTCTTTTGTTAGTCTAGCAAAGTCATTCAGCTTGCAAAGTTTAGCAGGTTTCCTCCTTTCTGAGGAGAAAGTAGTACTATACTACAGAATTGTTAAGTGCAATGTTTTATTATGGTGATATATCAGACACAGAACACAGCTTGCCTTTCAAACTCCAAGCAGGAGTTTGCAGAGCTAGCAACTAGGAAAAGGATATTTGTACATTCAAGCTGCAGGTCTTATCTGGGCATCACGGTGAGATAGTAATCTTGGGACCTTATGACGTTATTTTACAGAGATACAAATGAAGGGTAACAGCAGTTGTGTGAAACTTTGCACAAATCTAGTAAAAGATCAGATGGTTTGTTTTTAAAAGGAGGGAAGGAAGACTATTTATTTCCCCCCAGAGGAACTTTTACAAAGCTATTGTCCTTATCAGAAGAACACCTTTTTCCTGAATGTTATCTCTCTGACATTTGTTCTGTTTAACCTAATGAGGGCAGGTGGAACACCATGGAAATGAGTTATTGTTGATTTGATATAATTATAACTTTTGTTTCAAAGTTGGTATTTTGAGCTTTCATTTTGCCTGTTGGTGACCTTGGGCTATTTTATAGTCAGTAACAAGAAACAAAAAAAAATGGCACTACTTTTCATTCTTAGACTGCTAAGTGATTCAGTTATCTGGAAACTGTTGCAGAGTTTCATACATACATAGCTTTTTTTTCTCTGAGCAGCAGAGTGTTGCTTGATCGCCCTTCCAACTGCCTTTTCTGCATAAGGAAGGGTTCCAGGAATCCCCTACAACATGACATTTTGGCAAGAAGACAGCAACAAGATGGGATATGCTGATGTGAAGCAGGAATGGGCTTTCTTCTACCAAATGTTTAGAGAATGTTGCAAACCAGGTTGTTGACTAGTGTTAGCAGTATTGGCATAAGAGTGTGGTCCTTCCAGGACAAAGAGGCTGCAGTGGTGTGCTTGAGTGAAGGCCAGGGACTGGGAATGAGCTCAGCTATGCCTCTGCTCCTCTCATGACCAACCTGTCTTTGTTTGTGTTTCCAGCACTAAACAAATAAGTGCAAGGGGACTTGAGGCTTGCAAACATTCACTATAAGCAGTGAAGCCTGGAATTTAACCTTGTTTGTATGCAGGGATAGCCACTTCCCATCTTGGCATTGGAACAGAGGTATGTTAAATTCCAGGTCACACAGAATGTGAGGTTTTTGAGTACCAAGGCTTAGGGAATACTTGGCACTATCTCTTGAATCCTAAATGGCTGAACATCCATGGTCTGCTGTCATGAAGCTAAAAGTTTTGTCACTGCTGATGTTTTTCTGTTGCTGTTTGCTCAGTAAATTGGGGAAAAGTGTTCTCTAAACTCCTAAGAAGTGCTTTGAAGCAAAGATTTGTTTAAAAATACAGTATAAGAAAAAAAGACAATAAAAAAAAAAAAAGCAAACTACATCCACAAAGCCACTCCTTGATACTTTACATGTACGTTTGCTTTAATAGCAAACCCTGAAGGAAGGCGAATTCCCAGTGCTGCTGTTCTGCCAGAATCAGGGGACAGCTTCTATCCTATTAGGAAGAAAAATTGCTTCAGCTCTGCCTATCAGATAAATGATCATTCTTAGGAATTCCATCAGGAAACTGCTTCTTCTAAAGCACCATCTCCTCTTCACCGTACTTGGATACTGGGAAAACTAGGAGGGTCACACACAGAGGGAATGAAATCTAAGTGTAGTGTAGGAAGAAATTTATTTTTCTCTGTTGTCATCTTTCCTGGCTTTCAGCCAAGCAGATTTGGTCCCCAGCTGTTAGATCAGCTTAGTTATTAATCCCCATGCAGTTCAGACACAGTGTGCTTCTGGAGACAGGGTGGTCCCCAAGAGCTCCTCTCAGTCTGGACCTGAGAGCCACAAGCCTCCACACGACTATCAGGCAGCCAGCCTCTGCTCTAAAGTGACCATTCTGGGGGAGCTGAGATGATCAGCTCTAATTGCAGCTAAAGATAGCTTGTCTTTAACAAGCCAACACAGTTCTGGCTCAGAGAAAAGCTCCAGTTCTTTTCAGAAGCCAGCACATAGTCTGACAGTCTGTATCAGTGTCTTAAGCAGCATTTGTCCCACATCACCAGTTTCAGCCACATGTTTCTGCCCACATACTGCCTATTCCTTTGATAATTTTTCAGACAGACCAATTCCTTTGGTTATTTTGTTGTACCACCACACGAACAGCTGAGCTTATGCAGCACAGGGATCAGCACAGTGCTGACACTGTCACCTAGGAGAGCGCAGTCTTATAGTGTAACATCCTTTGGATTTTGACCTTTTATGGAGCTTCCACGTGATTTCTTCTAGACTTGCTTTCTGGAGGGAGAGAAGGGAGAGGAGACAGTCAGAGTGTTTTAGTGTCTTTGAAACCAGATGTTCCTAAGTAGCAGTTATTCAGTATTTGATGAGCCATTCAGTCATAGGTTATACAGCTGGGAACAAATGCTTGCAGTCTTCTCAACAAGAGTTCAACTCATTTCTCCACTTAGGCAGGTTGGGGAAACAAGGGCATACCTAGGGAATATAAAAACACTGCCAGCATTTCTCATGTTCTCCATTCTCTAAATGTTTGATTACTTCATGGTGCAAATACCATATTACTCCCCAGAAGCCAAGGCTAGAGTTCTTTTGTTGTCTGCGGTACTAAGAATAAGCTTAAAAACAAGGGCCATTAAAAAGAATACTCCTGCCACTTTGCAGGTCAGTTGTGCCTGCAGAGCAATTAATTGATCCTCATGTCTCCATCAGTTGACTCATGCCATAAGTCTTTCATACTTTTCCCATTCAATCTCAAAATATTTTTAATGTTTGGAAATCTCTGGCTTTGCCAGTATTTTATACTTGGCCATCTCTTAGACTTCAGGAAATTTCTTAGCAAGAGTTTCCACCTTTCAGCAGAGCTGGTTCTCAAAGCTGTAAAATTCTTCATCATTGGCTCCCAGAGTGAACTCACTGTGGAAGAACATGATCAAACAACATATCCAAGGACATACTGCAGACAACTCACAATAATAAACTAGCTGCATTAGTCTCAGAACAGCAATTCAAAGGATCCTAGGATTAAGCAAATACTGTATATGCCAGTTCATTTGCACTATCTGCTGAAACAAGTATCAGAAAGGGAAAGGATAGTAGGCACATGGGACTGTGTGTTGAAATACATCTGGAAAAAGAAAATTGTTTCAGAAAGCTATGAAAACAAAAATCTGGGTGCTTACAAGTTTGCAGCCAGGAGAGGTAAGGAAGAATTCTGTCATTTCAGTGACCTCAGAAATTTGATTTTTTTATTTACTACTTTTTAAGAGTGGGAAGGTTGTGGAACTTAATATTGTTTACTCTGGAGTCTGTTTCAGACTCATTAGAAATTTATGTTTCTGTGAAAAACACAAGTACAGAAATTATTGTACACAGAATAGGAAGTAAATATTTTTCAAATGTTTTTGGATTCTGTGAGTAAACGCAATGGTTTAGATGATGGTTTAAAGGATGCAGTTGCTTACAGAAAATGTGTTGCATCGATCAGAATGAGTGACAGGCATTTAGATCCTTTAAGCTGATCTCTGGATCAGTAATGTTACTGAGGATGTTTTCATGTAAAATGAGATCAAAAGCTAAGAAACTTGGTTTTTCAGGCACTATTGTGAAATGTGTGTTAATCAAAAGATGATATTGGGTTTATATGATGTCAAACATAGAAACAGTAATAGAAGGGAGAAAAGATCCCAGTATTCCAGTAGTCTGGGAAATGCAGGTGCATCTCTCTGGTATGTCATATGGCATATTAGCGTATAGCAACTCATTTCAGCCACTGAAAATATATATTTCTTTTCATCGATACTGCTTAAATATTGGATTTAAATATTTTTTTCCCTTATAATATAAATTGCTATAAGAAATGTAATTTAACAATCTGTGCCAAAGATAATGGCTGTACAAGTCAAAAGACATTTGAAGAGAAGTTTAACTTAGTGATAAATGTCTTTCTCTGTGAGATGGTGCATAAGAGCTGCAAACACAGCCCATTGTTAGGTACTTTCTGATTTAGACTCTGAGTTAAGTGCAAGAAAAAAATTCTGTGCTCTTTCCTTTAGAGTTGAATTAGGGCTACATTTTGGAGCGTGATTATTGAAGAGTTCCTTAAACAAATGCAGCCAAAAGTAGTAATTGTTTAGACAGTTTCATTTGCAGTTCTTATAGTATCAGAAAACCTCAAAATTACTGCTAAGTATCACTAATTCATGGCTAGGTGGTGTTAAAGGACCTAACACATCAGCAGAAAATAAAGTCTGGCTTTGTGTATATCATAGGCCATTACGTGTTACTGAATTACTGCCAAGCTGAGCCCAGTGGTTTCCATTTCGTAGGGACATAACTGGTGTTTGGTAAGAGCAGATAGTATCCTCACAGTACACATTTTGAATTATGGAATTATTATTTTCCTTGTTATATAGGTGGGACACAGAGTAGTTCAGGGAACCATTAGGAGGCCTTTCTGGATGCTGCATTCTCTACCACAAGGTTATTTTCTCTGAAAAATCAACATGAACACCACAGGAATCCTAAGGTCCCAGTAACTCCTTCCTTGTAAAACTGACTTCTCCTAACACTAGCAGTGATAATGAGAATTTGATGATTGTTCTGTGGATTGTGTGATATTTTCAGTCCTGGCCGAAACACACTAAAAAGTTGTTTTGAAGACAGAGGATACATGACTGTGATCACACTAGCAGAAAAGTTCAAAATCCGCCCTTGTTCTCTAAAAGCACTGAACTGCCTGAAGAAAATTGATGTGTTAACATAGGCAAAATTACCCAAAACATGTACTAGAGGTAAAATTCACATTGCCTTGCTCACATGAGAAGATGTAGATGGTAAATGTTTCTATAAATAAATTATTAAAAGCCAAATCATAATTATTGTTGGAGTCGGTTTCCAGGGACATTGTGAGTGATCCGGAAATTGCAGCTGCTCTGCCCCCAGTGGTGCCAGCAACACTGCATGCTGCCTGTGTGCGTAAGTAATGTACGGATACTGCTGTCTGCATGCAGTCAAATTTTAGTTTCCCAATCCAGAAACGTAGGCCTGCCCATTAGTCAAGCTCCTCTTCACCTCAGAAAACAAACAAGACTTCCCGATCGCTATGGCTCTACACACTCAGCAGTGCTCTATCATGCACCCTGTGGGCTGCTGGACGGGCCTTGCCCAGCTCACCTGAGGGGTAGATGCACCCACAATAGGTCTGTAGGTTCATTCTCATCAGTACTGACCCTTTGTGCACGGTATCACCAAGCAATATAAATGCAGCCTGGATCATATTTGAGCAAAATCACATTTCTGACAAATTAGCAGAGCTTTTGTTGTGCACTTAGGACTGATTTTGGTGGTAGCTAATCTCATGCAGGAGTGGAAGTGGCAGGTGATACCTCGTAAAGCAGGCAGCATACCAACACAAAAGTAATCTGTTGGATAGTTTTGAGAAAAACTTGAACTGGTCAAGTTAATTTCTACAAGAAGAGCCCTTTGCTTCACTCGTGTCCAGGAGCCTTCCTGCTACTGTTGGTGTATTGGTGAGCACAGCTTAGATGCACGGATATCAGCACTGGGAACAGTGCTGCAGTGCAGTCAGTAGCACTGATACACACACTGAAGACCTTTTTCAATATTACTTCTACAGAGAACTTCAAATGAACTGATGAGTCTGAAAGACTTCCCAGAAAACACGTTTCCTTTTCAGCTGGCAGCTCAGTTATTCATCTAAGTAGTCTGTGGATTAAGTAATTTGACAACCACTGAAAGGTTTCTTTATGTGAAACAGTGTGTGCTATTGCTCTCTGCTTTTTCCATCTCACCTCTACAAGTAGCCCAGAAATTCAGAGCAGGTATATCAGGCACAGATCAGACCTGCCATCGGCTGCACCAAAAGCTGGCAGCTCTCTGGGAGGGACCAGTGCACCTCAGGAACTGCAGCATGGCAGGTGTGTGAAAGACCAGGGAGTGAAAACAGAAACAGGGAGATTGTTAACAAGACTGTTTTTTTTCCCATTTGCTTTACAGCTCGCTTCTTTACATACGTGTTGGAAAGACGGAGCATGGATCTTTGTCATTGAACATCACAGAAAATTAATGTAGGAGAGGCTATGTGGAAGTACAACACCATGTGCTCTAAAATGCCATTAAACAACCCAGTATCTAATTTATTTAGCTAATAGGAGGCTGGGACATCTGATTTTTCAGTAGTAGAAGTGGCTGTCAGTTCAGTGCTTCACCACCTTTCCATCTCAGACAAGGCAGACAGGAGGCCTGCTTGCCACCATCCACCTGCAGACGCCAGCACTGGTGGCCGGCTCCCCTCCCATATAGGCCCTGGGTGCCCCTCTCTAGGGCCCGCGTCCCCCTCCTTGCCCAGGCTCAGCAGGGCTGCCGGACAGCGCCAGCACCTTGTGTGATGGCCCCACGGGCTGAGAGATGCAGACATTCAGGGACACAGGGCAGCGTGTGCCAGCCCTGTCATATCTATCCACCTTAAATCCCATCCCTGTTTTTGTACAGACCCTGACAGAACAGCTCCATTACAGTGTGTGCAGGCAGAGAAACAGTATTGATTTTGCTGTGCCTGAATGGAATTCTTAACAGGAAAACAAACCTAGTGCTGATTTTTTTTTTTCCCTTTGACTTCTGTGTGTGGGTTTCTGTACTCACCATGTAGGATTTGATCCATGGGAAGTACAGAGATAGAGCTTGATTTTTAAGATGAACACAACCAAGGCTCCAATCAGAGCAGACACAATTTCAGTATCAGTAAATAATTTTGCACATGTATTTAAATGAGGTGCAAATTAACACTCTCCTTCCTACCTACAGATCGGAGAATCAGATGGGCAGATTTTTTGCATTTTTCTAGGGCAGTTATCAGGAACCATACCCTCCTCTTTAAGCACTACTAAAAACATCAAAAATGTACCTGATATGCCATTCACTGGGCCAAGCAACAGCTAGCCTTATCTAAAGCATATCCTGATTTTTTTGAGGATGTTGCTGTGGGTGAAGTTTACTAAAATATGATTTTGAATGCAAAGCTTTAGGTATAGTATATGCTAGTTGTGTTACTAACTATATTCTTACAAAGACAGTTTTTAAAGCATCATTAACACAAATGATATCAATACTTAAAAGCATCAGTGGCTGATTGTGATAATACAACTTTGCTATAGTGGATGATCTATGAATGTAAGCATTAAATGCTCTCTACTTTCAAGTCATTAATCCCTACTTTCTTTGAATATGTTTAATTAAAAAGTTCAATTTTCCAGTAATTGCTGTGTTTATATAACCCTGAAATGGAATTTTATTGAGGCACAAGGTCTTTTATATAAACATCCATCTGTCCACCATGTAACTGTGCTGGGGCAAGTTTTGTAGATTGGGTGAAAAGTGGAGAGATTATGGATGACTGTGTCCCTGTAAGAACTGTGAACTTTTGTCCTCTGTGTGAAGGCTGTGCAGGATTTTTGCTTTCATAATTTCGGTACCAAACAAGGCAACTGAAGAGTCAATAGGAGAGAAAATCATGAAACAATGGATTTAGCATCTAGCAGAGTTGCTTATTAGTTTATAAAGAAAAGCTCCTTCCTTAGTCTTTTTTTCCTGTGTCAAGCTTTACACTGCAAAGTATTGTCTGCTTCTTACATTGTTCCTTTCCATTTGAATGCAGAATAAATGAAACCTTAATTGCATGTATAAAATACATATACATGAGTGCATATATGTATGTTTCAGGCTGAGAGATACTGCTAATAAAATAGAAAATATGTTGGTATTAATAAGGTTGGCATTCAGAAAGTATGAAATAAATACATGGAAGTTTGTCAGCTTATTAATCATTCCATTATAAGTGGTGTTTTTACTTTCGTTGCTCTAACATCTAACCACAGTTCATTGGCTAATGGCCAAGCTAGCTTTTGCACTGGCACATTACCATGCGGTGCAGTTCTGTACTTCTCTTCCATTTATTAATGCTGCAGACTTCCTACAATTCAGGCTAAAAATAGAACTGGTTATGTGAAAAACACTGCATTTGTGCTTGAGCTGCAGAATAGAAACAAGAGGATTTTATGTGGACGGGGAACAGATTCATGACACAGAAGAGCTAGCTGCTTATACTCTGGAAAAAGCTTCATTTTTGCATGGTTGTAAATAAGATTAGAGTTGCTACATACACGTTAGTCGGAAGGATGAATCATATTTGTGGTATTGCCTCAGTATGTATGAATCTTCGTGTGTATCTACTGCATGAAGGAAAGCTGATTTCTTGTACAAGAAAACCTGAAACTAGTGTAGTGTAGAAAAGTGAATTTGTAAAATGAAAGGCATGTTTTGTTTTGTAGTATAAAGGGTGTCCTCATGTGTGACACATGTTCTGAAGTGTCCTCAAAAAAACTACATGCTAAACTGAAACTTCAGCTGCACCCCTGCATTTTCAGAATTGCGTTTTGGCCAGGCGTAACCTCTCCTATTGTTCTGCTGTCAGTATCTTGAAGGCAGCATTTGCCGTCTGCAGACCATTTCACCACAAAAATATTTCTAAACTTATTTCCAGGTTGTAATATAGCTGCCTACTAAAAACTGCCAGCATTCAAATGCAGTCCCCATGCTCTTGATCTTTTTTATAATGCCGTGATTCGTTTTGGATCGGCAGCAGTTTGAACAAGGCAAAGAGCGTACCGGTTTCCATCTGAACCTAAGGGAGCTGCCGGGGACATAGGTGAGGAGTGATAGTGGATGCATTTCATAGTCAAAATGAAAAGCAGCAAAACTGATAAGGTCTCATTGTTGCACAAATAGAAAAAGCTAACAGTTTGCATATCAGAAATATCAGGTGTTAGGATTTGACTCAGAACCGCTGAATACTGCTTGTTTGCCTTTGGAGAAATAGAGAGGAAGGAAATGTCATGCAGCAACATCACACATGATAGCGATGGGAGATGGCAAGTGGGGAAATAGACTTTTCCTATGCTGTTTCCTAAAGATACTGTTTGGGCTGACTGCGATGGTGGATTATTAAGGAATTCAGATTATTAAATATCTGCATTTGGCAAATCACGAGAGGAGAATCTCTCCAAGAGTACAACAGTCTCAGAATTCACTCTTGTTTTGTCCTTAGTACTGTGTAAGAAATAAAACTGCTGATTGTGTTAGGAGAAGAGGCAATAATAGTGAAATGAGAATAAATTGTAAGCTGTATCATTTTTGAACTATCTAGAGAAAATGAAATTAAGAAAGCTTTCAAGTGTCACATGCTTTACACCAGGCCACTGAATCAGTGAGGTAGAGCAACAACTATTGGGTAGCTGTGTCAATTCATAAGCTACAATTGGATGTAGAAAAAAAAAGATTAGTTCACAGAACAAGGCTCAGGTAAAAAGAGTTTGATCCAAAGTACTCAGCTCAACCCCTTCATTACTGTAGACCAACCTTAACCCTCACACAGTGGTGGAACACCATCCGAATACTACGTGGGCTGAAATCAATGGATCTGTTCCTATTTACAATAAAATTTATTTTTGTCCTGACAAGCTTTCTGAGATTGATACTCACTGCTATACCAAGTGCAATATAAAGGATCCTGTAATGCAGCCAACATGATGACTTTTGCAATACAGTTTAATACTAATGTTAAATCAAATTATGAAGATAAATTTTATCGACTCTCTTAAAACATTTCACAACTCAGATCTGATCGGAGAAATGTAAGATACATATCCTGCCTAATGATCATTTAATAAACAAATAGCTGGGAGAGAAGAATCACACAATATGATAGTCTGTACAAGACTTCTTGTTACAGTGCAGATTTGTGATGTGATGTATTGATCCCTTCCTGCAGTTGGGAACTCTGCTCAAGGAGAAGGCTCAGGCAGGTTGACCTCGCTGTGAAATACACAAACCAATTTATATAATTTGGGTGAGGCCAGATTCCACCAGGAGATCTGTTGCAAAGAAGTAATGAATTATTCAAATTCTGGGTTTTCACAGCCTTCAGACTAAGCCTGTCAAGTGGAAGGTGAGACTTCTGCAAGTTCTGTTGTTTTCATTAGCTGGACTACAGCTGGATGCAGTTTGTCTCTGCCATTGGGATTCTGGTAGTACGTACTCATGGTATGGAAACCAGCCGCCCTTAACTCAACCTCATTTGCCAGCTAGGAGAAAACAAACTAGATAGCCTCCATTGTTCACTTTGGTGAACAGTGAAGTAAAAAGAGGTTTGAGTTCATCTGGTACAAACAGTATTAAAAACTCACAGGACTGGTGTGATGCCACTGAAGGAAAGGTTTTTGAGAACATCTCATTATATAGAGGGTGAGTAGAAAAAAAAAGCATTTACTAAAAGGACAGTTGCGTAATGAGAGAAAGGGGGAGTAATTTAAAGTTGCAAAAGTTAGTTGCAAAATATGAAACAAAAATACAGCTCTATTATAATCAGTATTAAAACTTAAAAGAAGGTAACATAAATATGACTAATAAAGCCCCCGCTAAACCCACAAACTAAAGATCCACAAATCATAGGTCAAAATGGAAAAATTAAGCAAAATATCAAAGAAAGCAATAACAGCTATGTTTGAAGGGAAAAAGCAATGACTGGTAGGCCTTAAACACTTATTTTAGAGCTTAGGAGTATTGCAAAACAGAATTCATTCCAGCACATACTGATAAGGTGACGGTGCTGCCAAAGAGGTAACTAAATAAGGCAGATGTCAAGCTCGTCTCCACAAATGCAGCTTTAGCTGCCGCCACACAGAAGGACAGAATTAATGGCCATGAGGGCTAGCAGTTACCATAGCCACCTGCACTGCTGTGGGGTGCTTGGAGGAGAGGGCCGTGATGGAAGCTGCTAGCTGATAGATATGTTAAAAAAGAGAGGAAAGGAGAGAGAGAGAAATGAAATGGGGATCCAGCACACTGATGAGAATTAGCTGCAGCGTTGGGCGTAGCTGTGTGCTGTTGCTGTGTGCCACTCGCACACGGTATTTGCCTGGAAAAATACATTTTTTTAAGCTTAGCCTTACCTGAAATGAATGCTGCTGCTTTCTGTTCTCGTTGTTGCTGGGAATTGAAATGGCTGCAGATAAAGAGCAGTGTAAAAACATGATGAGCTATGTAGCTTGGGAGCAATTGAGCAGCTGAACACTGCATTATTGAGAAATCATTCGCTACCTCTGGGTGTTAGTGAGAAACTGGAGAGTCCTAGACTGGCATTCAGGGCAGAGCATAGGATGAATAAACATTACTGATGCTGAGTATTTACTAGCGAATGCAGCACGGGGCTTCTGGAGTTGCATGTCATTCGACTGCATCTTGCAGAGTTAGCAGGACACAGAGAAACCACAAATTCCAGAAGCTTTGTGGCAAAATTCATCTTACATTGTTTTCTAAATAACTGAATTATCAGTGAAATGAATGACATTTTGCTTAATGTGCAGCAGGTGATCTGCATAGCAAAACAGCGATATTTTCAAGTGACAACACGTGAGAACCATTTAAATACGTATCAGATATATCAGTAAACCTCAAGGGACATGTAGATCACTACGTTAAATTGTTATTTTCATGTGCATACCTTACTGTTGCCAAATTACTCCTGGTTTAGTATTTTCTTTCTTATCTACTTGAGATTAGGAATCTCTTTAGAATGAGAGCCTCAGTAGTTTGTTAAATAGCCCCGTATATCTATGGCTTTTTATAAATAATAAATAATAAGCCCTAGATGCTAATGATCATTAATATTGCAAGCGTTAAGCTGGAAATTCTAACTCCTAGTTTCTTAGGTAATTGGAAGTATAAATATTTTTTGACTCAGCATGGTGAGCAGTCACAAAATATGGAACCTTAACCTGTGTGGAGTGATGGCTATTAAGTATATCCCAGACCCAGTAAATCTCAGGCTATGGAACTTGTCCCAGAATCTGCTCTTGCTACAGAACCATGCTGCAGAAACTCATCCCACATTTTTTAAAACTAACACAAAATATCCACTCCATATGGTTTTGGAGACTTACTTAAAATGTGAGCCAAGTTCAAGCTGATGCAGTTCTGTCTTGCCGAGCTCTGAACTAGTATAAAACAATTTCTTTCAGAGGTGCAGTCACATTTATCTCTATGAGTTTTTAAGTCAAAGCCTAAAGAAAGAAATTTCAGAGACAAACCTTTTCATTGCTGTCTGTTTAAAGAAAGTATATTTAATTTAGGAGTAAATACAGTATATGTTCCTATACCATATTTACAAGCATTTTTTTCACTGAGTGAATATCAAAAAATCATATTATTCCTTACCTATGTAGCAAAACCAAGAACTTCCATCTGCTTACACACTGCCAATTAAAGAGTCCTTGGAACAGAAGGATTTGGAAAAATTGAGAGAACAGTAGTAACAAGAAACAAGTCAGGGAATAGCCTACAGTGTGGGACTGTTCAAGCTATTGGAGTTGAGAGCTGCCTTTTCATTCAGACCCAAAGATCGTCTGAGGCATCATCACTAAAATAAATGGATTTTGACTGGATTTTAAATAGGCAGGTTCAATGAACTACTTTTATAATTTAAATCAAAGTGGCTACTGAATTTGCTGCTTGCTATATTAAGTTCTGTAACATCTAAGAATTGGTAATTTATTTAGCAAAGCTTGGCATATATACTACATGGTGACACAATGAAAATTTCTTATTAGGTTCCACATCTCAGCAGATGTGTATCTGGCCTCCTGAAAAAGTGAAAGCAGGTAGCAAGATTGATGGAAATCTCAGAAACACTTATTTTGGCTTAAGATGTATCATGTAGGAAAAGAGCATGCGTGTAGTTGATCCACTGAAATGCTCTGATGGAAGAGACTTAAATTTGTCTTGACATTCTGGGCAGGAGCTTAGAACAAAGCAGAAACAATCCCCTCCAGAAAAACAAGTATGTTAAAAAAGAAAATACCTCTTTTGGTTCATTTCATTAAAAAAAAAAAAAAAAATCCAAACATTTATTTTTTTACATCTCTATGTTGTTAATGGAAAACAAAGATAGTTTTTAAGATGAAAATGTTCTGTATTCACATGTGATTCTTAAAAAACACAAGCTATTTTTGGCAGTGTGTTGCAAGTCGGCCAGTGAAAGAAGCGGCAATATGTTCCTAGGAAATTTTCATTCCTCCCTCTGCTCTGCAGGAGAATGTTGCTTCCATTAATTCTGAAAAGTGAGCATGAGCAGAGAAATTTAAAGTCTGCTAGAAGCCTCCCCTGTTTCTAACTCCAGAGAATGAACTGTATTCAGGACTGCAGCAAAGCATTATTGTTTCACTGCCATAATGCCAGGAGTGCTGAGAACAGTGCCTTGGCATTGCTCTTGCAAGTCAGACCTTCAGGTACAGCTCTTCTAGAGTGGCTGAAAAAATACCTATTCTGTGTCCCTTCCTCAGTGCAGCTGTATCAGTAACACATCATGGGCCTCCAAAAATCTGCATGTGTAGTAATCCATAAAACAGCGCAAAAAGATGTTTCAGTTCTTTTCCAAAGTTCTGTCCCAGTGAAGTCAATGGAACCTTTCCCAGGGAAATACACTGGGGCCAGAATGTCATTGGCAACATTAACTGGAGCTGTTGTCTTTAGCATACGTATAGGGTATGCAGAGGAAAGGCTGCATCTCAGCATAGAAATAAAATACCATTGTGCTCAGCCTTGTTAGTTAATAATTCTGAATCTCGTGGAGGAGAAAAAACTGAGCTCTGAAAGAAAGTACTGGACTCCTTCAAGGCTGAAGTATCTGTTCCAGGGGTACTTTCACTACCAACATCCTACCTGAACATTAGACAGTGACTAACACTCCTATTGAAATGTGTTTTGTCACTTTTATGAAGGGTTGTAAATCTCTGTGAGCTCTGGCTATTCAACGGTTTCCATAGTTTTCAAGTGATTAATGCAGGCATTAAACCAGGAAAAGTTTCAAGCATCAAAGAGTTAAGACTAAATTTCATAAAACTTTGGCGAAGGCTCTCCTTGCCATTACGTTCGTCTCTGGTTTGATTCAAAAATGCTGAGATTACTTCATCATTCATTAATGTTTTTAAGTGTTGTCGACATGAAATTTTAGATAATTCTGTTATTTACTTGTGGCTAGTGAAACTTTTGCTTTATATGGACAAAACTGCTAATGATGAGAAGATACAGTTCTCAAAAATGGCTTCTTCTGATAGACTTGGGACTCATTGGCTGTCCTGTGCCAAATGTGTTTCCTTCTTTAAAGAAACTGGCGTGGTGATTATGTCAGTCTCACCACGTAAGTATTGCAACACTCAAGTCTGAATTCTATTTAAAATGCAAGAGGCATTGAACGACTGAAACGATGCAGTTCTTTTGTGCTCTGTAGCTTGTGCTACAGAGGGGGAGAGCTTGTTAGCTGGGTCAGCTCTGCCACCTGCAGCTCAGAGCTGGCAGAACTGCAGCATCCTCACCAGGAGTGTTTCAGACCTTCAGTATAACAATTGGGAAAATTCTGGTGTAGATGAGAGGCTTCCCTGAGAATGCACACAGAAATTAAATTAGCGATAGGATATGTAAGCTTATGTATGCCATGCTAAAGTAAGGTAGAAGAGAGCTTCCATGTGGGTCTTTCTGCTAATCCTCGCTGCTATCTGAACAGACATCTTCTCAGAGTAGAGCAGAAAGCCAACATCAGAACAAAATTCACAAAGCTGAATACATTCTTGGTGTGGCTAGAGTGATCTCTGAGCTGAATCTGACCCCTTACTTACACGGGCAGATTTTGGCTCTGCTGATAACTGAAGCGCTACAGGAAATTACGCGTGGATCCATATTCTCAGAACCCACTGACTCCTGTCTGCAGTGCCTCTGGTATCTCCTCATATAACTCCCTTCCTGAAACACATTGCTTTCTGAAACCTATAAATTCTAGTCTTCTCCTCTAAAAAAAAAAAAGTCATTACAAAAATAAAATAAATCAAATCCTTCCAGATGTGTGCTTTACTAATGCAAAAAGCCATGTGCTTTATTATGTTCCCTACTTTCACTTCCCTGAGCCCCAAGGGTATAACATTACCATTTTCTCAAGTTGGATCCGAGCCCTGTAATTGATGAATTGTCCGTAGGATCCATATGGAACTGTACCAAAGTCACTGACACTCCATACAACACCAAAATGTATGCACATACAGTGCCCAGTGTATGCTGAGCACCCAAGAATATAAACTTCCCATGCCAGCAGCCTCTCTCACTGTAAAGTACTGGTGATCCTCTCTAGGACCAAATCCTGCCCACAGCTCTTCACAGTGAAACTGCAGCAATGGTCAGGTATCACGGTGTTGAGTTCAAATAGCAAAACATGACTGGAAACTAACTCTAATCATTTTGGGTTATTAGGAGTCATGTTATTTCAGTATCTTCTAGTGCTGCAGAGGGAAAGTGTATTCTCTACTACGATCTTTGTTCTTACAAATGTATTTCAAAAGCTATTAAGGAGCATATCTTCTCTTTTAACCTTAGATTTAGTTCCATTGCCCAGGCACTAACGACAGCTTCTAGAGCCTTAAACATCCACACAGAGCCTTATGTCTTTCTTGGGCAGCGGGAGAGATCAGCTGAATCAAAGTCAGCATCACCTACGGCATTTTAGCTGGCACTAGACCCTGTGTGTAGGCAAATAAGCCTCACCTTTTGTGTTGACTAGGTGTGGAGCATGGAAATATCTAACTTCATCTTGTCAAGCATTGCTATTAAAGGCTCTGGGTCCCTAGAAATGTAGAAATTATTCCCATGATCATACACTGTCACTGCACTGAAGTCTTCTAAGTCTGTAGGGTATTTTCCTGGGTGACTGGTTCTGAGCCGTGCAGAAAATGCTTGCAGAAGAGATTGGTTTTGTTGGTGTTCGAAATATTATTATTATAGTGCTACAGTAAAGGATTGTACATTTTAATATTATCCAGTCCTTGAAAAATGTTGAAATAGATATTTTGAAAAGGAATCTCACAGTGAGATGGTGCGATCTGTGGGGAATAGGCAGTCAGAGCCTCGGGCTTCTTCTGTATGCAAATGAATGTAGGAGTATGTAAAACATTTTGTTAGCTTTGTTTTAAGAAGTCGCTTTGTAAAACGATACAGTCAGAGCTGTCTGCCAGCTGCCCTGCTCACCAGCAGCTGGAGGTGGCAGGCACCAGAGCTCAGACACAGTCCTGGGCAAGTGTCCCTGCTGGATCAGAGCTTGGGCCCGGTGACCTCTCGAGGTCCCTTCCAGCCTTAGCTATTTGATATTTCTGTGGTCTTGGCCAACCCATATATTAAATGCGTCTTCTTCCTGCATGTTTTGTCTATATCTCTGCAAAAAAACAAGACACAGATTGTCATTGGTAGATACCTCAGACTTAGGATAATCGGACCACGGTCTTTTCCTCTTTCAGGGATTTAGTTTTGAGTCACATTACCTTTTGGGCAGGTCTCAAAGGGCATAGAAAAAGACTGTGAGATTTAATATAATTCACCGTTAATCCAGTTTGCTTTAAATTTGTGACCAATTCACGTGAGCTAGATGCATTTAAAATGGACTTGTCACTGTAGAAACCAATACCCTTTTATTACTCAGGCATCCAAAGCTGACCTTAGAATTTGTAGACTTCAGAGGGAGAAACTGGTTGAGAATTCCCCAGCCCCACAACCAGAAGAGGAATTCATGCGAGCCTGTGCAGCTCCTAAATATCCAGAAGTTGATAAAGTGACAATGTCCCAGTGCAGGGGCCACAGTGCTCAACATTTTGAATCCATGTGTGTGACATCAGTCAGGTCTTGCTATGTTTCGGGTTTGAATCCAATTTTAATCTTCTGTTTGAAATGAAAGCAATTGTAGGCAGGCTCCGCCTGCTATCTTAGCCTAGAGATCCACAGACTGCAGTGACTTTGAAGCTCTTCTCAATACACATTAGTTTGTACACAGTAGGAAGCATCATTGCCAGATGATAAAGAAGAAGCATTCTCTTTGTTGCCAACAATACATATATATGGAAAAGTAAATGTGTCATGTATAAAGTGTCCCTAAGGAAATCTTGGAAATCCCTATTTACATTTAGTCCTAGCAGCCTTAGAGCTCTGTGAGTGAGTGCTCTGCCCAGGCTAACTAGTTTGTTAAGAATTATCACAGCTATCTTTTCCATGCTAGTTAGTATCTGTGCATAATGAGACAATTCAGACAACCCTGCCAGAAACCCAGATTTCTGAAAACCAAAGCAATGGTGTCAATTATGATCACAAATGCCTGTCTCACACACACCCAAAACTTGAGGAGGTACCTGCAGGTTACCGAATAAATTGAACAAGAACTCAAAATATATCATTCCTTTCACTGTATAAACTGAGTCCCATGTGCATTTTAGAACCTGATACTCTTAATTTTTGGTAGACTGTTGTACCAGAGAAAAGTCTGAGCCCAGTGTGCACAGTCTGATAGCAGCTCTCTGTCTGTTACCTTGCAGATGCTTGTGTACAAAAATATATGTAAAAAGCCCATGTAAGAAAAAAAAGTTAATGAAACAATTGCCGATTCAATTTCTGCAGTTGGAAAAATAAGTAATTCCTCATTCTGGAGCTCTTCATTCTGCCTGCTGCTTTATGTTATCTGTTTTAACTGCTGTTAATGAAAGGCTCATCAGGAGATAGCGCCAATACATAACAATATTTAAATGCTGACTTCATCTCCTTGTCTTCATGGCAGCTTCCTTTCAGCTGTTTTTCCTCCATGCTTGCAATCTCCATCTATACGAATGAGAGTGAGTATGCATGGGAGAATGGGACAAATTTTGATCAGCTATGGATCCCAGAGAAAGGAATTTGCTTCATATCGTACATGTTTGTAAAAGCACAGAAAACCTCATCTGCTGAAATAAATCCAAGGTACTCCTTCAGCAAGACCTACTAAAATTCAGAAAGGAACTGTTGCACAAAACAAGACTCAAATTATATTATCCGTTTTTGTAGTGGCCATTTTAACCTCTGCTAATTTGACCAACTTGTTGCCCTACTCCTATTGGTAAAAAGCCAAACCTTCCCCTGCTCTTAAATGCAGTTTTGCTTTGAAAATGCCTCTGAAAATGACATGTGGGATCCGTGTTTATTCTGTGTCAGCTATTTCTTTATCAAATGTGCTCAGTTAACAAGCAAGGAACCTTTTCCTCCTATGTGCAAATTTCAGGTAGAAGCTAGGGGCCGATACGGATTTTTTTTCACATGTAGGATAACCAAAAACCAAGGATTTTGCAAATGAGAGTAAGCTCTCGGTTACGTATGTGCACTTCTGTTCTCCTCTGTGGCTTTGCATAAGGTTTAACTGACTGAAAATGATTCTGTGGTGATAAACAGGAGGGAATAGAAACCAGCTCACTGTTATTTATGCTAGATCTCAGGTGGCAACAGGAGCAAAAAGCAGTGAACAGTGATTTTAATTATTAAGTGAGCAGATAGAAAATGTATAAGAAGCAACTGTTTTTGGAGAGAGGGTTTGCTTCAGGAAATTTTCAGCTTCAACGTAATAGAGCATTCAAGCTGACAAGGAAAATAAAATGCTTTTTTCTTGGAAATGTCGTTTATGTGATGGAAAGAGAATGTACAGTCCTCATAACAAGAAGTGAGCAAAATTATTTGAATTATGTTGCATGAAACTGAAAGATAAAAGATTGTCTTTACAGCCCTCATTCCTGAGAAAGCCTTATTGTGGGATGCAAGAGGTCAGAATATCAGTGTGTGTACATTTGCTATACTGGAATAATAACCTGCTGTGGGCATTTTATGATTTATTAATTCATCTTCGTAGCTTTGCCAATCAAGCATGAAAATCTGTGTAGTCTGGAAGACCAGAGTTGAAGTTTATCTGTTTTTGTTTGTTTTTAATACTTGAGATGTCAAATAGTGAGCAAAAGTTTTCTCAGTTCAGAGGTTTGATCCTGCCGTTGCAGTGCAGATTGAACTGAGCCATATGAGGCATGCTGTGTTACAAAGGGCAAAACAAACAAACAAACAAAAAAGCCAAGGATGTACCTTCCAGCTATATAAATACTAATCAACTGAATCTCTCGTCAGATGAAAACATTCGATTCTGATTTTTTTCTTCCAGTTGTGTGTAATACTGGAGCCAATGCAGGAACTGATGTCAAGACATAAAACCTACAATCTGAGTCCTCGAGACTGCTTGAAGACTTGCTTGTTTCAAAAATGGCAGAGAATGGTGGCCCCACCAGGTACGTTTGATTTCCAGTATTTTATTTATTTTATAATTAAATGAATATAAGAACACTGAGAAATTTTGCTGCAAAGTAATAGCAATTAGTGTTGCTCCAGAAGTATTCTTGAAAATGATTCTGATTTTCCATGATTTCAGTGTGATGCAACATAATGTGAGGCAAGTACAATGGGTGTGAACATTCAAATGCACGGGATATAAATTATTACAAAAAACCGTGTAGATAGAATGCAAATTGCTTACTGACTCCATTAGAATTCATAGTTTGTGTAATTTAGCTTCCTGCTGTGAGTCTGAAATTATAGCAACAATTCATAACTAATTGTCTTGGAGACCCATATAATGCTATCTACAGGCCTGGACCTAGTCTCTTTCCTCTTGAACCTCAAAAAAATAGTTCTCCTTTTCTCAGATTATTAAAGTTCTGTATATTTAAGACCGTTCACATGGAAGCCAAAGCCAAATTTTGAAAAGTGCAGCTGCCACCTTTATTCTACTCTGATTTAGGAGAAGTTATGTAATTGTCCTGATTCGGTCTAAGTTTGGAAGATTCACAAAGAAATGGCATTCAGCCCTCTTTAACATGTTGTTTGCGAGTGTCAGTTTTAAAGATTAAGCCCATATCAGAATTAGAAGGAAATTACATGCTACTTGCTCATATACTGTATCAATAGCAGCCAGCAGGGCAGAAGGCTGCCTTTTCCCTTTGTCTCTGGCTGGGGCAGCTGAGACTGTGACTTAAATCAGAACAGGACCTGGATTTTTGGTTAGCAAAACTCTTAGCAAGCTGCACAGCACCTTTGAATTTCCTGATTGTTACCATGATACTCCCACTAGTAAAATACTTTCAAATATCTTTATAGGTAATCTGGAAAAATGAACTTTGTCTATTACACGAAATTGAAAGCAGAAACTACTGGCTTTGGTTCAAGTATTATTCTAAGTTTCATATCTAAATCTACTTATTAATACTACTACTACTATTACTACTGGTAGTAAACTTGTGAATTTAAAACAAGACAAAAAATATTTCAGCACTTCTGAAACACTTTACAGTATCTACCATTGGCTTTTCTTCTTACCCTTCTATTGCAGCAGAACCCACAAGACAACCGACAACCAAACGGAGAAAAAGGAAAAACTCTACCAGCAGCACTTCGAACAGCAGTGCTGGGAACAACGCAAATAGTACCAACAGCAAGAAAAAGTCAGCTGCTGCAAACCTGAGTCTATCAAGTCAGGTACCTGTAAGTCTCACTTTCCTTTTAGGCCTGAATCACTTACAGTTCTTAAATTCTTTCTTTGTGAAGAAGGTGCATTCTTGAGCAAAACTGTAACAGGCAAAAAGCAACCTTGCATAGTATGCCTTGGAAGCTGGAGAATTAGTGAGGAGGTGTGAAGAAGCAATTCTTCAATGCAGCTTTAATGACAAACCTTCACACAGGGCTATCCTGAGCAGTAGATATAAGTTTTCAGCCCTGGGGCCAACTCATTCATAGGAGTTTTTCCAGTGGTGGGATGACTCAACTGGGCCTTGTGTTTTCAATTGTAGTATGAGCACTGAGAGTGTCTTGAAGATGTCCAAGCTGCCACTGCTAAGTGAGAGTGAGCCCCTGTGCAGCGGGGTTACCATACCTGAGCAGATTGCTCATCTTTCTCCCTTAGTACCTCATCTCTAATTGGTGACAAGTTCACTTGCTGAAGTAGAACAAGTTTTGAGTAAATTTGCCTGCAGACCTTATCTCTATATCAAACCACTCCATTTGCAGAAGGTAGATCCCTTTGAATATGGGTCTCAGTTTATTCACCCTGCTAGCTGTAACTGTTGGCATCCTAATTATGTAGGGAGACACCAAGTCATTTCCTGTTGTTTTAATGATATCACATTTATTGCCTTAGTCACAATGTAGGGGTAATCTGACCCTGAATTGTGACAAAATGTGGCTTAATCAATAAGAAGATAGCTCATGCATTTTAAAGCTAGGGAGATTAATTTGGTAGTATAGGAACTATGAAGTGGTATCTCGGGGATAACATGCAGGGATTTTTATTGGATTTCTGATCAGCAGATAGGAAAGAGCTAGGTCTCTTCTGAAGCTTGACAAAGAATACAGGCCTTTTGTCAGCGTGAAGCAGGCACTTCCTAGAAAACCCGAATACCCAGATGAAAAAGAGGACTAGACTAACACTAGTGAAATGAAATGAAGATTTTTGTTTAGCAACCAATTCAGCAATCCACTAGCTTTCAACAGCTTTGGGTTTCAGTACATTAAACTCATAATTTCTCCTTGTCGTATTAAAATTTTCACGTGGCTCCTCTGTCTAGAGTCAGATTCTTTCCCTAACATAGGCAACTCTGGGCTCTTCTGGCAGCACGAAGCAGTCAGAATGTCAGCTACCTGATCCCCTCATGGCACAGGCGACTCTGCCTCACTGATTGTCTGCCAGAAATCCCTTTGGATCAGTGATCAACCGTATTTACAAGAAAACAGCAATTAGGTGTAAAACTGAGCAACCTCCTGATTCCCTGCTGTCTCCAAGTTTGAATGTCAGGAAGATCACTTTATCTTGGCTACTCTCTGCCCTGAGCTTCATTCAGCACAAGCAAAGTCTGACCCCTGCTTCTCTGAGTCCTGCTCTCCTGGGAGAGGCATTGTTGACATTTGTTGGCCTCAGTGGCAGCCATGTGTACTCACACATTTGAGTGTAATTGGGCCCTCTGATAGCTGTCTGTCACTCCCATTGATACTCAAGCTGATTCAGGTATTCAGAAGCTACTCCTGACAGATGTAGCAGTCAAGGCTACTCTTCCTGATGGGGATGTTAGTTGAGCATCATGATGAAGTTTATCATGGTATGAGGAATGGATTTTCAGTCTTCACTGGTTTTTTCGGAAGCTGAGTAGCTTTGTATTATTTTGTATTGTTTGCTTCCCATAGCAGAAGAGCGAGATCAAACAGAAGAGCGAGATCATAGCAGAAGAGTGAGTCCAAACTCTTCTTTTATGGAGGATCAGGTTCCGTTTTTAGGGCTCTTCTGCTTAGCACAGTGGAAAATACTTAGCTGTTTGATTTGACATACCAGCAGTTCTTCCCATCTTCCCCAAGGCAAAGACAGCAAACCAGATGGAAATGATTTTGGGGCAAATCTGTAGGATAGACAGAACTCAAAATAATTTTAGTGGTATGATATTATGGTGTAAAACTATTCAACACTTTTCAGTTAAACAGGGAGATGTTACTGTGTTTCTTCAAAATTATGCATTCTTTCAAGCAGGCCTTCTTATAGCAGACATGATATTGTTTTCTGAAGTTAGCAGCAGACAGCATTAACTTGCTTTCTGTTTTATAGAATCACAGAACGGCTTAGGTTGGAAGGGTTAAAGATCATCTAGTTCTAACCCCCTCCCATGGACAGAGTTGCTACTCACCAGCTCAGGCTGCCAGGGGCCCCATCCAGCCTGGCTTTGAACTTCTCCAGGAATGGAGCATCCACAGCTTTTCTGGGCAGCCTGCTGCAGTGCCCCACCACTCTCTGAATAAGGAATTCTTCCTAACATCTAACCTAAATCCCCTATTTTAGTTTTCTTCTCATCCAATCAGTATCAGATGTCCTTCAGCCTATCTTCATAAGAGAGATACTCTGATTCTTTCTCTTAACTTTACCTCAGTGAATCAGTTAGTACTCAGTGTTTTATTTTCCTCATATGCAATTGAAGATATCTTGAAACATGGGAAAGCTTTCAACTTCTGAAATCATTTGCTTTCCACATTAAAAATGTTATTATTAGGGAAAAGGAATGAAATCACTGCTGCTTCTGTCCACATGGCTCACATGAACTTAGCTAGTTCCAGTTCCATTTTTCCCATCATCCTTTCTGGAGAACCTCAGGAATGAGCTCATATTTGTGCCACATCTGCATGAATATAAAATCATGTAGTCCAGATGTAAGCTTTCTCATTTTCTCCAATGGTTTATTTCCAGCAAGCAAAGGTAGCCTTTCCACCATAGTAGAATCTAATTTCCTGTCCGTTTTATGATTCTGTGTTGTTTTCTCTTTGATAGTAAATTAATCATGGTTAGAGAATGTTTCCGTGACCTCTACTCTATGTAATGTTTCTTGATTTAGAACATTAATAATTATTCAGTTTTGCTTCGACAGTAATGCTGTGTACATTCTACAAAGTAGGTGAACATACCATATCCCTCATCCAGTCTTCTCATTCACACCATTAGCTTCTGTTTCTGTAATGAGGTTTTCACGTCTGGAAAGGCAAATTGTAAATTTTCAGGACAGTGAATTGGAAGCTTCTGCTAAAGTACTATTGGCCATGACAAAGTTTGAAGCTTCAGGCATTTCTCCTTTTCTCCATAGCACCTTGCAGATCTTCAGATAAATACACAGTACTAAGCAAAGTTTGATTGTAGCTGTATTCGTCTTATATAGCTGCTTCTTCATTAATAGGAGGTTCTGCCATTCCCTCTACCTGTGTATTTTCTGATCTGCTCTTCAAGCAGCGACTGTAATGACAATACAAGTCCAAGCCCAGAAAGAGAAGTCATTGCATTGTATTTCCATGTGTGGGTCACTGTAGTGCTGCACCTTGAAGTTCAGCTGCTGAGTCAGCTGAATCAATCAGTATCGTTTGTGCCTTTTTGTTGCCTTAAATTTTTTAGCACTTTGACTGTGCTTACATGTTCCGATACAACTTTAATGATACAGTCCTCAAAATTATCTTTAGGGTCTCTGACAGTGGGTAGAGATGCATGTTCCCTCTCATCAGTAATTTCAACAGGGTCACTCTCTTGCTGTCCTCATATCTCTAGCTTTTTTATACTTCCTCAACTCTGCTAAATAAAATGCAATGTTTTGCCCTTCTGACAGTCACTTGCACTCTATTGTATTTATTTTTCCTTTTAACATGGTTTCTGTGATTGTTAGTTCTCATGCTACTGGTTGCAGACCTTCAGCATCTTCTCTTTTCAATGGGACTATTTCTTCCCAAATCCCTTGTTTCACACTTTTCCTTCATACTGGGAGCTTTCTTCTTCAGACAAATGTGGTTAGTTCTGCAGTGTGATTACACTGCAGAACTCATGTAGGTTGGCCTTTCAGTTGTTCGGTGATTCTTTTGACTTGAATCCATAGATGCTGAGGCAATATACTGCAGCGCATTGGAAGCAGCACCAAATGCCACTGAAGTCCATCCAAGAGCATAAATACTGAGATATTTCTCTCACCAGCAGTTTGCTTCTCTCAGGCTCCCATTGGCGTGGGCTGGGTACTTCCAGTGTTTCCACAAATGTACTGCTTTTTGTTTAGAGTGTAGAGAGAGTTGACAAAACAGGGACCTGGAAACTGTCCACTCATCTGTCTTAGTCTCAGTAGATTCCATTTATTAGAACTGTTCTTTGGTTTGTTCCTGATCTTGATCATATCTAATTTTTGGAAAAATGTCAACCCATTGTTACTGGGATTACCTTTTTCCTCCAAGCAGAGAGCAAAGATAGGCAAGACTCCTCCTGCAAAGGTCATGCAAAGCTTGTCTTTCTAATGTTATCTTTCCTATAATTTCAAAGAAAGCTAGTTGTCTAATTTGGATGAGTCATTATTTATCACTTTACATATTTCCTCTAATATTTGAAGCTAGCTGCAATGTTCTTCCATGTCTTTGCTCTGTTTTCTTGCCTCTTCACAGGTTGAGATCTGATTTCCTTTTCCTTTTTTTTTTTTTTTTTTTTTGGTATTCTTCTGTTTCAAATAAAACTGTCTTTTGAGACCAGACTCTTGTATGCAGACAAGTGCCTTTACATTGTGATTTGTGGATTACAGGTATAAGATGTTTGTACAGACATAACGCTTAAAAATCACTTTCAGTTAAGTTTAATGAAAACAGTTCATATTGATCCATTTTAATGTGCTTGAATTTGGAAATTTGACAACAGTCCACAACTCCTGCAGATTGTAAGAACCATTGCTCTAGAATGCTATAGAACTAATAGGTGGCTTTTCCTTTACTAATGAAGATCCTGTTGCGTGTAGTACTGCAATCAAGAACCCAATATCATTTGTGTTAAAAGAATAAAGCATCACTACATGCCGCTAAGTAAATCAAATGTTCTTTGTTAAATCCAGAGTCTTAATTAGACCCCCTTGCACTCTTTTAAATGAGTTACATACATCTATAATCTCTATTTCTCTTTGTAGTTCTTTGTAAGCTCCTCAGAAAGCCAAATCCATAAATAAACTGCTAATGTGAAAGGCAGCAATACAATCTCTTATGTGTTTCAAAAAAGGGGGTAGGTTCAGGTGCTTTGTAATGGATATTGTACTACAGAAGCTGCAGTTCTAGGGCTAGAAGATTAGTGTCAGAAATTATACTGTGTCTCAGAACAGTGCAATTCAGAATCTAAGATTTAGCCTTAAGCAGATGAGAGTGAGCAAATTGGTTTCCAGTTGTTGCACTTTAAGAAAAATGTACCAAACAAGACCAGAATGTCAAGTTAACAGAGAGGACTATGAGGAGATGTGAAAGATAACAATTTTCCTCTAGAAAGTGTTTACTCTGAAACCTAATTAAAATGTCAGTTCTGTTTCTGCAGATCATTTCAACACAAATGGCAGTCTGATGTTTTTATCTTGGAGATAGTGACCATTACTGTGGAGGGCAACAGTAAGGCTCTTAAGTAATTAATATTTTTTGTGGCAAGAAGTTACAAAGTCAATTATTAAAATAATCAACACTAACACTAAAAAAATAAGGAGGAGATACCTTTCTTCTTTTGACTTTGCACTTACAGATGTGCTGGCTGCTAAAATTTGTGCAACTTTCATTCCCTGGAGAGTATGAGGCTTGTTTAAAACTTCTACTTGATAGTTTCAGGTGTTCTTAGTTATCTCAGGCTTGTGAAGCACTGTTTGTGTACTTCTGAGGACTGTGACACCTGAGCTGGGTTACATATTAACAAAGCAAAGTAACAGCAAAGCAAAATAAAATAACAAAGCAAAGATTGGCATTATACATCACTCACTGTAATATTTTTTTTAACCTCCATATACCAGTAAGGCATTGATCAGTTACAGGATTATCTTTAAAATCCCAAGTTAAAAAGTCCAGTTATGTAACTGGGCATCGTGGAGCGAAATGTTGAGGCTAGGTATAAAATGTGGAAGCCTGAGAAACGACGGGTCTGTTAAATAGAAGTGCTTGCATTTGAGTTGTGTCTGAAGTGATCTGTGTGTAGTTTATGTGCATCAATTTAAGTTTGGATAGCAATTAGGGATATTGCAGGATGAAAGGTGTGATATAAATGAAAGCTGCTTTGTGGTTATAATATAAAATAATACATTTATACTGGATAATGTAAAACAGCCACTGCGTTATTTACAGTGCTTCACTGAAATCATATTTTACTATCGTGAGACATTCCTTGACCAAAAATGTTGTTTCTAATCACAGAGTAAATTAATAAGATTGAGTGACTACAGTCTAAATCTTTTTTTAAACTAATCTAGTCAAATATGTGCTACCATAACTAGGCCATAGCAGTGTTTGCTGCCGTGCAAGAGACTAGGGTTTAATTCTTGGATTCTGCTTCTCACTCCATGAGCAGGAGCTAGGAGCACTCCAGAGCTGCAGCCTCAACCCTGGGAGGGATGGAGCCTTGTGTCATTCAACAGCAGTGACCCCCACTGGCCAATTTAAGGAGAAGCATTGAGGGGCTCTAAAAGGAGTCACTTCCAGTCCTCCTCAGAGGTTGGTGGTCATTGCACGGGAATTAGTGAGTGGAGGTTCAATGGGGTACACTCGGTGGGGTCTTCAGCTTTTCAGTCTGAGGAGCAGAATCCTCTCCGGGGAGGAACCAGCATGTGCGCTTCCTGAGAAAGTATTTTTGCCTGACGTAGTATAAGCAGCAGGATTGTCAAGAATATACATATATAGAGATATATATATACTTTTAATGTCCTGTAACTAATGCTGTGATATCTGTTTCTTAAATAGAATGAGGGAAAACTCAGCTAACCTCAATATAATTGTAGTTTAATTCCGAGAGAAAGACTCAGTGGCATGGAGAGAAATATAAGTGCAAACTGTCCTCTCAGTGGGTGTCATTAAATTAAGGAATAATGTTTGCAAAGAGCCTGAGAAATTAGAAATGGAAATACTTACAAGGTCACTGAGTATCTCCCCACTGATGCACAGACGTTCCCTACTGCAGATTGAGGTTTTTCCCAGTCCACTGTGAGGAGACCCAAGCAGCGAATCTAGCACTATTCTACTGGGGTCATTAATCCTCAGTCTGCAGTTCTCAGCAACAGGAATATTGTCTTATCAGTGGGGGTTACATTTTCATTTACTTAATGTCATCTTAGTGCCCTAGTACTTCAGATTGGCCTAAACTGATGATACTCTTCCTTTCAGCACTAGCAGCTATTAAGGATATTTACCCCTCCCAGTCATTTGGTCAGTGCAATACAGTTAATTCTTTTCCACGGCCTCCCCAGCCAGCTTTTCTAGCCCCGTAGTTATTTTTGATGCACTTCTCTAAGTCTCATCCAAGTTGCTGACCTCTTCCTGGTATGGCAACACAGAGAACTTGAGGCAGCATCAGGGTCCATGCTCACGAGCATTGAAGTAAAAGGAGATGTTGCCACCTCGGTCTGTGATTCTGTATCTCAGTCACTGCGGTCCTTTTTGCCTGACGTATCACTGCACGCTCCGATCCAATTTGCTCTCTGCCAGGTCTCTTGTTGTTAATGCTCTCACAATGCATTGAGGTCAGGTCTGCTTCAGCAGTGCACGCTATACATTCTCTGTTGTTTAGGGGGATCAAATAAATTAGAAGAGACTTTTGGTTATAAACACCTTTGTCTTTTAAACTTCTGTGTTGCAAAGCTATGTGTGTTTGATTTAACAAAGGATTTTATGGATAAGAGGAGTAACAAAATGTAGAGAATGTAAAAAGATATCACGCAGCAGTATCCATCTACTCACAGATTTGTCACGTAGCACAGGCTGAAGATGTGATATAAACATTCTTCTGTAGCATGTCAGCCTTTGCTAAGGGATATCAAGGAGCAGCATAAATGGAGGCAGTAATTTGTATTGTTTTGTGGGGAATTAAGTACATAGAAGATTTTAACAAAAAGCCTTGTACGTAAGCATTTGTCTTCTGTTTCCTTTTTACAAATGCTTTTACATTCATAAGAAGGAACAGATCCTTTAAAATGTGAATCTGTTGTTCTCTAGGACTCTGTGAAGGGCTTGTTAAATCAGCAGGTACAAAGCTAGACATCTGGAATGACTGCACTTTAGCCAAATGTTACCTGATGCCCTGCCACCTGAGCTGCATGAAAATATGCATCCCACATACTTCCTGTAGTGGCTAGCACAGCAGCCTAATTTTCAGAGAGAACAAGAGAGCTCTCTGGCTTTGCACCTTTGCTTTCCAATCTCAAGTTTGCACCTTTCTATCCCATGCTGGTTAGTTTTACTGCAGCAAATCTGTGATGCACTGGAGTACAGTAGGCGGTTTACTTGTTTTCATGGAAGGACAATTTGTACCTAAACCAGTGATTAGATGAATCCTTTCTTTCTTGCATGCTTCAGTTTTTGATGACTACTAGCTTCATCAGTGTAATTATAATTAGCCCTCTTCATCTTCCTTTTACGGTACCAGCTGGACAGATTGGTCCTCTTACTGCACAGATTGGCGGCAGGGTTGCCTACATGGAGTTAGGTGACAGGCACCATGAAATAACAGATGGTAAATTCAGGGCTTGTTGGCAATCAGCAGGTTTTTGCTAATGACTTAATTAGCTATGCAAATTGTCAAATCAGTGTGAACATTGTTTTTATCGAAAACTTTACCTAAATTAATTACCATAATTAAGTAGCAGAATGTCAAGTATATTGGATGCGTAAAAGGGCTTGGCTGGCTAAGAATAAGAGAGTTACCATCTTTATTAGAGTGCTGTGCTCCACATTTGAAAAATCTAAGGATAAGAAATGTGGTTTCTTTAAAACTAGTTTTAAAATATGCGTAGAAGCTGAGAAGCACTCTGGTGCCTTTCCATATGAAATGGCTCAGGAAAGAAAGACTGGATAAAGCCTAAATTCCTCAAGCAGGACTTTAAGGCAGTTTCATAGCCTGCTTGTTTTCCTAAAAAAAATTGAGTCTGTCTACTTTTCTGTTCTGGGGCTCCTGAGATCCAGAGCCACGAGCATGCAGCTAGAGAGATGTTGTGTTAATGGTATTTCACTTAAACTAGAAAGAAAATGTAAGCCTGTCTCCTGGTTCCTACTGTGCAGGCACTTTTAACTCTGTTGTTCAAATATCACAAAATTAAGAGATGCAAATTCTCTAACATAATTTTTTTAAGTTGATTTTTTCTCTCTCAAGGTTTCCATATAACAAATATTGGGTGCTGTTCACAGGATGTGATGGTGGTGGGAGAACCAACTCTGATGGGAGGCGAATTTGGAGACGAAGACGAAAGGCTTATCACTAGATTAGAGAATACACAGTATGATGCAGCAAATGGCATGGATGATGAAGAAGATTTCAACAATTCACCTGCACTGGGAAATAACAGCCCGTGGAACAGCAAACCTCCTGCCAACCAGGAGACTAAATCTGAAAACCCCACACCACAAGCTTCCCAATAGGTTGTTCTGCGGCAGTACCCACTGCCACCTATGTCATTGGGTTATTAATTACTGTTTCACAGCATCCTTCAAAACAATTTAAAGAAACCTTTCAATGGATACAGTATCTATTTCTAAACTAAATCTATCTGATTTTTTTTTAATTGGAGAAAAGTCTTGCATAAGCTTCCATATACGTTTCCTGGAAGCTTTCACATACAACATGATACTGGCACTGACCTCAATTCAAATGATTAAAAATTAAATAGCGCCTCATGGCAAATTTCTGACAATGCATTCTATTGGAGGGGTTGTTTTTTTCCTCATCAAAGAATGGCCATATTTTACCAAATCATCAGTGCTCAGGATCTCATTAACGTAACTATGTAAAACTTTTTACAATTGTAATATATTTTCTGCTTTTCAACTTGCACCTGAAATTTCTTGTTTCAGAACAAAAAACAGCTTTTAAGGAAAAGTAATTTAAAGTAACTTTTGTTCTTTCTTTGACTTTTCTTTCATTGGTTAATCATTTAAAGGATCCAGCATTTTTAATTCACATGTAGCTAATGGCAGTAGATACTCTTTCCATCATTTAATGAAAATACTGAAACAAGAAATGTCTTTTTTTCATCAAAGACATGAGAAATATTTTTATGTGGAAAAACACACCCAGTCCTATGAGAGTTTATGCTTTGTAAAATTGCTGTTGATCCAGATATTTTAAAGCCATGTAATCCATTAACTTTGTGGGCAGCTTAATAAATCTAAAACTTTTGTGTTTTTATTATTGTATCTGAGTTGGCTTTGTTGTTATTTCTTTTCATAGTATATTTCTTGTATAATATTTTTGTAAAGCCCTCAAACCTTTTTTTTGTTTTGTTTTGTTTTGTTTTACTTTTTTTTTGGATTCCAGTGTATTTATGTGAAACTTTATAAAAGAAACTAATTTTTTCATTTACATATTAATATGTTCAACTCATCATGTAAAGACACAGTGAGTCAGTGTGTTATATAATACAACTGTATTTTATGTATGCTTTGCCAATAAGTGTGCCAATAAACTGTGTTAACAAATGTGCTCTTCTATACTGCATTTACAGTTCCTTGCGTGCCAAAGTCATAAGCCCGTGTGCATGATCATGCACCAGGAATGTCTGGAATTAGTGTTTCACCAAATTACAGTTTTTTTGCTCCAAAAAGGTGTAGTTCAGGTGTGAACTGCTTGCAGCACCATTTCGTTAGCTGCTTTTTTTTTTTTTTAACTTTAATGATGTGTAACAGCACAGGTCAGTCAGTAACAGCAGCGAGAGTCAGGCACGAGGGAGTGCAGGGCATCCAGCAGGAGCACCTCCACCCTGAACTTGGCCTCCCTTGCCTTCCGTGGCTGAGGCTTATCAGAGCAGGGATTTCCACTCTGCTGAATTCTGTCTGATGGTTTTACGATGAGTCCCTTGACTGGGGCTGGGAGGATTTTTAAAATGCTTTCTTTCTTTTGCTATCGAATCAATTGTTCGCTGGGAGCAAGGCTCTGCAGCAAGATCTCCAGTCAGGGGCAGCCTGCTCTGAGATAGCCTGGTGTGCACAAACACAAACAATGCTGGCAGCAGAGGGGCACACACCAGCATCCCCAGGCAGCTGAGACCTGGGAGATGCTCCCTGCAGGTGGCCATACTCACAGGGAAAGGAATTCCTGGCAGACATCACTGAATATACAAGGTCATGCCTTTTGTGCAGGATAGCAATGTTTTGCTTTTAATTTTATTATGCTTTTTATACTACAGGCATTACAAAAGCACCTGAACAACTCCTGGTCTTTTTTGTGATTGTTTTATTTTTCTGACTTTACAGACACATTCTCCAGAAATGTGTCCCAAATGTACATGCCTATGTTTGTAAGGATACTGTTGAGGATGAGACTCATGGAATCATTAAGGTTGGAAAGGCCACTTGGTCTAGGGCAGCCATACCACTAAACCATGTCCCTCAGTGCCAGACCTCCCCTTTTCTTGAACACCTCCAGGGATGGTGACTCCACTACTTCTCTGGGCAGCCTGTGCCAGTGCATCACCAGCCTAAGAGACACTCCTGGTTTCTCTAGGATCTAAACTCTCAGCACATAGCTACCTTTAGTGTAGAATATATAACTGAATAAATAATAAACCCGAGCTGGGCATACCAGCATAGATACCAATGTTCTTCCCATACAACTCTTGCAGGGTGTAGGAAACTGCAGGTCTATCATTCAGGGACTGTATCAGCACTGATTTTTCCATGTAAATAATTAAAGTCACACTGTATTCCATTAAGGGATCACTGGCTCCTATATAGCTGCTATAACATTACAATTATACACTGTAATTCTAATGTTCAGAAACACTAATCATTCATATTACATTTCCATGAGCGCACTCTAAAAGGCGTTCCTTATTATTAATCTTTCAAGGCTGGCACTACTATTTCAATTTTTAGAAGATTTATGATGTCATATTACTCCTGTTGTTTCGGTAAATAAACATAAGAACGTTTGAAAAATGGGTAACAGACTCCTTAGAGTGCTGTCCTTGAATTAATCTGGAAGGGCACTTTTTCCATATCTCCTCAAAAACCCACTCTATAAGCTATCAATCCACCCCATTGTGGTTAGAGTGAATAACAGATGGAGCTAGCTGATTTTATTTATTCACTTATTCATAAAACTGGCTTAATGGAGTGCTTGGCTGTGCACAGCAGATGACCGCGTGGTCTCTTCATTACTGCTTCCTTCATTCCCATGTGTTGGGCATTGCATGGGCTATTCTTACCATGTTCCAATGGTAAACTCTACAAGAAAGACCCTCTGATCCCGTGTCTCCCATCTGTTTGTACCCTCTTCTGGGGAGCATTCCCTGTGGGCAGAGGGTTAAGCTATAGCATTTCTATTAAGTATTGGACTTCATGCCTTGTGGTTGTTGGTTTTTTTCAGTGACATTGTGGTTGTTGTGGCTGTTGTGTGTTTCTTTACCGTTTCATGCAGAGAAGGGGGAAAGGTGACTAAAGATCATACTGAGCTGAAGTACCATGTCCACGAGAGCCGAGGCTGAGCTCAAAACTGAAAGCTTGACACCAACAATTAATTGTGCTGTAATCTAATCTCACCACCTACAAGAACATTGTATCTCTTTCAGAATTTGGAAGGAAATAATGTTGGCAGTTTCCTCTGGGGAGCCTTGCAATTATTGAAAGGAGGAAGGAAACTTATCCTGTGATGCTGAAATACTTTCAAAGAGAAAGCTCTTGTTTGCTTTAGCTAAATGGAGGGAAATGCTGGCTCTGAGAAGTGCCCTCTCAAATCACAGGGAGGAAATTCTGGAAGTTTACTTAGAAAAGCAAGATCATATAATTAGTAAGGTGAATGAGTGAGAACTGATAACTAAGTTGGATGCTGTTACAAAAAACTTGGACTGTGTTAGAATCACAAGCACTGGTACGTCCTGGTTGTTCTTTGAATTGCTTTGTTCTGCGTGTTTTTCTCCTTGGGTCAGCAAAGCCAGCTTCTCAGAGAGCTCCCAAGCCACCAGTCACCAACCAGTCTCACCAGCCATGAGGACATTTAAGTTCTTAAGGCTTCTTTCTCTTTGCAATGAAGATAAAGAAGCATTATTTGCAGCTCTGTGGTATATTTCAGGAAGAAGGCATCTTTACCATCTTTGCATCAGTATGCGTGAATGTAAAAGCTGCATAGAGTAATTCAGTTTGGAAGGGAGCTCAAAAGATATAATAGTCTTGAAGTACACAGAAAAGGAAGGGGGAAGGAAACTACTGAATGAAAAGGCAAAATATGGGGCACTGCAGAGTGTTCTCTAGTACTAGGGTGGACAGAGGTTCCTTACTTTTTGCTGCAGAACACTATTAAAGGAGTCTAAATGATGGAACCAGCTGTAAGAACAGACTAAATTTTGCAATTTCATGGCCTCCATGAAAAATCCCATTTTAGCAAAGACAGGATGAAAGAGAAAGCATGAATGACTGATATTCAAGGAAACCCAGTTTGTGCCTAATATATCCTGGAGAAATTGCTAATGGAAATTGAATAGTTCTGAAAATATTTCCTGAGACTGCAACTCTGATCGAGCAGTCCTATGGTGATATATTGCATGTCCAAATTAAAGCTGCCCTGGGGCACCAGTAACCCCAGTAGCTGGTTTTTACTGTGTAGGACTGGATGATATGTATGTTTTTTCTAGCTTTTTGACAGCATATTTCTGTACAAGGCTAAGGCCCAAATCTTCTCCTGTATAAGAGGACCTACTGAATCCTCAGGCTCTGATGTCACTCCAGCATGTTGTTGTGCTTCTGGTAGGAGTCTGGTGGTACCCCAGCATTACAGATTGGCAGATGGTAACTTCAGCTTGAGTCACTTTTGGTAGTCTCCAAATTTATAGTCCATGCTGCTATGTTTCATTAGAAGATATTAATTACCACTGCATTAAAATCTGTTCTAATTTAGTATGTTATTTTGACAGCAACTAGTACCAGCACTTTCAAAGAGAGAGGCTTTATTAGGAACAGAAATAGAGCAATATAACTGCAGGAGCATTTCTTCTCTGACCCTATGATTCACTTTTGAAATAAAAGAATTACATCCCGTACATCAAGAAATAATTGTAATGGGTCTATTGGTAGTCTTAATCTATAAACACATTTTAAAACACCATTATGTACTAAGGATGACATCAGAGGAGAATACACTTGTGCATACAGAGTCAAAAACTTGATAAAAGCACTCAGCCATAACAGAGTACAAACACTTCAGTTCCCCCAAGAAATTGCACTTCCATCAACTTTACAGGGAGCTGGATGAAAACAATGAGCTTCGGTTCGGGTAAGTAACTAAATGTACTCCTGATAACTCAGGTGCAGAATGCAATCACTGCCCATTAGCAGGGGAACGTGCTTCAGCTGAACCAAATAGGTGCCCACCTGGTACAACTCCATTTCTCTTTGGCACCCAAATTTAGGACCTTTCAGCCCATGCTCATAGCTAAGGTCTGTAATTCTTCAGATTTATTTTCTTTCTGAGTTGGGGTTTGGTTTGTTTGGTGAAAATTTGTACTGAAATCTAGGATATAAATATTTTTTGAGTGTCTGGAATCTTACTAGTTAAAAGGTGGCATGCAAAGCAGTCATTAGATTGTATGGGGGAGCAATATTTTATATTATGCTAAAAGGAATTCTGTCTCTTGAGAGCTTCAAGTTGTGTGTTGCCCTAGTTTAATTAATAGTTCTGTCTCAACAACTCTGAATTCATCTGAAATAGTATGTACGATTCTGTATTGAACACTTATAATGTATAAGGCTAGTGTCTCCTTTATAAGTACATTAGGAGACATTTTGGCAAGTGCTTGATATGAAACAGGCATTTAACACTCCTAATCACATTTGACTGCAATTCTCATTTCATCACATAAAGTTTCATCCTCCCTCAGTGATCTCCTGGGGGGTTGGGGAGGGTCTGAGTACTGGAAAAGCTTTTAAGAACTGTGTTTGGTGCTTTCAAATGCTGGTTTGGCTCTTTATTTTTTATTTTTTCCACCAATTCAATTTTCTTTCATCTCCCTTTGATAGCTTATGAAAATTTGTTTGCCCAGAGTTTTTAACCTTCCACCTTCTCCTGGCTATGTGTAAAAGAAAATGCACACAAACCCATCAAAACTAAGGTGGGTTGTTCCTGGACTGCCAAGAGAAATCAAACTCAGTAGACAGTAGGTGTGAAATTTAGGAACTGTGATGGATAATGGGGCTTGTGTCTGTCTTCAACAGTAAACTCCATTTTGAAGGGGAATTTTCAGCTGTTTTCATTGAAATCTCCCCTCAGGTTATGCTAACCTTACAGAGGGTGGTAATAAAATGCAACTGACTGGGACAGCTGTCTTTTCATAGCGGATTTTCACCAGTTCTATGGCGATCTCTGTTCTTAAATCACCTACACCTGCGACATGCATTGGGTGCAGTGTGACAGAAGTTCAGTTTCTAGGAGTGGGGTTCGCAGCCACTTGTCCCTGGATTGAGATCCAGAAACTGTTCTGTGGTTTCCCAGTCTTGTATCACCAGCATAGAGCCACTGCTGCATCTGACAACTGCTTCCTCCACTCACCTTTCTGTCAGCAGGGACAGGGGCATCAGCTTGGCTTTGTTCAGCATATTTCTAAGGTTTGCTGTTATTTCAGCCTTAGTGCAAAGAGAAATATAACCTAAATGATCCTTCTTTTTCTCAGAAAAAATCACAATTTTTAAGTATGTCTCTATTTGTCAAGCCAGAATTGCTTTGAGAACAGCCTAACTCAGATTTCAAACAGTAGTGTTTTGTTTTACTGTAGATGTCATCTGTGTTCCTGTGAGGGGCAAAAAGTAATTCTAATGACCAGTTTATCATGAGTGATGGAACAGTGGCACTCTGCAGGGAGTCAACATTTGGAAGCTCAGGATCATGCAACAGAGAGATGTAGACTTTTAAACTCTACTTTTAAATAATCTAATTTAAATCTAATTTTAAAATAGACTTTTAAAATGGATACAACTGTCAAAGCCTGTGATGTTCTTGTGAGCCATGCTATGTGGTCAGTTCTCAGGCACAGAGAGGAGCTGCTGGTAAGGAAGGAGGAGCCTGTTCAGGTGATTGCTTTCAGGAAGTAGCAATCTGATTCAGGGCCTTTTCTAACAAAAACCCACGTGAAGTGGAAAAAAATTGCAACCAGTAACAAAGGAAACATCTCAGAGATGGAGTCATGGAAGCCCAGGCATGGACATTTATGGGCAGGTCAAGACTCAAAAGGAAAACAGAGAGTTGATAGCTTTTAATCATTCATGATAAGGCAGGTCAACACTTGCGGGACTGTGACAACGTCCTTTAACTCAGTAATGGCAGGATTAATTTGAAATGATCTTTGAGGTAAAATAAGCCCTAGCAAAGGCAAGGCCTGCACGGAAACCAGCAGAGCCACTGGGTTGCACAAAGCCTGGCTGGCTGCCTCACACTGTGAAATACAGATTGCAAACTCTACAGAAATGTGCATGCAGAGGTGGCAGAGATGCACCTTGAAGAACATCTAACAATACAGACCACACAAAGCATCAATTATTCCATCTTTCTCTTCTCCTCCCTTCTCCTCCTGTTCCCTTCAATATGTAAAAATAGACTAATCCCGGAGAGTAGTGATGAAGAGTTGTAGAGCTCTACCTCTCTGCTTAGAAGCATGCATCTCTGCATGATCTGCTGGTAAATGTGACCAGAAGTAAACAGCTTTGGCTGGAGTGTGCCGTCTTGTAACTTGGTGGCTTTACTGTGTTTTCAGGTTATCTGGCAAGTTAAACCAACTCCTCCCTTCTTGTAATTCCTAATAATAGCTGCTTCCTGAATTTCCTATCAAACATATGTTGTTGTTGTGCTTTATGTAAAGAGATAAAAGCTTTGGACCTTAGACTCTTATCAAAAGCAGGAACAGAGCTGGTTTGACTTGTAACATCACAGCACTCCCAACAAAGTGGTGAGTTTCTCAGAAAGAGTGGTGAGGAAATGGGCTGCCCGGGGAAGTGGTAGAGTCACCATCCCTGGAGGTGTTCAAGAAAAGCGGAGATGTGACACTGAGAGACACAGTTTAGTGGTAGGGTGGTGATAGGTTGATGGTCGCACTAGACAAGCTTAGTGATCTTTTTAAACTTAATGATTCTATGGAAGTGAAGCTTATGTTTCTCAAAGCCTGTATGTATTTCTCTCCCTCCCACCCGCTTTGTTGAGTGTTCAAGCCCTCACGTTGCCATGTTTTGTCATGCTGCCACCATGAGCATCTGCAGCTCTGCGCTGAAGCCCCTCTGCACTTTACACAACACAAGGCATCACAAGTTAGTCTTGAGCAAAGCCATGCCAGTTTGTGTCCCTTTGTTAGCGGTATTCAGTGCTGCCATGCAGGTATTTCCACAGCTGTGAGTTATTCAACATGAACTCCTACTGAAGTAGAGAATAGGCTGCAAATAACCCACCAGGGAACAATTTCTTAAGTGTTAGTCATCCAGCAAATTCCTTTATTCTCAGTTTTTATAGCAGGATTATCCGATGTAGAGGATATGTCCAGGTTATAATGTATTTGATTATTTATTGCAGTATCTTGTGGAGCGAACTCCATTTTAAAACAGACAGGGATTATTGGAACTAGACAGATGTGATGTTAATTTCCAAAACTAACCTCATTTTCAGTGCAGCCTGTGCTATTGCTTACACTCTTGAGAATATCACTTTTCTGGTAATTTTTCAAACCCCCAATTGTTTTCCTACTAAGCCTGCTTCAACCTGTAATTTCTGTTTCCTGTATCTCTTCTTCATGAATATTCCTATTTCATAGTGAAATGCTTCCCTCCCTGTAACACCAAATTAATTTCTTCTTATGGGGGGGAGGAAGCTCTTTTTTTCTCCCATTCTTCACTCTCCTTTGAGATATGTTTTTAGGTCTAAGAAAATCCCAAAATCAAGCGTTACCTGGTTTAAATCTCTCATTAAAACACCTTGCACACCACTGAATGGGAAGTCCCCCTTCTTCCCTTCCTCCTGCAGTTTCATGCCTCGTTTCCATGTGCATGACACATTTCTGAGCATGTCCTATGGCGGTCTGGAAAGCGGTAGATTGTCTATTTTATTTATTTTGGTACATGGAAATGCCTGGTATTTTGAGCTCCCACAGTGGCTGCTTAATTTATTCCCAGAACAAGCCCTTGCGAGGCGTGTCAGAAGCACAGTCCTGCCTGTTCTTTCCAATCCAAGGGACTTGCTGTCCCTTTCTGGCACGTTTGTTACTCTCTGCCTTCTCACCCCCAGTGGCAGCAAACACCAGGAGTTCTCCTTTGGCCATTCAAAAGGCTTCAAACTGCCCAGGATCTCTGTCCAGGGGCCCTATTTCTCATAGCACAGGGAGATGAGCAACATCTCTGCATTCAGCTTCCCACTTGCATAGAAACAACCCGTTTTCTGGGACTTCTGCCTGCAGATTTCAGAGAAGTCCACTTGCATGAGGCTAGAGTCCGTGCAACTGTGCGACACGCTCAGCAGGACACACCACTTAGTGAAACCTCAGCAGATGCTGTAACCCCACATCTGCAGCTCAGCCTGTCTCTATCCTCTGTGTGATGGAAAGGCATTTTGGAATGTATATGCATGAGGCTATTCCATACTGAGCTTATACATTAAAGAGTATTGCCTACAACTAAGGTCTTTTTTATTAATTAATCCCATGCATTTATGGAGGCACATGGGTGTGGTTTCCAAATGCGGTGTGCAGTTTTTATTTGTATGACTTCCATCAATTTTTTTTTTCCTCTATAGAAACTTCATAAATCTTCCAAGTGCCGTTTAACAGTGCTAGGATTTCATTCCTACCATCCCTCCCTCTTTTTTTTTTTTTTTTTCTGCATACTATTCAACCAGCAATATTCAGGGCTTTTCTTAATGCCTTCCATCTCCTCTGCACTGCTGGGAAAAGCCAGCCATCAGCAAACAGCAAGTAAATAGACAGCATGCATTTAGTGCGGTGACGGGCACATATGTTTTTAGTGAAGAGTTTATTTGCCAGAAGAAAAGTAGTTTAAGAATACAGGTCAACTTTTGGTGAATCACTTTGAACTAATAAATATAAGAGGTAAGGACAGAAAGATTTCACAAGTGCAGAAGTTCATATCAATTTTTATGAAACAAATCAACTCTTTTTAGTTGAAGTAGACTGCTCCTTTTGCCAACAGCAAAGAAAAGAAGGAAGGGAACGGGATTCTCCCACCCCAAACCCAATATTGAAGCCTGAGGTATGAAATTCTTTCCCTTTAGCACCCATCTTCCCCACTGCTTACCCTGTCTCTCTCATGCACGTAGACGAGCCCATCCATTACAGACTTTCACAACACTCTGTCCTTCCTACCTTGTGCCCAGGTTCTAGCAGAGCCATTATGCATTCAAGGCCAGGCTGGATGTGGCTCTGGGCAGCCTAGTCTAGTGGTTGGCAACCCCGTGCATAGCAGGGGATTGAAAAGATGATCTTTGAGGTCCTTTTCAATCCAGACCATTCTATGATCCATCCCACATCTCTTTTTCTAAAACTCTGCCTGAAGTGCTCCTTATCCAAACCCACCCAGAGCTGCCCAATCTCAGGCACCTCCACAGAAATTCCCAAGCCCTCCTCATTTCAGATGCCAACCTCAGAGCAAGTAATTGGCTCTTCCCTGTTGGCTGCTTATGGTGGTTTCCCACAGATTGCCTGCAGAATTCCACAACACTGCTCTCTCATTCCCCCTGATCAGAAGGAAAGGAGGAAAAATGCATTGAAAAAGACTTATAGGCTGAGATATGGTCAGATGGACTCACCAATTTTATAATCACGGGCAAAACATACTCAATGTGAGAGTGATTAATTCATAGCCAACTACTAAAAGTCTAGAACAGAGAGAACTAAAAGCAAACTAAAAGCTCCTTCTACCATCCTTTCCATCTATTTTCTTCTGCCTTCTCCCCCTGAGCAGCACAGGGGCACAGGCAATGGGCACTGCAGTCAGTCCATGAAACATCTCTGCCACTCCTCCATGCTCACAGAATCATGGAATGGCTTGTGTTGGAAGGGGCCACGAAGATTGTCTAGTTCCAAACTCTCTGCTGTGAGCAGGGTTGCCAGCCACTATTCCCCTACTGGGATCCTTTTTGGAGCAGCTGAACTGGCTTTCCCTGACACAGGCAGCTTGTGGGCCCTGCTCACAGAGGCCACCCCTGAAGTACCCTGGATGCCAATGCTTTTCCATGTAAGCTCAATACACTGCTGCAGCCTACCATACCCATCACTTCCTTCCAAAAAAATTTTATCCAGTAGTGAGTGAAAGACCCCAGGGAGCTGCTGCTACAATCACCTAAGGTAGAGTTCCATCCAGACAGGACTCTGAGTGCAGGGAAAGAAATAGCGTGAGGGAAAACCTCATGTCTGTAAACTACGTTTCAGGTTCAATTCATAGTAAGTTGAAATATAATTTATATTTTGGCAAAAAAAAAAAAAAAATTGCTCTAAACACTAATGGTGTGAAAGAGCTGGATTCAGTCCTTAGTCTGTACATTATGCAAGGGTTGCACAGAATGATCTCATCTTCTCCTGTTGAGAGGTAAAGATGATTCCAATACCACCAGGGCCAAAAGAGAGCATATGGCTCCAGGAGATGTTGACACCCTCCACAGAAAATCAGTGCATGCTGAGTCAGAGGGAGCATTCAAGCTCCAATTTCATACCACCATTTCATACTACTATCCTCTTGCCTTTTCAGGTGTCTTTGGGACCATTCACCCTCCATCTACTGTCTCCAGTAGTCACCATCCCTGGTTGTGTTTAAAAACCATTTGGATGTGGTGCTCAGAGACATGATTTAGTGATTTAGTGGAGGGTTGTTAGAGTTAGGGTAGTATGGTTAGGTCATGCTTGGACTTGATGATCTCTAAGGTCTTTTCTGACCTGAGCAAATCTATGATTCTATGATTCTCTTGATAGGCACCACAGAGCTCCTGCCACAGATTTGAAGAGATTTATTGATTCGTATATTGAATAGCATTGCATATTTCAAGACAGTAATGACAAATATTGATGTGATGGACACAGCCTGGTGTTAGCAACATCGGTTAGGATATGTCAGAGCAGTTCTTATCCCCTGCAATGCCTCCCAGTTAACTTTGCAGGTCCTTGGCCAATTGCAAAGCTGCCACCCTCCCCACACCCACTGAAAAATCCCCACTTTTGCATACCCCCTTGTTTAAATCTCATCTCCAACTCGCCAAATGAACACACCTTTAGTCTAACTGCTGGTCATTTAGCAAACGACCTCATTTAGAAACTAACCCCCTCAGTCCAATTATCCCTTTTCTTCAGCCACATGTCCTTATGTAGCAGCATTGCTCATTTATATGCTAATTTTGCTAAGTCTACTTCAAAGGGGAGAATTGTTTGTTAAAAATCTTACTCTACAGCCTCAGTTCAGACCATCTCATTATTTACCTGCAAATTTAGGGAGATATGGGTAAAAGCTCTGTTCTTTTATGATCTATTGTCAAGGTGATCAAAGGAAACCATTCAATACGAAGATCAAAAAGAGTCTGGCTCCCAGCAGCCCAGCAGCTGGCTCTGCCAACTCCAGAAGTCCACAACCTCTGTTACAAGTGAAGACTGATTTTACTATTAAATAACTTTTGATGACAAATTGGAGGGGAAAAAAAAAAATACCCTTCACGATCATAGTCTCTGTACTAAGGTGTTAATGAAACTAGGTTTCAAATCGATATTATCTCAATTATTAGTCAAGGAATAATCACTGTGTATGTAGTGTCTCTACTAATAATCCTCAGATAATGAAAAATATCCCACAGACATAACTAATACTGCTTGATAAATTGCTGGTGGCCCACAGCTAACCCAGATTTTCTTTTTTATATAGATACACTGCTCAAAGGATTTTTAAAACAGGAGCTCACACACAAAACTGTTTATTATTTAGAGAAGCCAAAAGCACTGACTGTAAGTTGAAGAATCAAACTGGGACACCTCATGTCCCACTCGGTTAAGGAATTATGTCAGCAGTGCAACACAATGTGAATAATGAACCCATGCTTTTCAGGGCTGACATAATTCCTCAGCCTAAGGAATTTCAAGAACCTCAATTTGTAGAAATCCTATTCTTGCAGAAAAGATAACCCACAGAAATTTTTAGCTTTGCCACAAATATATGTTAAATAGTATACACTTTTCCTTGGAAGAATAATGTGAGAACTAAAAATGTATAAACTTTCCGGCTTTTATCTTCCCTTTAAAGTCAACATGCTGTTATTCAATATAATGTGACTCTTTTCTAGGCTACCAATGACAACAAGCGAGAGGCTGTGAACTGCAGTATATCTGGGGGCTCCATATGGGGACATAAGTATGTTTTGTGTTCTGAGATATTAAAATGTGCTTTTTTTCTTTCTTTCTTTCTTTTTTTTTTAATTAAAGTCATTTGATGCATTTCTGAAAAGACACTGAATTCTTCTAAAAGTATTGAGCTATGTCTAGAGAAGAGCAGCCTCCAATGCTCTTTGGAAAGATATTTGTCATGTTGTTCTACAGCTGTTTTGCATGATTTGGTATGTTGTACCCTGTCCTGTCAGTCAATAGTAAATGAATACCTCAGCAGGTCGTAGATGACTTTTAGTGCTGTACTCATTTGGAGCAGATCTAAAGCTGATGTTTTGACCACTTGTTAGTATTAAAGGTCTGATGACACTTTACAGCAGAGTTGGAGTGCAGGTTTTGGTGTCCTGGCCAAGTTCCAGTACAGGTAATTAAATTCTGTCTATCTAAACTTCCCCCTGTGGCTTTCCTTGGCTCAGGTATTCTTAATTTCCTGTCTTAAAATGTTCCATAGTGTTGCAGTGGTGCTGTTAAATAGTTGTCAGGTTTCACCTCGGCAATGTGTGAGATGATTTCATACCTTACAGATTTGCAGATATCTGCACGTCACCACAGCCTATGAGACCTGAAGGAAAGGTAGAGTAGAAATGACAAGATATCATAATGACTATTTCCTCAATTAATTTTCTAATTTCATGATACTTCAGGAAAAAAAAGCCCTCTCTCCCTTTGTTAATGAAATAAATTCCTTCTCCATGTTACCTTTCATTTCTTCCATGCCCAGGAGAGAAGATAGCAGCTGAACAGAAGCGTGCAGGGCTAAACGAAAACCCAGATCCCTGATTATGCCAGCACATGAAGAAAACCAAGGCCCATATTTGAACTCCTGCCTCACCAGCAGGACAGACAGAAACACATTTTTAACTCTGCATACTCAGAGGCTTTGAGAAATTTCAGTTACAAATCCAATCCTTATGCCCTGAAATCATACTTAGGCTGTTTGTTTTTTTTCCTTAAAATGTAACAGCAAAGCACTAAAATAGTGCTGAAGGTGAGACCAAGTGATTGTGTACTTTAATTTGCTCCCTGTTTTGCCATTTCACTGACAGCTTAAAAGCTAAACGAATTCTAAATCACACACACATCATAAAAATGAAATACAGCTTCCTCTAAACCCTTGTTCAGCATGGTCTGTGCAAGTCTCTGTTATTTGACACTCCTTCGTTATCTGCCATGTTTCCTCCTTCTGATAGTTTGGTTCAGCACTGCAAAACTTCTCAAACTTCTGAAGCCAGTCTGGGTGCTTCAGGTATTCAGTCTCTCACCAAAAAGAAGTCAGGAGGTGAAGAAGTCTTCATTAGGGAAGAGAGGAAGGCTTTTCTACAGGTAGATTCAGCCCACCCTAAGTCCACAGAAAACCCTGGAGATGTGTACCTGAATCCATTGCTCAGATAAGAAGAAATGGAAAGTGAGGCTTTTAACTTCAGCACCGCTCTTTTGTTGCCAATGGTGGAAGGAATCACCTCTCTAATTTAACACAAACAGCATGTCTGTCTACCTTGTGGTACGCTTCATGTATTTATCATGAGGTAGCAAAAACAGAAGAGTAATAAGACGGAGAGATTTCATGCTAATACAAATTTCTATGTACTCCTGCTTTTATGGCTTTTTCCTGCAGGCCTTGCTTCAGAATTGGATACCATCATGGTTTGCAGCGAAAGCTTTGTCTACCTTGTCTGCTCTGTGAGTTACCGGCTGTCCTGTCTGCAACTGTGTACTGGTGAGGGGTCAAGGACAGATATTTAAACTGTTTTTAAAGAGAAAGCAATGCCAGGTGTTGCTAATGACAAACACATCAGAAAAAGTTCCCACCTTTTCAATGCCATGTTGATTTGAGATAGCAGTATCTTGAGGAGATACCTGATCTCTACCTGATCATATCTAAACAACAAAATTTACACGTTTAGTGTCTTGCAGAAAGCAAATCTTTCAAGTCTTAAGATTTCCTGAAATGTGCTCAATTAGGCCCTAATCTGGAAACATGGAAGGGGTTATGTTCCCAGGAACTGCTGGGCAGTACGCTTGGTGAAAGAGAGATTTTCTACCCTCTTGAACTAAAGCAAAGTCAAAGACAATCAGTGTTTCTATGAAGCCAAAAAGCGATGGAAAGTATGGTGTAGGAAGTTCCAGTAAGTCGAGATCAGTTTGAAAGTCAAGAGTTTTCACTTTGTCCTCAGTGGATGCAGGATGAGATCCTTTTTTTCGATTGCTCTGATCCTGCTGCCCTTAACATATAAAATTCCCATTTCAATCAATGGGAGCTGTGCGTTCTTAAGAGGTGTTGGGTCGAAGTCATGAATATCTGTCACTGATTGTACAACACATCAGCATTCTTATGGCTCATTAAAGGAACAGACATCAACAGCAGATGAGACCTTTGCACAAACCAGACAACGACACCATGTTAGTATTTTCCTAATAAGTGAATAAGTGCTTTAAGGAACAGGGCACATAATATTCACGAAAGTGAAGTGAGCAAGATGACTGGGAAATCTTACTGAATTCTTATTTAAACACAAAAAGGAAATATTAAATATTAAATCAAATTATTAATACTAGAATATGTTAATTTGACACTTCACCTTCTCTAAAGCAGCCTGTTACCACTTGCCTTGATATATAATCTTACACTAAACGTGACTTTTTGTTAACACTTCTTGATGTGGAATAGCAGGGATAGAAAGTTTCCTTATTGTCAGAGAGGCAAGTTTCCAGACAGGGATGCACAATGTGGTCTCTGAAGGTAGCCAGCAAATGAGGTGCAGCAGGGGTGGCTGTGTGATTGCTCACCAGTGAAAAGAGTCCTCCCCCACTGACTTCACTCCCACACTCTATTAAGCAGTAATGAGATCTCCTCTCAGCCTTCTCTTCTCCTGGCTGATGAGTTCCAGGGCTCTTACCTTTTCCTTGTATAGGAGATGCTCCAGGCCTTTATTAATCTTTGCCACCCTCCACTGAACCCTTTCTAGGATACCCTTGTTATTTTGGAAGTTTGGAACCTGGAACTGGACACAGCAGAGTAGAGGGCGAGGATCACCTCCCTCGATCTTCTGATCACATTCCATTCTTTTTAATGCATCCAAGGGTCCCATTGGCCTTTTTGGCCACAAGGGTGCACCGCTGACTCATGGCCAGCTGTTGTCTATCAGAACACCGAGGTCCCTCTCTGCAAACCTCCTCCCAAGCCGGTCAGTCCCTAACCTATACCTATGTATACTATTATTCCTCCTTAGATGTAGGACTTGCCCTTGTTGAATCTCGTAATGCTCCTCTCCAACCACGTATCCAGTCTGTCCAGATCTTATGAATGGCAGCATATTTTCTGGAGAAATTATCCGTTTTCCTACAATTTACTACAGCAAGAGCAGCCTTTGCTTACGTAATTCTTCCTCCTAGCTTGAGATGGGTATGTGATGAAGGAATATGAAATCATCACCAGCTCTGTGTTCTCATTACTCACTCCTCTGCACCAGCCGTTGGAACGCACACTCTTTATTTTCTGATGAATATTTTGTAACCAATTCTCAGTATATACACATTCTCTTAAGACAGAACTGGGTATCAGTGACAGAGAGCTGAGTTACCTGCTCTCGTTTCTAACCATAGCATACACTAATCCATTTTCTCTCCACAGTAAATTGACAATTCAGGGAGTCTCTTAATAAAAATTATGTTGGCAACAAGAAAATGAAAACTGATTAAATGAACAAAACCAGGTTTTGAGCCAGACTCATGGAGGAATAATGGGGAGGTGCTCTGGTTGGACCCATTCCGAGCACAGGACTGTCAAAGGTCCCTCCCAGTCTACTGCAGTCTGTGAGTGAAGAAGGTGGGACGGGGAGAAAATGCACTGACATACTTTTGCAATGGTAGGCCTGCCCTAGATGTTCATGACAGACTTTAGATCTCCCAGAAGACTAGATAGAGCTCAGCAGGTTTAGATGAGTTGCATTAGTTTCAGGATATACATAAATTGGATCAACAATTAATAAAAATGCAGAAGGCCTTTGAAGTTCTTCAGATGAGCACCTGATGTCTTACAGTGATAGCCAGGTAGCTCCAGGGAGCTTGAAGGTACCCAGCAACAATGCAAGGATAGTCCAGTCCTTCCCATTCCATTAGCAAAGATTTCTTAGAATTCCTTAGTCCTATCAGAAAAACAGTTATGTATCAGCATTGTCTATAACGAAGGGAGTCTCACATCTGTGTTTTTATAGTAGAATTTATAATACTGTAAAGCACTTCAGTGCTTGTGGAACACATTGTATAAACTAATAAATAAAAAGAGCTTGGAAACTGCAAGACATTCTGCTTCAAACCTAAGAAGACCTTAATCTTTTCATGCCATTAGGACATCTTTTGTATATTCCCTTTCTTGGGATGTCAATGATATATTTTTCCAAAGCATTTCAACAATTTGACTGAGACCCAAGGGGAAATTCTGGATGCTTTGTGGTAGAGTAATGAGTCAGAAAGTTTTCCTGCCAGGGATTGAGAAATGCCTGACCTCATTTCTGAGAACACTGCATGCAAAGAAAAGATTTTGCCCTTAGTGGAATTCTAAATGTTTAGTGTAGAGTTCTGAACAGAGGGCAATAGCATTGCCTTTCAAAAATCAAGAATTTGTGATTATCTTTGTATTTACTTCTAGAAATATATGCTTTACATTAAATTTAAAACCTGAACTGCAGAATTAAAGTTGTTGGTTTGCATTATTTTAAGTGAATGTATTAAAATGAAATAATATCAAAGAGTTTTCTATAATTGTTTATCAAATCCATAGCTTTGACCTAGCTGTATCTTTGTATACATAGTCTAGTCATCAGTCATAAATCTGGGAAAGCTGCTGGAGGTCCTGCAATTTGCACCAAGGCAGAATGTGAGCCATATCTATTGCATTTCTAACAAATATTTATCTGATTCCTTCTTAAGGACCTCCAGTGTTGAAGATGCCCCAGGCAATCTATTCCCTGTGCCTAATCTGAGTTGTCCTTGCTCCAAATGTAAACAGAGCATTTCTCATCTGATGTGCTATAGAGGACAATAAGCACATATTAGCCCTGTGGCTATGTGGAGCAAGTTTTACTGAACTGGTGGCAATTAAAATTTCATCCTTTTTTGCTTTGTTTTGTTTGCTTATGTTTTTATTGCACCTATTTCTGTAACCAACGAAGGAAGTATTACTACTGTGCCTAAGTAAAATTCCATACATAGCTTTCAATTTTGTATTGTTTGTTTTTTCTACAAAAGATCCCTAATTCTTTAGGCACACAGGAAACCTCCGTGGCAACTCTTCTTTGGGTGATCGACTAAATGAAATCCCGAGCGTATAGAACGCAGGCAGCAGGCTGCCTTGCTTTGTTGGTTTGCTTTAAGGTTTGGTTCAGTAACTCCATAAAACAATATTATTCACTCTAAATTCCATTTATTTGCAACAGAACTGGTTTAATTGGCTCCATCAAGGCTTGACTGCCATGTAGTCCATATCTGGTCATCAGACAAATATACACAAGTCTGCATAAGAATCTAGAGGAAACTTACCAAAGCTGGTAGTTTAGTGACATTTTCTTTATGGTAATTGTATGAGTATATGACATTGTACAAATGAAGCTCCCAAATCCTAATTTATATATATATATGTACATATAGTTTTATATATATATATATATATATATATATTTAAGGCAGTGAGTACGGTCACTGCCTATAATGAAAGTCAGCCTTTTTATCCTGCAGACTAATATAACTCCTGGCCCTGAAGTTTGAACCCTATCTCTCTCAACTGCCAGAGCATTCTCATTTTTCAACCCTGCTGAGAACACAGCTATAGCACATTTCCTAATTTTTATCATATGTCAGTGTGTTTTGCAAAAAGCAATTCCTTTTTTTTTTTTAATAAAAATAATCAAATAAACCACATAGCAATGAATATATATTTTCCACTTTTTTACCTTACTTGATCAACTCATTTGAGAAGCCAGTAGTTATTTTCACAAGAGTTAGAATTTGTAAGACTTCAGTCAAAAATTTGACTTTTTTATATCTTATTAAATTTCATGTGGGTTATGCAGAAAATAAATTACATACAACTGTACTACATAAGTACCATTGCTGTATTTTTTTTTCTCTGAGCAATTTCTGAAGGCTGTATAAATCATCGGCTAAATTCTGCCTCCCTACCTCCAACCTCGCTGAGCCAAAATCCCATTAAAGTTAACTTTTAGATTTGGCCCCATGACTGGATCAGTATGGGAAAGCCTGTAATTTATAAGGCCATATCCAGTCTATTATACTTCTGGAAAATGTGCAGAAATATATTTTTAAGAGAAATTTCTCTCCAAGTTCCTAAAAAAAGCCTGTGTAATTTCAGGGAGGCAATCTGATGGACAGATTTGTATGAATATTTATACAACTAATAACAGAGCCAATGCTTCTAAATATTTTCTAAGAATATTCACTCGAGTAAAACAGTGAATGTGTTTTGGCTGTTTGTCCTTTTTCTATTTACTTCCCTTGAATTTTCCCTTAGATGAGTTCACAGGCAGGAGTGTTGACAATTCCTGTGAATAATGACACTGCTCGCATATTGGCTTTAAACTTGTAGTTCTGAACATTTTCATTAGAAATCTCTTTTCATTTGTGAATAGAAATAATGATGCATGGCAAGTTATACTTGGAAAAATCTTACCTTTTAATTTTGTTTCGTTGAGTATTTAGAAGATGAACTATTACAGGTGATCTGAGAGAACCTATTGAAACAGTAATTTCCACTAATTCAAGAAAATTATAAAGTGTCTTCAGAAAATATGCAAACAGACAAAGGTTAAATCAATTAAGTAGGTTATTTACTGCAAAATACTCATTCAGGCATAGAAACTAACCCTGAACAGATGTACACCATTCAGATGTGTTCTTGTGGTCTATTTGAAGATAAATGAAAATGCTTAATGCTTAATATCAAATAAATACTCTTCAAAATGCTCTTTCAGATCTTCAATCGTTACCAAGAAGAACATGTGCAGTGCGGAATTAAACACTACAGATATATGCATTTTAAAGGTCAAGACCTGAATGAAGAAGTCTGTATTTCCAGCATGGGAATTAATAAAATCCCACATATGCCTAAGCTCAAGTTCTCCATTAGTTTGAATTTTGATCTCTGGAATAAAAACAGTCCTGTATAATTTTGAGAACTATCCTGGAGGCCATTCCAATTGCAGCTACGGTCCCTTCAGCCCAGCTCTTTTCCAGGGGGTCATCTTAAAGCTGGCAGAGTTCCCACCAGTGGGCAGACACCAGGCAGGTGAGGGCCCCTAGCTTACCTCTGCTCTGTGGTTTTGAATAAGGAATGAAAAATGTATCAGTAAGGTCTGTTTCTCTTGTTACTGCCTTACAGTGCAATGGCATGAGACTAAAGTTTTTCTGATGAATGGGAGACAAGGACTCATTTATGGGTCTGGCAGAAAAGCTGGCATTGATTGCAAGAATCTATTGGATCCATTAACAATAAAGCATGCTATAGATTTTAGAAGACATGGGCTGTTCAAGCAATGGACATTTACTACAAAGTAACTACTTTACTCATGAAAGTTTTACGTTCTTATGTTTAAACCACTTGCATATGTATGTGTAAATCATCTGCTTAAGTGTTCACATAGTCTGCAATTGTTTCAATACCCATAACTTGTCAGATGTAGCTAGTTATTACGTTTTACAAGCACTAATATCTATGATTGATGTTTATATGTTCTGATTAAATTTACTGCTGATTAGTTGATCATTACTTTGAACAACAAGAAATTATATTTTATTACACTGATTTTATTACACTGATTGGCATTCAGTTTACAAACTATGGCACCAATGGGAATAATCAGAGCTAATTGATTTCTAAAGAGGATATATTAATTACATAGATGTAAGGAAATGCAATGACTATTATTCTGTTTTAAAACAAATATGAGACTATGCAGAAACATCCAGACCCTACAGTAATCCTTAATTTCTACACAAGTGCATTGGCCTTATATTTTAGATTGATCTCTCTGTAATGGATCTTTACTTCTGAGGGCTTTCTTCTGATTCTGACTGAAGATCTGAAGAACCATGTCTTTTTTGATTTTAAGTTTAACATACTGCTTTTTTCATCAAAAAAAGTCTCCTAATGGGAGAAGTAATTGTTTTGGTTTTATGTTTGTAAAGCTTCATATCTTCTGGGTTAAGAAAAGAATGATTTCAAATAACACTGTTATTAGTTTTAAATACATGAGTAAAAATGAATCTAGGACATAAAACACAAAAGTAGGGGGAAAAAAAAAAAAAACTTAAAGCAATTAAAAACCTCTTCAGAGTCCTTACTTAAAATCTCATATATCTGCCTTCCCCTGCCTGTGGGTGCCAAGATGAAACGTTCAACTAATTTTGCAGCTTTTATTACTGGCTTACTGGTTTTTGGTTCATGATTCTATTACATCCCTACTATCTGGTTCTCACATGTTGATATCATCAGTGCCACTGGCCCTAATTCAACAAAGCACTTACGTATGTGTGTAAATCCCTCTGACACCCATATATGGTTGCACTCTGTAGAATGGGGGCTGCTGTCATCACAAAATTAAACGCAGAAAATAACTAGACTCAAGGCTTTCATATGTGTCCTGGAAACTAGCAGCTGTCTGTGTAGAGTTCTGCATCCATTTTATGCAGTACTCTCACTGTGATCCTGCAGGTCTCTGCTGCATGCTCAAGCTGCTCTGAGGTGTTGGGATGCAGCTTCTTCTCATAGATGGAAACTTTCTTGCCTTTGCTTCACACATTCACTCTTTCTCTCATGTTTTCTCTTTCTTTGAATTTGATGTTTGCAAGCCACAGACTCAGTCCTGCCTTAATGCTTTCTGGAAGCCACTTGTTGCAAGCTCAGGATCATATCTAGCTGATATGTCAGTACTTTAATGCTCTTGCTCACGTTTGGGTTTGCCAATGAAGGCTGAAGTGTTTCTACTTAATATGCACAGAAGGACCTTTTAAAACACACTCCAGTTAGAGTGTAGCTGAGAGTTTCTTATGAGCACATGCTCCAAGAGGAAAGCCATAGGCTCCATCCTTAGAGAACTGCTGGCTGTCTTAACACCTCTTCAACATGATTCATGCAAAAGCACTTAGGAATATCAGTCTGTCCATGTGTTGTTCAGCAACTTCCCCAGTTCATGCACGACCAGCAGCAGCAGCCCATTGGTGTGAATAATTTATGTCTGGGGGAAAAGCATTTTTACATCTTCATATGTTCACCCATTAAGTGCAACTCAAAACCCACAGGAATGCACAGAATGTCCTGGACTTCACTGAGCTCTGATATCCTTAAAGGAATAGAAACTTATTATCATACTCTATTATATTCCAGTGCTGCAAGTAAAAATAGTTCAGAAAAATACTGTTTCTAGCAGAGGATCTTAATACACTTAATACTTTTTAATTATTTTAGCACTGTAGTACTGACCATAAGATAGATGCCGACCTGACAGTGCAGTTATAACTGATAGTGCAGCTATACTTCAGCTTTGCAGACAGCTGTGCATGCAGCATGCAGTCATTAAAACATGCAATTCCAAGTATATTTTATTTTAGATTCTTCTCTTCATAGTATTGCAATACACACTGTGAATAAAATTAGTTCATTATACATTGATAAGAAGCTTCTGAAGCAAGGATAATGTTTGTTTGTACAAATCCTTACCTCAACTCACAAAAGTTTCTTCATCTTTACAGTAAAATTGGAACCTGTCTGGCCTCCTTCCAATGTTTATTAAAACTCTCAAATTCCATATTTCAATAAACTTTTGCTTTTTTGTGGTTGAAGTTCAAGTAATGGTGTTTATCCATCAGCAAATACTACATAAGTGATGGCAAAAGATAAAAATACTCTCTCAGTACGTCTACAGGGAGTGTGAAATGTCTCCAGATGGACTGTGTTGTTCCACGATATGGGGAAGGTTAGCCACTCAGGCATAGCTTGGGTATTTTAAGAGTGATTACTCAGAGATAAAGCATCAGGTAAACAAAATCAAAAGTAATCATTACATCGAAGAGGAAAGCTCACTGTTGACAGTCCTTGTCAGACTACTGGAATATGCACAATCTCATAGTTCTTACAAATGTGGCTTGCTTGGTCTTTTGAAAGATCTCCTGGTCTGCTTGTATTCTAGTTGAACAACTGCTTTCACCAAAGTTGCAGTGTTTCTGGAAAGTCTGAGCAGCCCTCAGCTAGTATTCAGTGGTTGTCATGCTGGGAGATGGCTTGTGCACAGAATGGGCAGACAGGAGCTGCGAGAAGATGCAGCCTTCCCAGCTGGATAAAATCTGACAGTTACCTACAAAATCCTTACGTGTCTCAACAGAGCACACAGAGAACTCATACAAGTGAGTTTTCATAAGCTTAGACAAAAGGAACATCATCAACATCAAACCAACCACACAGGTCAGATTTCAACTTCTACTATAGCTACAGGTATGATACTTTAAAAAAAAAAAAAAAAAAAAAAGTGGTTTTAAAATTAGAAAAAAAATCTTTCTGAGTCTTAGCTCAGACAAAGCCTGATTCTCAAGCACTCTGGAAAATATCAGTCTGAGGCAGAAGAACTGAGAATTTCAGTCTGGCTGAAGTAATAAGATCACTTAATGAGCTGAGCACTCTGCTAAAGGTGATGGTCACGGGCCTGAAGCACTCACAGTTGCAAAGCCAAACACTGAGCAATAAGAAGACCCTAGAATTGATGTTAGATGCTGAAGTTTAATTTTTGTCTCTCTGTGCCATTTGCGGGCTTTAAACATATGTGAGCTTTTGTCTCTTTTTTTCCTTCCAGTAAAACTGCCATCTTGTCCAGTGTCCAGCATGAGCAGGGTTCATGAAAACATGATAGGGGTCTGAAGCGAGATGTTGTCTTGGAAATGGCTAACTTCTGCTTATTGAAATAAAAAGTTTTTAAAGCAACCTTCTAAGGCAGACATCCATGATAACAAACTGGCAAGGTACAGAAATCTGAAAAGCATCTCTAGATCTTAAAACAGGAAAGTCAGAGGAAGCATAACAGCAGGGAAGTCAGCAGAAAAAAAGAACAGACTTCTTAAAATCATCTCAAAAACAAAAAACTACTGTATAGGAGTACATACGCACTTTGTAACTGGCAGGTTGTTAGTAAAGAAAATTTTTATACTGCTTTTATTGTCACACTGAATATGTTTTTCAACCAGAAATAACATTTTGTGAACAATTTCTATTTAAATAAATGAAAAAAATATTTTTCATGAAACAAAAACATGTTCAACAAAGTCAGCATTTTTTTTCAGATAATATTTTGGGTGTACAAAGAAAGAAAATATTTGGTTCATGATTATTCCACAAACATCTGAAACCCAATGGCTTAAGCTGCTGTTCTTTAAAGGAAATGTACAAGAAAAATCACAGATTTGGAGAGGTATAGATTAGCAATTAAATGTGGCAGTTTGGTGGGCTAATGACCATAGGTACTACATCAATAGAATGGCTGCTACCATGCTATTTTCTGTCTTCATTGAAACAAATAGACTGGAGAATGTTCTTGAAAGTAGGCTATCCTACTGAAAGGGGAATGCAATGTCTTGGAAGAGATACTTTGCATCAAACCAGCTCTATGAACAAAAGCTGTTTCCCTGCAGAGGTATTTCTAATTCTTGTTATTCTATGAGTCTCTTTTTTCCTCTGTCATGACACCGAAATGGTTAACAGCAAACTTTTGAAATCAGATTTGAAAAGCTTGATGAAAGAGCCTGATGTTTTGCCTGATTTTTCTTTTCTTTTCCTCTGTGGACAAAGGCCTTGAATGCTGAAGGCTGAAAAGCCTATTATCACCAGAAAGAAATGTAAGTAAACAAGGCATTACAATAATGAATTCTACAGTACATGACAGGAAGGCAAGAACCAGCTCTGTGCAGCAAGCAGTGAAAGATTTGGCTGTATCTTGGCAATTTTTCAAAAATGATAACAATAAGAGGTTTTGTCGCTTCAGACATGTAAATCAAAAGGATATTTCAGCACTAAAAATGATATGGAGAGTTTCTAACCACTGACCCCAAACCAGCATTCAAATAGACATTAAAACTAAGAAGCTATAATCCTACAGGCCGTGCACAATCAAACCTGAAGAGCTAAAAAGATTGGATTTTTAAAGGCCATTTGAAATTAGGTTGGCAATAACTACCCTTATCCACAGGAGAAAGATTTTTGGTATTCAAAGTTAAGATGCGATAAAAAGGAATAATCCAAAAATTATACCAGGAGTATATTTCAAAACCAGCATTCAAAATGGCCTGAAATTCCCCAATCTTGTTCCGAAATAAACAGCAAATACAGCGGCTATGCACACAGATAGTTTGGACTCTAAGGACTTTGTGAATTGTATTTGTAGGAAGTGAAAGTGTGTAAGAGCGAGACATGAAGATGGAGAAATTTGATATTTAGTCTTGCTATAGTGCATTAACAAACCGTGCACGTGTGACTGGTGCCACAGTGATTTGGCAGATTAGAAGGAATCTATTCAAAACTTCATCTAGTGATAAAAATTTGCATGTTTAAGCTCCCGAAGCAGAGTAGAGTGCCTGTATATGTGAATACAGAAATAAAGATATAGTATAACAACCCCTTGATGGTGACTTGTGGCCTGTCCACCTGATCTGTGAGCAAGAAGAGCCCTCACTGCCTCCATGCAGTATAGCTCTTAATGCCATTGACAGCAGAGTACTGCTGACTTATCTGGGGCATCCTATGGGGATGAATATTGTCACTTCAAGAGACATATCAAAGAGCAGACAGGATTGGACTGGGCACTTGTTCTTTCTTTACCTAGGCCCTAACTACACATTCATACCAAAACAAAACAAACAAACAAAACAAACAAAAAACAAAGCAGGAAATGGGGCTTTAAGCAAGACAAATAATGCACTCAGGTGAAGTGGAATCCTACTGCATATAGGATGTAGTTTTGTATTGCCACCATGCTGAGGTCAGCACTGTGCTTAACAACCCGCAATACAGCAAAACAGACAGACCCTTTTCTCCTACATCAAATTGAGCAACTGTGACAGACTTTCAGCTATGCTGTGACCTCCCCTATGGGATGTGCTCCTCTGAGAAGTTTGTCAGAGCCGTTTTCAGTGAGCTAGAGCACAGTAAGTTCAAGCAGCAAAAACACCACAGATCTCAGTTCCTGACTTCGTGTTCTTCTGCATCAAACTGCCCCACAGAGATGAGCCCCAGAGATTCTTCTTGACAAGCCCAATGCCTGAAAGAGCAGTATGGAAAAGTCAGCAGGTTTAGGTATGACCAAGTCTGAAGAGTAGTTAAGATGATTTATCTTCAGTGAAGAAGACCTGCAAGAGAGAGAGTGATGCACTGTGATACACACTTCTCTAATGAGGAGTGGAAAGCAGTAACATTCCAAGAAAAGGCTGAAAACCCATCTTTATTGTAAAAATTTCCACAGGATTCAGCATCCAGGCTGTACTGTGAAGTAAGCAATGTTAAAGAAAGTATCTGGGGCATGGGAAAAGCTTTCCCTCTTGACAGGATCAGATCAGGCTCTGATCCAGGCTTGGATGGATCCCAACCTGGAAGCATTTATGAGCAGCTCAGCCCAATTCCCAAAGCAGAAGCAGCCCAAGCCTTCTCCTGGACCAGCAGTGATGACACGTTACGACCACAATTATTATTCCCACCACAAGCTCAGAGATTTCTGTGAGTTCTTGTGTGACATAGCATGGCACGCTTTTATTCAGCTACAGCTAGTTTCAAGCAGAGTAGAAGAGTCTAAACGTGTTCTGGATTAGTGCTTACCAGTGTTCCTTAAAGAGCCAAGACCATTCAGCAATACGATCATCTACAGACCAAAAATAAGAGGAAAGCTTCATTCACTTTTTAAAGATCATGTAAATTTATAAGAACTGTAACATTAGTAACATGAAGCTTTGTCAAGGTCTTTGCCATGAATACCCTTTAAGTAACTGATGCCATCAAAAATCTTTAGCCAATTTTATTCAATTACTGTATTTGAGTTAAAATATGGGTGGTGAACTACAGTTCCCAGACACATTCCACAACGTTCATGCACAAAATCATTGAAGTGTTATTGTAAAACTCAAGAAGGCTGCGGGGTGGGGAGTGGCAGGGAATGGGACAAACCAGAGTGAGAACAACCAGACCATCTTGGACAAATTACTAAATGATATTTATCCAGAGAATACAGTGTTACACAGGAATGACAAATAGCACAGTATGCTATGGAAAGGAATTCCTCAGCCAGTCAATTTATTTTTCCAGAGAGGGAAGGAGGCTGCAAAAAATTGCCACTGGACAGCTTAGTCCTAATGTGAGAATGTAGGTCTTAGGCACAGTGTTATATGCACCAGGTTGCTTACCTGCAGAAGCTACCGAGTGTGTTGCAGAGAGGAAAGCATGAAATATGTGTTACTTATATATTTTGGTGGCTATAATTGAAACATTTTATTTCCAGCCTGGCAACATGAACGTGAAACATGGCAGTTTTGTTGAACGTTGTGCCCAAGACAACAAATTATAATGTTGGTTGGTTTTTTTTTCACTATAAACCTTTTCCTAGAGATATTTTCCTATTGTGTGAAACCCCTTTGGCTCACAGTAAAAATTCCCTTTCTGACAGGAGCTTCATCTGATGCCTCCTCAGGTACGACCCAGTGCACTAAGCTTCTTGGCACGCTTGTGATACATTTCATGCCTAATATGAAGACATTTGATAGGTATGCTCCCTGTTTACTGTTTAGGTCTGGTGCCTGGTCTAATAGCTAATCTGACTACCTCAAATAATAGTGGTTTTTCAACTTTTGCTCAGCTTCTCTTTTCATTTTTAATTGTCACAGGCTTAAACTACACCTCCCTGTTTCATATATCCCATTGAGTTACTACTCCATGCAGCTGACCTGAGAGACCAAAACCCTATTAGACTAGATGCTGAGCAAACATCAACAAAGGGGAAAAAAAAGAAGAAGAAAAAAAAAGATACTTACATAAAGAATAAAACAGAAATGGAGAAAGAGGTTGCCCGAAGAGATGTAATGCCAACAGGCTTTTGTACATGAGGCCTTCTCATGGAATGTTTTAGAAAGTAAGTCTGTCTGATAGAGTTAGTCTAGAAGAGATGAGAATAAAATAAAAAATCCAGACAAAAAGAAGAAGTGAACCAATGCAGCTAGGAGTGACCACAGAATGAGATGTGGTTGCTTGGCTAATCACAGGAAATGCCCTCATGCACATACATCCTCTGCCTGAGAAGCCTGTGACAAAATAATACATATACTTGCAATATTTGTAACAGCACAGCCTACGTTATTTTTAGATAAGGTAGTAGTGATTCAGTGGTGAAGATCTACATGCCCCACAGCAACAACCCTTGGCTGCTGAACACAGGAGACTGTGGAGGCCTCCACCTGCAGGGCAGAGAGCTCTTTCAGCGGGCAAGATGGGATACATAAACTTCTCCCTAAACAGAATACTACTGCCAGCTTTGTGGATGCCAGAAAACTCAAACTTCAAAGGATCTTCAGTTCTATATTCCAATAGGGTAATAAGTATTCCTTTTTTTCTCCTACTATTCCTTAGACATTTTCAGAAGTTCTCTGTGGATATCTATACTTACATAATCAACTCACAGCTAAAATTCATCAAGGAATAAAGAATAGGTGTCCCATCAACAGTTCACTATTGCAGAAAACTGTATTTGTTAAAATTAGAAAGTTGTTGAATATTGATGCTAATTACTGAAGTTGAGTATTTGTGGTAAAGTGATACAGACTCAGTCATTAGAAAAAAAAAATTAAGCATTTGAAACATACTGGTTTCCAATGACTATTGAAATTCAATATGCTATCATTGGAATTATTTATTGACCTGTTTAACAGTTTTACAGACCATTGCCATATACTTGTTAACATTTGAAAAGCAAAACCAAAACAGCTATCTTTTATGTTCACTCTATCTTACACTGTGACACATTTCTTGGATGAACTATAAGCAATAAATTCCATCCTTGCTGCATGTTTTTGAAAAACTATATAATCTATGGAAGCATCAAAAATAAAATAAAATCTCATAACACAGATGATGCCTTTCCCATTGAAATTCCTATGGTTTGACTTGCAGAGGAGTCTTGATGTGCATTTCCTCTGATTTTAGTAAATAGTATGAATAAATTCTCAAACTGACTTAGTCACTGAAATATCTTACTCATAGATGACTACCTTCCAACACCATCTCTCTGCCTGATTTAGGAGCTTTTCGGAGAATATTTTTTGAAGAAGAAAGAGAAGCTTTATCAGATACAATTGCATTTTAGAGGAAAAAATGAGACTCGGGAGCCAAAGCAGTTGATTTGCAGGTGCTGCTGGTGCTGTTCCACTTCATACAGTCACCATAGTAGGAATCAAAAAAGGTAGAACATACAGAACACTAGGTAATTAACATGGACAAAACCAAACTTCTTAAATCTCTGTCCCAACGGATATCTTTTATATATTAATCATAGAATGTCTCTAAGAAAAACACCGCAGAGATTTGGAAAGAATGGAATAACCAAGTAATCTAACTATTGAAAATGTGGTAAGCTTGAATTCAAGTCAGTTCTTCAGATGATGTAGAAAAAGAATTTGAGTCTTGGTCTTTCATCTCCCTAGTGTTTACTCTGACTGCTTAACTCCTCTGGACATATGCACACAGTCTCTCACTCGTCCACTCCCTTCTTTTCCTAAAATGTTTTTGTTTCATACTTCAGATCTACTGACAGTCAGTCCTTCTGTTTCTGTGCATAGGTTGAGTTGTTAGCTTTGGCTCTGGGCAGCAGTAATAGCAAACTTCTAGAAGTTCCTAAATGAAAAAATAAATAAAAGGAAATGCTTTGTTGATAGTGTACCTGACTTTAGACTGATTGAAATCAAAGCAAATTGAATATAAGTCTATGAAACAATTTGCGTTCTAAAACTATTAATACTTGATTCTAGTCCTAAAACTGTAGGGCTACTGTTATTTCTAGAATAATTGCTAGAATTTCCCCATAATATTTTTTCAAATCTTAATAGAAACATCAAACAGAACTTGAAAGATGTAGAGATTCTAGTATTCTAGAGAATATCTAGACAACAAAAATTAAGGTTTATAGTCCAGTATATAGGTTCCTTTAAGACACATGTTGACTGTCAATTAAATTGCCACGCTTTCTCTGACTTCATGAAAGATATTCCTTGATATAAATGCTTGGATAGCTGAAAATGGAAAGCTTCATTTTCAGAATTATAAATTTGGGAACAAAAGAAAACAAATTCATTTGTTTAGCTTTCCCTACTTACTCAATTGAACATTTATCTAAGGTGTGACACCACTCAATAGCTATTTATATATAATATCTACACTGTAATATTACGTGCATTAGAATTAGGAAAAAAAATAGCTTGTATGTGAAAAAAGATTCTATTATCCGAGTTAGCTAATGATGGATAACATACCATCTGTATTAGATTTGCTAGGAATTGTAGAACATGAACTTCAGGTGTGTATAAATCAGAGGTTAAGTATTTCACCTTTAAATCTAGTACTAAAAGCTAAGGAGAAAATCCGGTGAAAGAAAATGAGAGATGAGTTACTGTAATCCATGTGGGCAGGATTTTACCATCATCTGCTTCTCAGTACTGGTGCTCAGTGTGTACCAGAAGGCAAGCTCTCCATTCAGTGAACACCTTGTAGTGGCTTTTACTGGAGCCTTGCACTGGAGCTGTGCTCTGGAGCTGTTCTGGGGAAAATGATCAGCTGAACTGCAGCCAAAGAAGCTTGCTCTGGGATCTGAAGAAAGAATAGCTGGGTAGGTACATACCAAGTTGGCCTCTAAACCTGAAAGCATGTGACTGTTTGGTATAGTCTCCAGGGAATCATTGATGTAAGTAGCTCTGCATCATCTTTTGCTTGCAGGATTGGACAATCTTCTGGTAACCTTATGGGTGTACAGCTCCCTTACTGTTTTTCTGTCACAGTGCCTATCTACAAATTGACCAGAACTGAGTTCTCTGAATCTTGGGACGCTGCAGTTGACAGAAAATATTTTCCAATAATGAGAAAATCTATTTCCATTCTCTCACCAGCAAATGTTTTCAAGTACTGCAAAAGCTGTATAGCGGTGCTCTGAAGGTTTAGGAAGCCTAAGCCCTGACTGATTAGCATTAATGATTTATAATGAAGGAAGCAATTGCTTCATTTGTGCCTCACAGTCATGCAGAATTTCATAAGGGAGGTGGGTTTTGAACTAAATGACACTTTAAAATGTAAAATTGAACAAAGCAGTTGCAGAGAAGCCTGAAGTAGCCATGTAGGCTCTTTGCTCTCTGTCAATTCATTATAAAAAAAACTGTATACTTCCCTTGGTGGATCAAGTTTTGTGTCAATGCATTTGAATATTGTGGGGCATTACAAATATTGTAAGATTGGGCTGAGCTGCTAGAATGCAAGAGTGTTGATTTCATGCCGTGCTTTGCAATAGATGTGCCTTTGTGTAAAGCAGTAAAAATTGGTAGAGATGGGATACAAGTAACAGTAAAAAGAAAAATGTTGAGACTCTTTCTTTTAAAATACATCCTGCAGTTTAGCTATAAAGCTCCTTATTTTTAGAAAACCAGTAGAATTGTTCAGGCTCTGCCCCTGCAGTTTCAATAGCAGTCTAGTGCTTTAAAACCATGACCTTGAAAAGAAAGCGTTTACATTGTAAATGTACTGGCAGTATGTGGACTATTCTATGAGTGAGTATCCAACTGCGGCAAAAAGTTCAGAAGCAGGTTTTCTTTATTCTGAAAGGCCTAATCCGTGGGGCTTTTTTAGTGGTAAAAGCACTTGGTTCTAATTGTGACTTACTTCTAGCAGTGAACCTGTGTAATTCTTAGCTTTTACACAGCCAATTAATTCTCATGAATACGAGAACCATGAATTCTGATAGGCGTTGATACACAGCATTTCTGGTGCTGCAATATTCTACAAACATAGGGTACCTCTCAAAGCTGGTCTTCTGCCTATAATGCAGCATCATCTTGTAGGCTGTGAATGTATGAGGGTTAAGAATGACTGGAATACTTGAAGGTTAAGCAGAAAACACCGTGTATGGTAACATAAGAAAGAAGTGTGACTTTTGAGGGACTTCCTGCTCCTGGGGCAGTCTGCTGGAGAACACGTGACAGAGAGAGGTCAAGCACAACTGTAAGCACGCTGCATCAAGGCCAATTCACAGTAAAAAAATTTAGAAAAATTTTCCCTCATAGGCAAGCTCCCTGGAAAGTGTAGCTTTCTTTCACCTAGCCACAGTGTTACTGGGTTCTCTATTCTTGTATGGAGTCTCTCATCACAGCTTTACAGTTTTGGAAGATTTCTGTTTTTAGTAGAAAATTCAGAATTTTTATTATGCATGGAAAAATAAGTACAGCTTTCCTAAATTTACACTTCTCATCCTTTAAAGACAGGATGAATGTTCTGAGCAATAATAAATAAATCTGTTAATTTGTGCTAAAATTAAATTGGTCATTTAAAGAAATTTAGCATCTGTTCTTTGTCGCAAATAATCTTAAAACAACAGATTATCTCCTCTCTCAATTTAGTCAAAATTAATTGAAATCTTTTGCACAAGCTGTACTTGATGAAAATAGTCTATAATTAAGATAAGTTAATAATTATTGTTTTATGTAATTGTATTAATTTTATAGGAGCCAAAGAGAATAAGGTCAATAGTTCAGTTAATCGAAGTAGAACCACATCAGAGATCAGCTAGTTCCCATCCTCCTTTACTGTTGGTTTTCACCAACCAAGTGCCTTGATTTAGTGGAAAGAGATAGATTAGGCATGTCAACAGTTACCTCTATATTTTTGGTACAAGTATCACTGGTTGAATCTGGAATAAATGACTGAAATATTATCCAGTTGACTCTCATGTCATCACTGTCCCAACTTTCATATTGAAATAACTCTGTCAGGGAAACCAAAGCACCTGCAGGAGATCCCTTCATTTACAGTGACACTAAAACTGTGCTAGAGAAATCTAAAAGTATTTTGTGGTCAAGATCTAAATAATTCTTAGTTGGTCCTCTCCTACTATGTAGAATGGAGTTTGAAACTATTGAAAACTAATTTGAAACTAATGGAGATGAAACTATTAAGAATAAAAACATTTTTAATTATGGACAAGTTTTGTTACTTTGCATGAAAGTAAATAAATATGAAGTTTTAGAGCAGTCTTGTGAAAATTTGAGATTGGGACACCATCAAGACAGCAACAGAGAAAGTTGTTACTTCTGTGCAAGCGCTCATGTCTTTCAAACACAGCAGCAATACATCTTATGCTTCTGAAGTATATGATTGCTGCAGCCTCCATCTCACAGCTGGATAGTTTAATATAAAGCTGATTATACTCTAGCATCAATGGCAGCTTGATAGTTATGTCCAGGGACTCCATTTGACAAGATAAATAATCAGGTCAGTGTATACCGCTCGTTATGCATTCAGCTGAACGTCACCTGCAAGAATTCATCAAATAGAGCCAACAAGACACTGTCTTTCTAGCATTTGATATCCTGGAGTAAAACCATGTCAACTCAAAGGTGCTGGTTCTTCTTCAGCACAGTCATCAAACAGTCAGCAAAGACATCAAACAAATGATCATAGAAGGTCATGTTCTTGCCAAGTATAACTGCCTTGCTTACAGGGAAAGCACAAATAGCTATAAATTCTTAGGATTTTGTGAAAAAATAGGGCTAGCCAGTTCTGGAGTTAACAGTAATTAATTTTTTTGAATGAAAGCATAATTCTGTTCCCGTGATTGTGATCTTAGTAAAAACAGGTAATTCTTTATGCTTTTCAGGTGCTTAAAACTATGGAAGTCTTTGTGTCTTGTACTTGAAAATAGCTTTGTTGGATTAGCGATCATTTCCACCCTCTATTGTTATTTTTAAAGCACTTCTACAGAAATATTCATGGACAGTGTGGAAAGTTCACTTTCAAGTTATTTGCTTTCTTGTTGGTAGAACTGAAGTTCCAACAATGATACTGCCTTTGTATGTGGGAATATGAATAGGGTATAGCACAGTGTACTCCCTGATCTCCTGTCCTCTCTGAAGGCATATTAAGAGAACAAGATGGCTACAGATAAGCTCCAAATGTCCCAAGCATGCAAATCTCAGTCACAGCTACCCTTGTAACATATGGGGTGAGTGTCCTTCTAGAAAGGTTACCAAGAGATCTTGTCTGCAGGCTGTTGGCTACACCATGGCACTGTACTGGCTAAAGCAAAGCAGCACCCCAGATATTGTGCCACCCAACCTGTGGACACCAACAGGGCATAACTTGTGCCAGGTCATGGAGGTACCCAGAAATCCAGTCTGACCCTGCTTTTCCTTGGCTTTTGCAAGGCTTACAGTGCTGCATGAAGAGCTGTTATGATGAAAAAGCAGAGTAGAAGTCGCCTGTATCCACAGGGGTATTTTGAGAAGAGCAGCATGTTTCCATTGTTCTTCCTGCAGATGAGATCACAGGCTTCTCCTAACGAAAGTAGCTGCTGACTGTATTCTTAATGGGAATGCTATGAAGGCATAAATAGAAAGAAAAAGAAAAAAAAAAAATTTTTATTTTTAAGCAGTCAGTGAATCTGGAACCAGAAACACAAAAATACCCTTCATTGCAATAATTTAATTATTTGGTAATGTCATTATACAACATAGCAAGGTTTCCTTGGATGCCTTTTCTGCTTCTGATAGTATTTTCCGTATTTGTCATAGAATTTTACCCTCCTTATCAATATTAGATATTCGCGGTTGATTGTTTCTCTTTAAACATGGCTTCAACAAATTTCTTGCTTCTCTTCAGAGTGAGTTAAACTTCATTTCACTGCAGTTGGTCTTCTCCTTTGTCAAAGTTTATTTTCTGCATTGAAGCATATACAGCTAGTCTCACACAACTAGTCAAAAACAACAAACAGGTCATATCATCTATTTTTCTGCCCCAAAGAAACGTCCATTACACCTATGTCATTCCTGACATGTTTAGAATAAATTGGAAACAACTGTAATGATCAAACTACCACATTCTCATTAAGTTATTTATTCCAGTGCTTAAATATCTTCTTAAATGAAAAAAAAGAGATTGTATTAAAACAAAAAAACCTATGTCACCATATTTTTACAGTGCACTCCTTTATATTAATGCAAAAACTCATTTTTAATCTGAAAATAAACAACTTTATCTAGCAGCTTGTTCAGGGTTGGTGCCTTGCCACTCACAGAATAAATGGAGAAAAAACAAACAAACAAACAAACAAAAACATTTGAACTGTACAAGTAATTGGAAATCCCTTCCCTTATTTCAATTCTTCTAATTCTAGGAGCAGACACTGCATATCTGAGTACCTGCACATCTTTCGGAGTGCTTCAGAAGGTGTTTATGGGAAAGATGTTGGGCGTTTATGTGGGAGACAGTTTGGAGGTATGATTATAATGACACTATGTACAGCATCATTGTGTATTGTGAATTAAGGTCTTCCGATTTTATATACTTGATGTTTTAGTCATGTTCTTTAACTGAGCTTTATTTGAGATCTTGGCAGTAATCTTTTGAATCTGGGATGCACTCTGCTATTGCATGCAGTATAGCTTATGGCAGTATAGCTTATTTACATAGATGGATTTTGCTGCCTACTGCCATCTTATAGATGCTCAGCTCATCCTTTTCTGTATGGTCACTGGCTGTGACCTCTGAGAGAAAACACTGTCTTCTCTCTATGCATTGGTACAGCTGTAGAACAATATATTGGTCCTTTCACAGTAAGAAATACTAACAAAGCATAACTAAGGTAAAAGCAATGACAGCATGACATCAAACACTGTTTTAGTGATAACAGTAACAAACAGCAATGTGTATGTCAGGTACGCAGGCAATCTCTTAAACAAAACTTGGTTTCAAGAAACATACTGAATTTCATTTGAGATTCACAGAAGTGTTTCCATGTATTAAGTTTCATAATAAATAGGTTTTTGAATAAATATCAATGTAGATATATCAAAATTTCCTCATTGGTGGTGGTAGATTTTGGAGGGGATTGTTTTGGTGATTGGCTTGTTTTCATGATAGCTGGCACAGTCCCTTCATTCACTCTCCTGCCAGCTGCTTTATTAGTCATTTTAACTGTCGCTAAGCAGGTCTAACAAGGCACCAGAGAGACTGGCTGAAAGGGAAGTTAAGCAGCTGAATGGAATGCAGTTGGAAGAAGAAGGGACCATAAAGCAAATACTCAAGAAAGTTAGTTTAAAAAAAAATCTTGTTTTGTTTTAAATAAGAAACACCATGGGAATCACTGGGGTGCTTGTTCTTACCTCTGAAGTGCAGAGATTTTATTTTCTGAAAGCCTGCACACCGATGATATTGCCTGTACTGGTAGCCTGAGCAAGTAGTGCCCATATCCTAGGAATACCTTTCTCTGCAAGTTTTAGCAACCAAAGCTTGTATAAGTGGCTGTTATTGTGCAGAGCCAAAGCAGGTGAAATTAGGGGGGAAAATCCTGCTCCTGTTATTTCTGGATCACCCTCACCAATTGCCTGCAAAGCACCCCCAGATATCACAGCATCTCTGCACCACTAAAATCTGTGTGATCTTTGCTTCCAGAGCACAGTCAGAAGTCCAAAGGCACTTTTGGTGCTGCAGAGACAGGGCCCGATCCTTTGCATGGTGCAGTGTGCCATGTGCCTTAACTGCTCATTAAACCCACTTTATGAAGAGAGGCTTGAGAAAAGCAAGCTCAGCTCTGTGAAGGACAAGTTCTCCTAAATCTCCAAGGCAGATAGGCACCTCCCAGTCCCAGCAGAAGGGTTCAGATGCAGATTATCCTGCTGCTACACTCGCACAACCGATCACGGCTCCAACATATGTTCTTTGCTTTTTTGGCTGGAGTTACAGTTGTCTTTCCTTTCCTCTCCTTCTCCCCCCCACCCCCTCCACCCTCGCTCTGACTCTCACAGGAGCAATAAATGCCAGTAGTAAATATTCTCAGCCTTGCAAGGATTTCACTAAATTAACGTTCACATCCAAGCTTTGGGCAACTTCCTGTGTTCTAAATGGGATCCAAATGAAGGTTTTCCAAAGTCTATACAGTATAATAATAATAAAAAACATATCTAAATCATTAAAATGAACGACAGCATTCCCTATACCAGTTCTGGCCTCCATAAATTATGTATAAAAGTAATCTGCATTATATTAGCAAAAGATAAAAATTAGAAAAGGGTGAGAGTAAAAATGTTTCATTTTTCAATAGCACAAAGAGAAGGCTATGTGCTCCTGAGCTCAGAGCTCCATCTCGTGGGTGACAGTGGGTGTGAAGCCATTTCCTGCTTACCACAATATACGTTTTCTTCACTTTCGCTCATTAGGAAAAAAAGCATTATGAGAATAAAAGCTTTTTACTGAACAATAACAGCAAACCAAAAGTGGTAAATCAATGCGATACCAGCACTGACTTTACTCTGTTTTATATCTTTACCCAACCTCCCTCTCATTAGAATGAAAGAATGATTGAATCACAGAATGTCCTGCATTGGAAGGGACTCACAAGGATCCTTGAGTCCAACTCCTGGGTCTTTTGTTTTATGTTGGGGTGAGGTTTGTTTGTTTTGGTTTTGTTTGTTTGACAGTGTGAAGAGGAGCCTTGTGCTGCTCTTGAGCTCAGCTTCACTCATACGCGAGGATGATGCTCAGCATCCTCTGCCCCTTTACCTCCTAGCAAGTCCTTACCCGACTGACAGGCAACATTTTTTGTAATTTCTTAACATCTGCATTGTGCTTACAGGATTCCAGACTACATATCTGGTTAACGTTTTTGCCTAATTCATTGCATTGTGCACCCTTCAATACTAATAGTTCCCATGGGGCAGCACTATCTCTCCAAGACACCCTTTGAGTATTTATGAATACAACCCACTTCTCTTAATAAAAAAAAGAAAGATAAAGCATTATAAAAACTAGCTTTCCTAGTAGTTGACCTTTCTTTTCTTTTCTTTTTTTTTTTTTTTTTTGTTTGTTTTTTTTCCCCAGAACACACTTTAGAATCTGAGATGCTTTAAATTTAACCGTTGTTTTCTGGACACTATTAACCAACAAAGAGAGATTGTTACATGCAGCAGTACAGTTTATGAAGCAATATCCTCCTATCCACTACAGAATGCAGCAATCTACTGCACTGTTGCACAGTTGTGTTACAGTGGCCTTGGCTATGTGGACATAGCCTTGGATTTTAGAAGCTGTAGACCAGAGCATTGAGGAACGAGACAACACTGAGGAAGTAAGGATAACAGATCAAAAAGAAGCTCATTTCCTTCCAGGAGCAGACCACATGGAAAACACACAGAGTGAGAGTATCTGTGAGGTTTTTTGGGTTGGCACAGCCACGCCACCCTGGGTACATACCAGGAAGGTATGCACTGCTTCTCCCAACACACAGGTGAGACAGCAGCCTGAGGCCTGCACCTGGTGTTTGTGAAAGAGGCCAAAGTGAAGAAGCTTACAAAATTAACCTTGTATATATGAGATGGGATATAATGCTAGTGCTCTGTAACATTTACACTGGAGGCAGAAGGAAGTACAAAACACTATTTGGTGGATTGCTGCAGTTCAATGGCCATCAGCTGTTCATAAATCAAGTGCACAGACAGTCTGCAAACTGCCTTGCTGCCATGACAAAGACACAGTGATTAATGTTTCTGTTATGGATTAGGGAGGCACTGAGGTAATATTACACATAACTGTGAGATGCTACCTTTTTTTCACTTCTCAGCTGAAGGCCAAGCAAACTTTAGTCAATGTTACTAAAAATTAAACTGCTAGGAGGCTGTGTATACTTGATAATGTACACATGCATTCCCTTGCTATGGTGTTTTTTATTTTTGTAAATTCTGCAACTATTATTCATTAAGTTTATCAGTTCTTTCTTGCACATATTTTTTTATCCTGTGCTGTTACATAGGTTTCTGTACAGGCTGTATTTTACAATACATGTCTATGTAATTCTTTCCTCCTCTGAGGTGCTTTTCCAGCCTTTGTAGTGTGTCATCAATCCAGTATCTACAAATTATCCAGTCTCAAATTGGAGGAACAGAAAGGAATTGATTGAAATTCCCCAAATTCTTCGTAAAGAGAATAGAAAGAGGGAACTGAAGGGCTCTCAGCAGGAAGATGGCAGGTGCCTTTTCTGTGTGGGGCACATTGGCACTGCCAGAGAGATGAGGAGGGGACATGGTGAGCAGTGCACACCTGGCTACCTTGAGTTCAGTGGCACTGAACTCTGGTTTGCAGAGGTTCTGCGCCTCTCTGCAAAAGCCCAGAGGATTCATTAACAGGGTTTGCTAATCTCTCTAATTGACTAAGTCTGGAGAAAAGGTCGCTGATGCTGCTAAAGCTAATATTTGACTTCGGATTCCCACATTCAAAATCAGACCTATGGTTTTAGTGTTCTTATGCAGAATAGTATTAGCAAATCTGTTGCTACCCGTAGCACCTGACACACGTGTGGTGTCACTGCAGTAGCTGTAGCTCATCTGCTGTCTGATGGACAATCACATTCCAACAGAAACTGAACAATATTTGTTGGATTCACTGTTTAAAAAAAATAATAAATAACTGAAAATTTTAAAATCCAATCTATAGATTTTATGGATTTTAAAAAACAATCTATGGTTCCATTTACCACTGAAAGAAATAAATGAAATGAAATGAAATGAGCCAAACTGCAAGATATATACCCTTATGTTAATGGGAAAAGCCATTTACTGCTATTTTAGCAAAATGCTCATGAGCAGAACCCATGTAACACATTTCCACACTTTCTTGTAACTATAGGGCAATTGTTCCTTGTTTATCAAAAGAACATAATGTTCATTTCTGACAAGAGATTAATGTTAGTGGATGAACTGTTTACCTGATTTTATTTGGCTTTACAAAGCAGGTAGCTGTTGTATTTTCATTAACCAGAGATACCCATCAGGTTTTCAGTGCATTACGGTATGTGCATCTCACTGCTTAATTCTGCCAGTAGATATTTTATGATGGCTAGAGAGTAATGTAAAGGACATGTCACCAAGTGCTTTGAAATTTATTCACATACCTCTCCTCACTATTCATTAAGAAAACATGGACTGCTCTGCCACATCTTTTACTAGACTACAACAGTTCCAATTCCATGAAGCACACGAAGTTCCGTGATAAAGGCTCATCAAAATAATTCACATTCTGTCTTCATTTGCCTTGGTCAGTTGTCAATTAGCTTTTTAGATATGTGAGACTCTTCTTCATGGTGCACTGTTACTATTTACCCATTGTCCCTTTTCTCATACAACAGAATACTCTTTCTTTTTAACCTTCCAAGGTTAAAAAAAATCAGAAAGAAAATCAAGATTGTTCATAATCTTACTAGGGTTCAAAATTAAAAATAACATTAACAATTCTGTGTTTTACCTCTGGTAAAATACTAAAAGAGAAATATTATTCATATTGATATTTCTTTGCATATGTTTTTCTGGTTAAGTAGGTTTCAGCTATTTCCTTTATAAACCTAATCAAGATTTTCAGTACAAATATTTTATTTGGCCTATTCAGATTTTTACCATGATGAACAGGCAACACAATTTGCCTGAATCTCTATATGGATAAACGTTTCTTTACTCCATAAAAATTACAGAAAGTGTTGTGACAAATATTTTATTTTTTTATACAGTTCTAGCTACTTCAGACACTCAGAAAAAGGATTTACACTAAGTATGTTGCACTTAAGTCATAGCAGGGGTTCTTTACAAGGCACAATTCTCATTTCAGATGTCTCTCATTTGAGAATATCTCTCTATCTTCTTACACAGGATTACTTTATCAAGTCCTGCTGTCACCCAAAGGCTCATCACTGCAAAGCTGAGGGGTCTCAATTCATGACTCAGCTTTAAACAGACTCTCAGCTTTCCTAGGGTATGGCATCCTCTCCTTAAGCAGTAACTTACTGAAATATCCATGGCAAGCACCAAGTGGGTTTGGAGGATGCTTTGCCATTCTTCTCACTGCTGAATTTATTAGTAGTTTACTATAAGGAAAATATACAATGGGTAAAGAGAAGTCCTTAAAAGTGTTGGCAGTGAAGCAGAAAGAATGAAAGAGAACTTCTCAGAGAAAGAGGATCTTGCCCTTGGAAGTTTGCTTTCCTGAGTTAAATACTGTGCTCTGCTAGCTGAGGTCCCACTGGCCCCTGCCTTTTGCACCTTCCCTAGAATCACAGAAGAGCCCAAATTGGAAGGGACCCAGAAGGATCACCAAGTCCAAACTTTTCCTATTCTTCCTTCCCCTTTGGCAAAGATGTGCCTTTGACTCCATGGGTACTGATGTGAGGGGCCAGAACAATCGATTTTCATCCTTATTTGAGATGTGAAACTACCAGTGTGATTCAAAGCTATAAGTGCCAAAATCTGATGAGAAAATTATATCAGATATATGTTTTCATTGTTGTGACTCAGTCTGAAAGATCTCAGGTGATATCCTACATCAAAGAATACAGAAGCAATTACAAAGCCCCAAGTCTTTAGGGTAACAATCAATGAATGATCAATAAATACAGAAACAAGTTTCCTGTGATGTGAAACAATGGCCCACAGGATAAGGATAGCTTAGTGACATATACTGCAGCTTTTCTCGTTAGAGCTCTTGGTAAGGCGTGCCCCATGATTAATGACAGATCATTTATACAGCATTACCAGCAGGCAAATAATTCTAATTACCAATAACATTAAATCACAATCACTATGCAAATAATTTACATAATGTAATGGAATATCTGGTCATTACAGGGCAAACAAATCACAATGTTAACTGAGGTTAGCCAGTTATCGCAGAGTAAATAACGTTAGAAATTAAACAAAGCCAAGCTAATACCAGGTTTTATCCAGTTAATAACCAGTGAGTGTATTCCTTGCAAAACACATCAGACCACGTACAGTTACTAAGTACTTTTGCTGTCTAATACAATAGGGACTGGAGATATCACTTCAAAACATCCAGTTGAGCAGCATGTAATTGACTAGCTGAGGAAGTAGCTGCGGGGATTGACAGGGAATCTTACGGCTTTTTGTTAATTCATAAGGTTATGTCCTGAGATAGGGACCAAGGGATCCTGCTTACAGTTTGCAGGATAAAGCACTGTGGCAGTGAAAACCAGTTCAGATGAGGCTGGTTTGTGCTCATATATTTGAAAGACAGCTGTACAAGTAGCATTATTCAAAACCTGGGATCAATCTACATCTATTAACAGAGTTATTTATGACCACGGAATCAGATAATGTTCTAATCCTGCACACAGGGCATGTAATGTGCCAGAAATGTGGTGGGGTACAGAACAAGGAAGAGAACAGAATATACAGGAGGTAATAATATATCTTGAAACAGAGAGCAAAAGGCAGCCCTGAGAATGCTGGATTACAGCAACTGGGAAAATACAGATGGGAAGACAGAGCTATATACTTGACTAAGGAGAAGAAAATATTAGATGTTGGGGAGAGGTAAAGGGAACAGTTGTTTTTCAGCTTTTCACTTTCCTGTTGAGAGGAAAGCAGAAGCAGCAGACATTGCTGTGAATAATGCCTGAAAGCTAACAGATGTGTCTGTGAACTATAATACAGACATTTGTTGTTTTTTTTTCTGAAGCGAGATTATTTGCTCATTCTCATTTTCTTTTGTCTCCTGAAATCATAAAGCAGAAGAGGTATGTGGCTTCTACAGATGCAGATCCAGGTACCATTTGTAATTTTAGGAGCGTTAAAGACTTTTTCATTGGACAAGGTTCTCCTCATGATGCTATATGACACATTGATGTAACCAATGAATTCCAGTTGAAACTTCCATCCAACAGTGGAATCAGAGATAAATCCTTGATTTGGATCTGTCCATATCCAGCGCTGGTCTTGCAACCTGTTTTTGTTTTCTCAGTGTCTCAAATAACTCCACGCTAGGCCATGGGCAGATGTCCTCCTCAAGATTCCAAAGTGCCTTTACCACCATTACTATGCCCAGCTGTTTGCACAGCCAGCAGCCGGAAGCTGTCTCCACCACTCTATTCCTGGAAGGGACCTTGGGTGGTTTTATTAAAATGCTTCAGGCGAACGTCACCCTGCTAGCACAAACCACTTTCATCATCTGTTTAAATTAACCCAATTGTGGTTGACTGAAGCAGATTAGCAAATGCTGACAAGATTCCTCATGGGGACAGTAATCTCTAGTATAAGCAAATAGCATACAGCTGGGGGGAAGGGACACTATTTCTAATGGGTACAGCAATGTGCTAACGTCTGTCCCTGGTCTTACAGAGCTTTCTTGAATAGCTGTAAAGTAAGTGAGTGTGCTGAAAGCAGGCTAAACAAATTTAGGTCCATAAAAGGGACAAGATGTATGGTGCACAGGCTTGGGTTTTGGTATGTTCAAGTACCTACATAAATAGCTTAGTTTTCAAATGTGCTGCCTAGTTTCTTCCCTTGCAGAAGTTAATGTTAGTGGCTCAGTTCCTGTGGGACCACCAATTTATTCAGGAACCTCAATCTTTATTAAAGTGCCAGCTTTAATCTCAGCTTTGGAAGTTTTTCTCCCGTTCACAGACCTTCTGGGGATTTAATAAATTCTCTTTAAAGGAATTTTAATCTCAGTTCCTTCAGTTCTATTATGATGAACAATATTTGAAGTATGAAGCAGGCTGGGAGAGAGATCAGCTAGTCCTATAGCAGGTATCCAAGGAATTTTTGCAGTAGTTCTCTAGGAAAGCACTGAACTTATCTCATGCATTGTGACTAGGCAGTAGAGAATTGTGTTTGCCAATAAGACAAAGTTGTGATAAAGGGCTTGAATTGAGTTGAACAGTCCTGTGCTAGCCTTAGAATATTTATGGTATGTTCCTTTTCTAATTATGCCACTATGAGCAATAAGTTAGTCTTAGACTATTTGCAATTCTAAATTAGAGTCAACAGCTGATAACACAGCTGTTATTTAAAGTGTAGTTGTGCACAGATAAATTCCACCCATGTTTAGTATACCAGGAGTTATATATAATACACAGCTGTGGTGTGGGTTCTGAGTGTCACTTGTGACCACATGGAGAGATCACTTACAGTGGGTGATGCAAAACATAGCATGCTTGTCTTTTTTTCCTTGAAGACTTTGTTAGCAGAATAACACTGCTTGGAAGTGATTTATGGAAACACTTCTGCATCATCTCTGATCTACCTACGCTGCATTCAGGCAACATAATCTAAACTAGGTAAGAATAGTTATTCTGAGTTGATGAAAACATGTTTGTACAGTACTACTGTGTTAACATGCTTAATATATCAAATACTTAGTCACTTCCTCACCAAGAAAGAGTTCTTAGTCTTCACTCATGTTTATGCATTCTCCTTCTTAATCTTAAAGTTGAGGGTATTGCTTCTTTTGTTTTAATTTGAAGCTGAACAAAAGATGGAAATCTCACAAAAAGTATTTATTTGCTGACTTCCCTGAATCTGGGCAGAAGAGATAGTGTGTGATGGATTGTATGGAGTAAAATAATAACATTATTTGCCCCTTTCAAACTGATATGGCAAAGAGAACATAAATGTAGCAGCATTAAGGCAGCAAAGGAGAAAGGAAAGTGATAACCGACTGTAGAAAGAGTAAGAAATATAAAGATTGGCTGTTCTTATAAAAAGTGGATGCAAGCTCTGAGCTATGAAGGAGGGAGCTGGAGTGAAAAGTAAGAGAAGACTTCAGGTAAGCTTCAGGTTGTCAAAGGAAGTAAGTTTTATGGAAAGGCAAATGCAAGCAGAAATGGAAACTTTTACCAGAATCTTAACTCAGGAGAATTATAAAAAGCAGAGCAGCCTCTTATGTTAATGAGCCATTGGTCTGAATTGCAAGCACTGCCAACTTTCAAAACCGTTAAGAGAAAAGATAATTTTAACAAACATTTTGTGAAGTCAAGAGAATGAGAATAGTGGGACAGAAATGACTATTTGGAAGCCAGTCACAGTTTTGATTGAATTCTTTGTTCTCTTTCCAAAATGTTGGTTGTCTTAACAAAGAGTATTTAACTATTAAGCATTACAGAATCACAGAATCATCAAGGTTGGAAAAGACCTAAAAGATCATCCAGTCCAACCATCACCAATACTCCCCAGCTAAATCCTATCCCTCAACAACATTATCACTAATGTCTGTGGTCTATAAAAACTGGAATAAGCCTAGCAACTCCAGATTAACAGTAGATTAGTCTGTTTTCTAACACATTAAAAATACATTAGGAAAGTCTCACTTTAGTTGCAACTTCATGGCTGATAACAGGTATCTTACCTTGCAAACAGTCCTGTTTTGGTGACCAAACTAGCTGCAAAGTCAGAAAGGCCAGAAATCAGCTCTATGTGCTTTTACTTACTTTTGTAAAGCCAGCAGTTAACACTGAACAAGTCAAATATAGACCAGCCTTTCCACTCAAGCTCCAATGAAAGCACCAGAGGTAGAAGTCTGCCAGTTCTTCCTCCCAGTTCTTCCAAGATGTAGCACATCCAGGAGCAGCCCAGCTGTGTTTTGCCAAAAAATGCTGAGATTTCCAGATGGCTGATGTAAAGAAATTAGAATTCTGGAGATGGCTTCAAGTTGCACATCATTCATTAGTGTGAGAGGACTCTTGAGGTATCTATGAGGTGCAGAATGAAGGAGGACTGAAAAGCTCCCTGGGGAACAATACTAAATGAAGGAGAGATTTTAAGGCCATGAGACAGGCCTTAAAACATTAAAAGGCACTCAACCTAGCTTCCTTACCACATGGTTTTGGCTTCTAATCATCAAGTACATTAAGAAATTTGGGATGCAGATGGTGTATGGGCTGTGTATTGCACCACTAGTCCTCTGTTACTTAGAAAAAGCAGTTTTTGCAGGTAGCATTTGTCAGAGCAAACCTCAAGAAAACAGGACCAACCATTATTGTATATTCAGATTCAAGAGACTTATTTCCTATCTCTGACACAAGTCCTTAATCTTTACTCAGCTGTTTTCTTTCTAAGCACCTGTAAATGGTAATGTGTTTATTTTTACTTGCTACATACAGCTCAATACTTTCAAAATACCTGTTTTTGTGGCATCTGGCTTCTTTTAAGACTTTCCTCAACACTCCTTCTCTAATGCAGTCTCTTATCTTTTGTGTCACTTACTTAACTGACCTCTTTAAGCTGTCTGAAACACTTTCTAACACAAGGACATTCACTTTACAAATGCATGCTACGTGTGCAGTATGGCAGTTCTCAGATACATCATTAAATATATCACTGTATCCATTTAAATTTATCAGATATATGCATGATGAAATAGAGATGTTACATGCATCATCTGCATACATAAACCATGCGCTCTATTCTGCAGAATGCAACACATCAAAACCACCGCATGTACTAAACAAATAGCTCCACCTAGTTTCTAAGCAATGTTATTTCTTAGATCACAGAAATGATGTACAATTTGAATGAAGCTCAAAGTGAACAACAAATTAATATAGGAAATACTTAAATAATTTAATAACACAGGGATGCTTCAACAAGCCTTCTCAATTTTCCTTACACAAACTTCCAGACTGGATCTACTATGGCAAATTCTTTCCTTGAGCAGTGCATTCTTGCTGCAGGTACACTTTCCTGGGAAAGAATGAATCTGCCAGGCTCCATAAGTGTTAGAGAGAAATTTAGACACACTTAGGTGCAATGGTCCCAAACTAACATTTGAATCTGGAGTTCCAACTCAGCAAAGATAAAGCAGAGATCTTTGTTTTCCACTCAGGTCATCCACTTCTCTTCCATTTCCTTTCCTGATAGGAAATGAATTCCTCTGTGTGTGTGAGCCCTACATCTTCCATGCTCTCCCCTAATTCAGACTACATCTAAGTCTCACAAGGTGTTATTTACATTACTTTGTTAAGATACTTCATTATCCATATGTTTATGTAACTAAAATTTTTCTGAGCTTACAGAATCTGTTGTACCTTTAACTTCAGCAAACACTGGACTAGACTGGACACAATCTCCCAAATTCTTGCCAGCAATCTGTCTGAAAAATTCTTTCTAAACTTAAACAAGATCCACCCTTCTACTAGTCAGGTTTCCTTTGCTCTCTCAGTTAAAAGAGAGGGGCTAGAGCTTGATGATCCTTGAGGTCCCTTCCAACACAAGCCATTCTATGATTCTATGATAACCATTTCAGATTCTCATTGATTAAGTGGTTTGAAACTCATCTCTAAATTCTAGGTTAATTCATTCTTGGGCAGTTTATGCACCTTTTGCTCTGTTGGATGATACCTGCATAACAACTTAGTACTTCCACTCCCAGAGGGTCAAGAATGCCTGGTAAGCAGTAGTCCTCCAGCTCTGAAAGTTGTTTTCTATAGTTTGGTGCACTGGGAGCATTAGAAATGAATGTCTACTCTGTCCGCTAACCATTACCATACAGCCAGCATGCCTTCGTTTGCAGAACTTCATCCTTAGTAGAACCACTAAAAAAGGAGGCCTTTCAGATTGCTTTTACTGGGTACTAGCAGTGCAATGCATGATACTGCATATCTTGCTGTGTGTTCAGCGGCTACCAGCCACTCTTGCTACTAGCTCTCATTTACTCTTCGTTTTGAGTCTTCCCAACACCAATGTTGTGTACAAAACGTAATACTCTATAACATTCATTTATACTGCCTTGAATTTCACCCCCAAACTAAATGCATTTTCTTTCTGTTAAAGTGAGGAGAAGGACCTCATTTGGTTATTATTTAATGTTGCTTTCCATTACTGAAAGAAAGCTAAGTCTTTTCTTTATGGATCTTTGAAGAAGGGCTACCTACCTGGTGTATCTGTTTATCCACAGGTAGGATCTAATTTAATGGATGTTTACAGAAGTTTTCTTCTCAGAAGCTTTCACGAACAATAACTCCACTGTATTTAGTGAAGCAAACCATATCTAAAACAGCCAAACATACAACACTTCACTAATGACTGTACACATAGAAATACTATAGCCAAATATTTTCTCTGTTCTTTCCATTTCCCTGCTATTGACTCAGACTGTAGTAACTATGTAAGAACTGAAGGAGTTTTTCCAGAAAGCATCCTCACTGAACTGTGCGAGTCACATTTAAACAGCTTATTCACCCTAGCTACTATATGCCAGCAGGTCATATCTGTAGTCACAAGGTGGCAGCATAGAATAAAAAATTACTGATGCACTGAAGTTGTTGCTAATGCATGTTAGTTTAATTTCACTTTGTTTCTATACTTTGCACGGTGATTTCAGCAGTGCCAAAAACATTTTACCCTCTGTGATAAATTTATTCAGTATTTTCCAGAAGCCTACTACTCTTTTTATTCCACATTTTCCTATAGAACTTCAGGCTTTTTCAAAAAAAAATCTGCTTACCTTTGGATATGCTTCATAGCCAATCTTTCAAAGAGAAACAGTACTTGGAAGCCAACAAGAAAAACAATTTATATTCACACTGATATTATAGCACAGACTGCAATAATTCAGCTGCTGGCAAGGACTCCTCTCTGGCAATTATTTAGATCTAACAGAAGTCTACATTAAAAATGAAATTTATATGGAATTGAAAGACATTTTTTAAAAATCACAAGATTATGTACAAAAATTGGCTTGGGCACATCTGCACCATAGTGTAGTGAACAGGGCTCTGATCTGAAAGTCCTTGAGGCTGAAAGGACAGCTAAGAAATGTCATAATTAAAAAAGAAATACACCATAGACATTTTGAGGCTACTGCAGCTTTGTTCAGCTCCTACAGTACAGTGGCCAAATGTAAATGTCTGCCATAACTCATCCATCTGCTCACTGCTCCCCAGACGTGCAGGAGTCTTAATCTCCTAATGTCAACACAGAATGCCAATATGATTAATGGTCATTATTAAAGATGTGGATTCAGTGGGCCATGTCACTAGTGTTTCCAAAATACCCACATAGAGAACACATGCTTGCACTTAGAGGCGTTTCCTCACTACAGAAGCCAACAGTCCCTGCACCATTCCTGTCCTTCAGAGCCCACAGAGCAAGAAGAGATGAGGGGCTGGGTGAGAGCCCTGCAGCCAAACTTCACTCCCTGACAGCTGCTGCATGGAAAGCTGCCAAGGGGACATTGAATCATAGGCTCATATAATTGCTCGGGTTGGAAAAGATCTTAAAGATCACCAAGTCCAAGCGTGACCTAACCAAACTTGCCTAACTCTAACAACCCTTCATTAAATCACGTCCCTGAGCACCACATCCAAATAGTTTTTAAACACAACCAGGGATGGTGACCCAACCACCACCCTGGGAGCCTATTCCAATGCTTAACCACCCCTTCTGTAAAGAAGTGTTTCCTGATATACAACCTAAACTTACCCTGGCACAAATTAAGGCCATTTTCCCTCGTCCTATCACCAGTAAGAAGAGACCAACTCTGCTCTCGCTGTAAGCACTTTTCAGGTACTGGAAGGGAGTAATAAGGTCTCCCCTCAACCTCCTTTTCCCCAGACTAAACAGCCCCAGTTCCTTCATTCTCTCCTTGTAGGGCACATTCTCCAAGCCCTTCACAGGCCTTGTTGCCCTTCTTTGTACCTGCTCCAGCACCTCAATGTCCTTCCTGTATCGAGGTGCCCAAAAGTGAACACAGTACTTGCACAACTTTGTTGGGGATCCTTTTGTGCTTAAGTGGAATATTCTTCTGGTATTTCCTTGATTAGTGGTAACCATCATTGCATGATCCTTCAAGGATTTGTCACAGTATAATGTTTTGGATAAATAGACAAACACCACATCTGATGAGATCACTAATTGCTGTGAGGCAATATTCCATCTGTAGCATCTTACCTTCAACCCCACTGATTTCTGAGGAGCAAAGAACAAGAAACCCTGCAACAGACCAGGCTTAAAATAAAAAGTGTTCCCATCAGCAGATTTTCCTAATCTCATCATTTAAAATTTGATTGATGTCCAAAAGAATGGAGATTAATACCCTTATCACAAAACTGAATCTTTACCAATGCAATTCTGAATATTAGATCTTCATTTTCCATTTGAAGCTGTTGTGTAGCATTTTCTTTGTTGATTCAATATCAGTGGTGAAGATAGTCTCTGCTTTTCAACAGGGTTTCTATTATTTTAATATAGTTACTTCTGGAGGCATGATTATACAGTATCCATAGGTCAAAGTGAACCATCACTAGCTTATATCTGAGTGCTTATACAACACAGGCATGAATGTCCTTAGACACCACCATTCAGTTTAATTAAAATAAGATTTAATGATTCTTCACAATAAATATTAATGCTAGTTATCTAAATTATGCAAAGAAAAATAAAAAAATATAATTTTCATTTTTGGTCATATATTTTAAATCCAAGCTTTTGTTGGTGAAATGATTATATAATCTTCAAGAATGTAATTTTCAAGAACTGAAAATCATTGTACCGTGGACACTAAAGGTAATCCTACATTTGCCTATTGTATCAGCAACATTCACATTCATTTTGTATACTGAGGAAGAATGCCTTCTTCCTGTTAAAAGGCGCCTTGCCCTTTTGGCTACTCGGGTGAACTGATAAAGTACATACTTAACAGAAACTGTTTTGTTGCCTCTCACAGCTATATTCCTTACTGCTTTTCTATCTACTTATTTTTCATTGTTATAACTTGATTTATTACTGCTATAATCTCCAGTATAGACAGGAAAATTCTTTGAGCAATATCTTGTGCTTTATTTGTATGGGAGATCTGATGAATTTATGTGACAGTGCATCAACAATGGTTAACAATCAAGCAAATGAAATCTACATATAAAACTTATGATATTTGCTGCCCTGTTTTAGAATTTCAGAGATATTAACAGATGTTTCTGAATTAGGTTTCACATATCTGAAAAGATGCCATAAGTAATAAGTATCCTCATTTTATATATAGGAAAAATGTATTCTGGAAATAATTATTCTACTTTCCAGAAAAGGAGCTTGTTGACTACCCATGTTTGCACAATAAACTTTCCTACTCTCTTCATATTTTAAATGATCATTTGTAAGTCTTCCAATGCAGAAAAACTCCTTACTTAGCCCTCTGGTTGAGAAGCAGATATACTTTCCATTTGTACCAAATGGACGATGTGGCTTTTGCTAAAATAGTTTACTTTTTGTTCTGTGCATTTCGTTTCTAGTTGGATTCAAATGTCAACAAATTGATCCTTGGCAAACAAAGCTTTCCACTATGTAATGATATTTCCTCATTAAACTAATTACTTCACTGTATCTGTTGAAATATTGCTTTTAAAGTAATTGGAGACTTACATATCCATGTTCTTTATGCAAATTAAAATGAATAGCTGCACTTAGTAAATGGGAAAACTGCCTAAGAGCTAGAGTTGTTCCCAACCTGGAAATCCATTTCCACAAGAGTAATTCAGTGGTTAAGCCCTTCCTGAATTTAAATTAAAATATTTAAGCCTGTGTGGCTAAAATTACACTCATCAACCAGGATCAAAAATTCTGAATACAAGTGGCTTCATTGTAAAACAGCCTGTCATCTACAATTGCCTCTAACTCAATAAGATTTGTCATTGCTCTCACTTTCTCAGAGCTGAATTATTTGCTCAATTACTTCCTTGAAGGTTTATAGAAATCAGGCTTTGTTGCACATAACTACTGTGGTGTGGGATCAGTCTATTTCATAACTTCCAAAGACAGAAGGCTTCTGGCATCACAGTGATAGAATGGTCACTGCAAACAAATGGTAGTGTGTAACTCTCTCCCGGGACTTCAGTTATTTTCCAGAGTTAAACATACAACTCCTGGCTGTCCCTTCAGGAGCATAATGTGGCTGATCCTGTAGCTGATTCAACAGGCTGTATACCAGCTTGTACAGGACAGCCTAGAGGTCTGAAGGGTCAAGTCAACTATTCAGACAAAGTTTTTAAAATGTGGCTACTGAGATGAACCAAATACAGCTAAGAAGGTGACAAGAAGATCTTCAATTGAAATACACTATAGAAATGAAGGTGAATTGGCTCCATAAGCAATCTTAACTCACAGCAGCAGAAGTCAGGAACATGTTATGACTAGGAAAGAGTTAACCAAAAGACACACTAGTTTTGTGAACATTATTCTCCTCTCTTGTTAATTCTCAGGTTTTAATTAAACAGTATCTAGTCTTGCTTGTGCACATCATGGGTTCTAAATTAAATGTATATCGTGCTCTAAAAGTAAGGACATAACTCTCTTACTGGAACTGTGAAATATTAGTATGAAACAAGGTGTGCACTGAGGGCTAAAGTATATTGCCACAAAGTGAAGTATGCAGCATGCAGTTAAGACAACAGCTCTGTGTTCGTCCAAGGGGCAAAACTCAAACATTATGCTTTTGTTTAAAATATTAATTCTCAAGTTTCATTTTGAATAATTTCACTTACAGAAAGGGGAGAACAACTGCTTTGAATTGTGAAACATAGGAGTACTAAGAGATAACTGAATGTGCCAGCTGGGGATATACAAAGGAGGGAATGAGTCATATAACTTCTGGGTATTGCCAGTCATTTGGAAAGGGGTCGTCCTGACTGGGCAGGACTGCAATTATTAAAATTGATGTAACAAGCATTTATTCCTGGGTTGAAAGAACAAATGATCTGCTAGCAGATTATAATGATCATAAATGATCTGCTAGCAATGTTGTGTTAAAGGTTCTGTCAGCAATTATATTATAGGGATTTATAACAGAACGAAAATAGTGCATCCTGATCACTAAAATAACTCCAGAGCCAGAGTTTGTATCAAGTTATCATAACTAAGCAGCTGACTAATGCCCACAAAAATATCTGTACGCATGGGAGTCATCTTTGGGCACATCACTTGGGTGATTGCTTGTGTAGGGTGGGTTTCTGCTTCTAAACATCTCTGTACAATGTATAGACACCTGAGTATGAGAAATAGCATTTCAGTGTTTAGGTACTCTAAACAAACATACAAACATTAGTGCATGTTTTTTAGGCCAAAGCAAGCCATTAGACTGTAAAAAGACTGTAAAGAAATTCATATTCTTATGGTTGAGTAAGAAGTTAATCTAGCACTTCACAGTAAATCCCTGTAACAGAAATGCTGACAGTACTTTAAATGTAATGGTGTTAAGAAACATCATTTACAAGGACACATTCTTAGTCAGCTGCTTGTGATTGAAAATGTGCTTTCGTAAGATTTTCCAAAAATGAATATATTTCACTTTGGCTAGATCAAAGTTTTGGATTCTTTAACCAGTTTATGGTTTTACCAAGGCCTATGGACTGATATCCTCAGTGTGATCTAAGTGGATTTTCAGATTTTACTCATCATGTCCTTCTCTGTGTTCTGTCAACTATGAAGCCAGCTTTGGTGCATATCATTTTTTGTAAATTAAAAAATCTCACAACAATAATAATTTTAAAATTGAAGGAAAGAAAGTGTTTAGTTAATGTTCTGCTCGTTGATGCAAAGGTAGGGCAGGCAGGGTTACTTTGCAGGAATACCAATCATTTTCAGTATGAGCGCCTACCTTTATGATCTGCCAGGGCTGAAAGAGCAATCCCAAACACATTCCAGTGCATCTTGTTACTCATCAAGGTAGAGCAATACTCCTGGAGTTCCAAGTGCTGATTGGATTTGTACAGAGCTTGCCAAATTAAAATTGTCTACTTTAAAAAAAAAAGAAAAAAAAAAACAAAAACTTGAAAAAAGAAGGGACAGAAAATTTTGAGTTCCAATTGACAGTTATTCTTATCTCATTGTGCTACCACAGAGGGTCTTGGAGAAAATGAGTGACAAAAGAAATCATTCCCTCAATGCTGTGACTCTAATATTGATAGACACAATTTCATATATTGCTACATATATAGATACAGATATAATGTTTTGTGAATATATCAAAAACCCATGGCTGCACACAACTATAGAAAAGATCATACAAACTATGCTGGCATTACTGGAATGAATTCAGAATTGAACTTGATCCAAACACTGCTGTCACATTTGAAAGCTGAATTGTAGGAGTTAATAACTAAAGTGATAACTAAAGCAAATACCAGTCTCAAGGGAAGACAATTATTCAAAAGCGTAGCACTGAACACTTGCCTAAATGAGACTGGCTAAGTGTTAAAACAACACTTAAATCCTGAGCTTGCTTCTGATTTCAGTATTCTGTTGTCATATATGTAAATCTATGTGTTTATATGTATTCAAACATTATTTGCCTGTGTGAAGAGCAGTTCTGAATAAGGTTTTTTACCTTCGCAATTTTGTTCACATTGGAATAAATAATCTGTATGTATTATAGCACTGCTGACTCAATTAAACAAAAAAGCTTTTTATTTCAGACTTCAAATAATTCAAAACCACTCCCAAACTCATGAAAATTGTATGAGTCCACTTGTAAAACATGACTTCATTTTGACTTATAATTGCTAAAAGTTTGGACTGAGAGCTGCTAGGTATACATTTGTAAACAATACACATCTTCTATGTATGTTATGGAACGTGTATTTTCATGCTCAACTATAATTGCAAAATGGGCCACAGTCTTCTGAAGTAATCTAAACTGGGAATCCTAAGACCTGATATATCCAGTCCTCCAGGAGGCTAAACATTTTTGAAGAACACATTGCTAATGACTAAAATCAGGAAAGCTCTTGCCTGTATGTTTAAATCTAACACATATCAATTCTCTCCTGAGTAGAGACGCTTTTCAGATGTGAGAGACTTAACATCCTATCTAGGGATCTCACATGCTATTTTAGGCATAAAACTTGTATGTACGTATGTATATATATATATATAAATCATGCATAACATGTGTGTATATATATATGTGTGTGTGTACTTTATCATAACAGATATTTTCCTGCTGTGCTGAGATTTTGAGCTTATTAAAATCAATAGCACTGTTTACAGCAACTCTGATTACTGAAGATACCTATAACATGGATTTCCATCTCTCTTTTGGTTTGGCGTGACAGAGAACTCATCCTCTAAGTCCAGGCACATAACTCAGACCATTCTGAGTTTTGGTTTTCATCTCTGCTCCTTGGACCTTAAAAAAATTTGAAGAAATGGTAGACATAAACTCCTACATTAGGTAACCAGTACTGACAAATAACTTACTTTATGAAACCTGAGAAAAATAAGCAAACAACAACACAACACTGTCTCATATTGAGAATTTCATTTTTAGGTACATGAAACCTGTATATTAGAGCTGAGACCAATGCTACTCTCTTCCCATTTCATGATTTTTGAAACCCTCATAGCCTTTATTTTTCTTTCCATCTGCATTTTGTCTACCGTTTTACACTCACCTATTCCCCTCACACCTCAACTCTCGCTAACTCCTAAGGCAGTAGCTGAGGTTGGAGTCAAAAGTAGCTTAACTTCTATAAGATTTAAAAACACCTTGCCATCTACAGAGCCATCTTTAAATGCTATGCATTATAACTACTTATATGTAACAACAAATAAAGAGGAAATAAATGTTTCCTCCTTCACTTCAGGATGAAGATTGGGACAAAATAACTTGAAATCTAAGAGATTCAGGAATCTCTCTGTTATTTGCTTAGAAGTGTGTGAACCCTGAGGGGAAATGCCCCATATATCATACAGGTCAGTTATGTTTGAGTTGAAAAGACCATTTGCTGCCTCTTCTCTAAGGTCTTCTTATAAGGGTCTTTTTATAAAGAAGCAATAGAACAGATTGCCTAGAAAGATAGTGGGTGCTCCATCCCTGGAGACATTCCAGGCCAGGCTGGACCAAGCCCTGAGCAACCTGATAGAGCTGTAGATCTTTCTGCTCATTGCAGGGGAGCTGGACTAGATGCCCTTCCCTTGCAACTCAATTCCATGATTCTAAAAGGCAGTTGTGGGGTTTTGCATACGATACAAACCCAAAAGAAATCTCTACACCAAGAAATCAGATCACAGGCAAGAAAAGACTGATCTTGAGAGTCACAGATAGGTACTGTCTTGAAAAAAATACTTGAGATATCCCACAGGGAAAGAGCTATAGAAATATTAAACTAGGGGGCTTGTGTAAGTCTGAACAAAAGTGATGACAAAAAGTATATTATGATAAAATAATGTATGCATTTAAAAAAAAAAAAAACCTGTGATCCTGAACTAATTTTCTGTACCTCTGCACTCCACTCCTCGAACTTCTGAACTGGGGTCTCAAGACAGATGCTACATAGACATATCTCAAAAGAACGATTTCTTCTAAATATTTGAAAGATGGCAGGAATGGAAAATTATGCTGTTACTGAAAAGTACCATTGATTTTGACTATGGAACACCTCCTTCGCTATACAATAGCATATCTGCAGCAAACAAATAATGGAAATGTACCAGAAAGAAGTCAAACCTGACTTTCAGGTAGCGTTGTATTGCATAACGCAATTTGTACTTGCATTATTCAAGGACACGCTGAAACTGAGTAATGTCCTTAGCTTACCTAAGAGTAAACCTAATCTTTGCGGAGAATACAACTCAGAAAAAAAAATAAGGTGTAAATTTTATAGTGAGATAAGAAAATAAAATATGTAAGTGAAAAATGTTCAGTGCTAGATAGTATCTGTAGGCTTTTATTTCTTAAACAGATTGTTCTCACATATGAAGATTATCCCACAGAAAAATTCTTGTACTGCTTAGATGTTGAACATAAAATGGAGGAGAGAATCTCTGCAAGATTTTTCTCTTGTGGGCGTAAACAGATATTTTTATCTTCAGATATGAAACAGAACCAACTGAGATAGAATTAGATCACAATTCCAACCAATACTTTTGTACCTTGCAAATGTATGACAGCTGTGATTTGGAAAGATTTAGAACAAAGTTTGTTAATATTGGTTGTTGCTAAGAGATGCATTGCCTTTAGTAGAAGAATTAATATGCACCCACACTAAGAGGATCGATTACCTACAAGTCACAAACCTAATACATTTTGCTTATGTTATGAAAAGGTCTGAAAATATTTTCTTGTGGAAAAAAAAAAATTATTGGACTTTGGGTTCATGAGTTTTCTCGACTTCCCTCCTCACAGAAGGTGCACCTGGTGATGCCATTTTTTAAAATGAAAAATATTCGAAAATCACACTGAAGGCTGCAACAATGAAAGACAGTTACCAGATGTTTTTGTATAGTTACGTGTGTTGCATTACTATTATCACCATTTTCACACTTGATAATTCTTTATTGCTACCTTAGGTATTCTCCAGTTTCACTTCCCTGTTTGGTACAGTACACCGAGTTTCCATCCTTTTCTCCAGACTTCTTTCATATTTCTTAACCTATGTCAATAATTTACTTCTCTTATTACTTACCACTTTGTTGACGGGTTTTTGTTGACGTTTGTATTGCTCTCTAAAATAAACTCTTATTTAATCTCTTTAATCTCTTTCTAGCACATTTCACTGATTAACTATCCATGTTAATAGGGGATATCTGACTTTGTAGGGGTAAATGACAGATGCCAAGGTCTGGAAAGACAACTAAATTCTCCCAGAAAAAAGCACTGCAAAGAAAGGTTCTCCGTCATCTGAGCCTTCTTCACAACACTTTGTTGTGTCTTTTGGGCAAAAAAGAATCCACTGCAACTAAAGGAAGATTTTAATACATATAAAAATGCTAATTACATTATCTTCATCAGGAGACAGAATAGTTGCAATCAGCAACTAAAAGCAATCAATACTCAGGAATGAAAACTGAACTGGACACATTATAAAAGTTTTAAAACTTCTAAATGTCAGAAGAACCCTCCTGATATCATATCAGCAATATTCCTTCCATTATGCCTAGGTATCAGGTACATTATAGGTAGATAATTGTTATTCCAGAATACATATGGGCAATCTAAAGTAAAAAAAAAAAGAAAGAAAGGAGGTGACCTTCACAAGCTCCAAAAATCAGCAGTACCCATTTTTCTAATAAAATGCAAGTAGTTCTTTATTCCCAGTCTGTTTGCGCTCTATGAGTATCCAAATGGTTTCAACCGTTACATGAACGAAGCTGCATTTTCTCCTTGGGGTGAGTCATTAGTTTGAAACCACCTCCCTTGGAAAAAAGCAGAACTCGATCTGTGGGAAAATATTCAGGATAGTGTCTTGGTCCAAGAAAAATTGATTTGGGAAAACGATTTGTGAATGGTTATGAAACTGCAAAGTGGATTTTGACCCTTTGCACTCAGTAGTCACCCCTTGTCACTCAGCAGTATGTCTCTTAGCAGATAAGCTATGGAAAGCAACAAAACACAACTTGAAGTACCCAAACAACAGATGGCCCCAGATAACTCCTCACAGCAAAGCCACTACTTCCTGTACCAACACCACTATAATTTTTTACTAAACAAATTTTCCCCTCTGAATTTGTTAGTTCAAAGACCTTGAGACTGGATCTTACTGCTGTTGAGTGACCTTCTTGAAGTGACCAACTTGCAAAAATGACACACATCTTTGCACATGCAAATGAGCACATCAAAATTCTGGCCAGCGATGGGTTACAAACTGCATGTAAAACTCGGGAAAAAGAAATGCAGGGACTCAGTGCGTATTATCTTGAGACTATCTGCTCAATATACTTTTGAGGTGCCAAAAACAAAAGTGAATTCTTAGCTGAAAAGTACTGCAGTCATACTATTACCATGCCTTCAGCCAAACTATTTCAAATGGAAAACTGGAAGATATTGTAAACTAAGCAAGGTTATCTCGGGTCAGCTCAAGATATATGAAATGTACGTGCTGTCATAACTAATGCAGATAATTCATTTCATAGCTTCTGAATGGGCCTAAAGGAAGAAGACACAGCTGGTTGTTAGATGATGCTTGATGCTGCAGACGCCTTCATTTGGATATGACTGATAACAAGGTTGTTACAATTTGTTGTCCTTAAAAACTGTGAGAGGCATATAGCCATTATGCACAGTTGGAAGGAGAGAAGCAGTCTCTCAGGGTGTCACGCCACTTTGCGTGCACTGCAGCATTTTTCCTGCTGAGAGGAAGTTAACAGGTATTTTTTAGTGGTTTCTGTTCTGCATCCTACTTTTCAACTGCTTTTTCAACCTACACAGAAAAGAAGGCAGAAGAAAGCCAAAACTGTGGATGTATTGTAGCTATCACTGTTAGCTCTCTGATATTATTACATATTTTAAGTCTCTGTAAAAAGCATTCCTTTGCCTGAAAAACTTGAAGACCTGGATTAATCCCACCTGATGTGGGGCATTCAGTGGCAGTGGAAATGGGTACTTCTAGACTATCCAAGCCTTGAAATGTTCTGAGACAACCCTCTCTTCAATTAACTCAGAGTCAGAGGGGAAAATTATATACACTATGGTCTTCCAAAGCAAGAATAAAGCATTCTTTGTTTTGGCAGGATAAGTAGCTAAATATTAAGCTGAACAAATCTGGTCTCTGAAAGCATGATAAGAACGGGATAAGTGAATGTGAAGGAGATCTTGTATTTGAAATTCAGGCCAAGTGTTTTGTCCTTGCGCTCACAGGAACTCTGCCTTCATACAACTACTCTGCCATTTCCTCGAGCAGCTCTTCATGTGTTTTCTTCTAAGAACTGCAAACGTTTTTGAGACTGGAACAATTACTCTTCATTAATGCGGCCAGCAGTGGCACACTGCAACTACCCAAACACATTTCCAGCCTCAACAAGACCGAGCTGCAAGGCTTCAGGGCTGCCTGGCGGGCAGGCTGGGCGTGTTGGCCTTAGCGGCCGCCTGGAGCACCGCTTCTGCGGCGCAGATCTACCGCGCTATTTGCACTCGCTCTGAACTCCTGCTCCAGACCCCGCGCGACCTTTACGCGCACGCTCCTCGGGATGCGGCAGGCCGGCACGCGAGCGGTTAACGCCGCGCAAGATGGCGGCGCGCCGCCTCCCGCCCCGCCCCGCTCCAGTGCCGGAGCGGCGGCCGGGCCGAGCCGCCGTCGCGCGGTGATGAGTCACAGTCAGGGGCGCGGCGCGGCGCGCGGCTCGGGGGCGGCGGGCGCGGAGCGGGCGGCGAACATGGCCGGCGTTAGCGATGCCGCTTCGCCGGGCGGCGGCGGCCCGGAGCAGCCGCAGCAGGACGGCTGCCGCGGGGAACCGAAAGCTCTGTGGGGGAGCAGCGAGCTGCGGCCGCCTCCCGCCGGCCCGGGGCAGCCGTCGCCGCAGCAGCGAACGGAGACGCTGGGGTTCTACGAGAGCGACCGGGGCAGGAAGAAGAAGCGGGGCCTCTCGGGTGAGGAGCGCGGCGGGACGGGCGGAGGGACCCCGGGCCGGACCGACCCCTGCGGGCCGCGGGCCGGAGCGGGCGCCGGGCCGGGCCGTGCCTGCGGGGCGAGCGGCTGCTAGCGGAGGGGCCTGGGCTGCCGGGTCGAGGCGGCGGCCGAGGAAGTCGGGCGGGAGGGAGAGTGGGAAAAGCGCGGTGGGACGGCGGAGCTCCGCGCTCGGCCGGCTGAGCGGCCGCTTCGGGCGCGTTGGGGAGCGGGCGGAGAGCGGCGCGGTCTGACGGCGCTGACAGCTGCGGGGCTGTGGGTGAGCCGCGAGGGTGTCTGCGGCGGGGTTGCGCTCCGAGGTTAAAAGGCAGGCGGTTAAAGCCGCTGGCTGCTAGAGGAGGGCCGCGGGAGGTGGGTGTTCGCAGCTGTGCTCTGAGCTGCGCTGGGCGCTGTAACTTTCTGCCTCCTGTACCAGAGCCGCTCCGCGGTTGAGCGTTTGTTGGAGTCGCCTAACCGTGAGTGTGACGCCTCCGCCGCTGAAAGGAGCGGTGCTCCCGAAGCCGTGCGTAGAGTTGTGTAGAGTTTAGAACTCACTGCGTGTAGCTTACCGGTTAAGGATTCTATAAGGAAGAATAATAAAAAAAAGCGAGAGGTATTGCTATCATCTGTAGCTTTGTTGAAGTTCGCAGCACAGCGTTTCAGGAGCTTACCGAGTCAGCCTGGAAAAGCAGCCCACAAACATTAAAAACTGCCACATAATGTGCTATGGTTAATCTAGTCTCGGCAAGTTCATCAAGAACTTTATTAGCACTGTAGTTTTAGTTGTGCTTTGTTGAAAATGTGAAAGGTGCTCAAGTTTTCAGGCTGACTGCTGCAGTGTTGGGTTGAATGGGATGCTGCAGGTTGTTCCTGACAGAAAAGGGAAAAAACAGTTAAAGCATTTACTGACAGCAGAACACTTTCCATCTAAGCTTGATGGGTGTTATGTCATTGATTTCCTAAGACTTGCAGCATCACTTTTGTAGTGTTACTGAAACTGGTGCAGTTTCCATAGTTGTAAGGAACAGATAACAATGCTGTGAATTGCTTTGTGATGGGACAAGAACAGTTGAATACACATCTCTGTGCCTGAAAGATAGCTGAACAGGGAACTTCTTAAAGAAATTGGTGTGTGGGGGGAACTGTCTTCCAGCGATTGATCGAAAATGGGGAAGAAAAAAAAAGTCAGTGATCGGTGCTCTTTCTTCGAGAAAACATTGTAGAAAAATGGCTTTCTTGGAAGAGCAGCTTAAAAATTATAACTTGCTGGTAGCAACCTGTCTTATAGTGTGTAGAAGTAGGGTGGTGAAACAGCACAAGTACTGTGCAGAGAGTTTGTCTGGAGTAGAAAGAAATAATGAAATGTATATCATGCTGCTTTACTTTTGAGTGGCATGCATGTTTATGGAAGAATTGTGTGCTTCAACGTGAAGTGAGTACTGTTATACTTAGGATGAATGTTCTGACTGTTTCTCAACAAAGTTTTTGAGCTACAGAGGATTTTGCATCTGCACAAGTTTTCCTGTCTGTTTCTGGTTAATGGTTATCCTTTGTGTTGCTACCTGGGTAAATTATTATCTTTGCACCTTGAGGAAGTAACTATGGGCTTTAATGTTTTGAAGATCCTTGTGCTTTTTGTCTTGAGGTGGGGTGGCGAATGAGAATACTTCAAGCATTAAGACTGTACTATCTGTTAAACTTAAGCTGTGATCTGTAACTTTTTCTTTCTTTAACAGAGAGGAAAAAATAAGGAATTTGAAGGAGGAGTTGGAACATTTCTTTCATTTTAAAAGAAATGATGCTTTGGTAGCAGAATTAAGCCATTTTGTCAGGTGCTCAGTTGCTCTGGGCTGCTTTGATGTCTCATCCTGTTCACTTGCTTGCTATGTGTTTCCTACAGGGCCAGCTGCTGATCTGTTTCACAGCTGTGTTGACACAGAAGCAGGGCTGAAGCTGGGTGCTTAGGAAGGAGGTTGCTGTGACTGTGTAGCTCGGTGTGCCCCACTGCTGGAGGGGTTGTTTGGAGCTCATATATTGATAACTGCAGGCACGAGAAGTTCCTGGGTTGTGGCCAGGTGGAGGAAGGCTAAAACCATTTGGTTTTCAACAGTGGGGCCGTGAACCAGTTCATGTGAGATGATGGGGAGTGGGAACTAACAGTTCCAGATATTCTCTGACGGTTACCTATATGCAAATAGTTTGTAGGAAGCTTCAGTTGTTTGTGATGCATTAAGTTACAAAAGGTTGGTTACCTGTGGGGAGAGAAAATGTACCTTGGCACTTACCAGAGTAGTTAAGCTTAGGTAAGAATATACAAATTAAATTTTGTGAGCGCTGTGGGTTTGTTTCCCAATTTTTGTTTAGAAGTTTCAAATGGTAATATTACAGAGGAGAGCTTGAGAGTATGAGTTTGCAAGAGATCTGAACCTTCATTTAGTGGTTTGAACTTCTGCCGTTATTTTTACTGGAGTGAACTTTGATTTAAACTTTAAATGTCAATATTAGTTTTCACTACTCATTAAACTACATGGTGTTTGGTTATTTTAAAACAAACACCTTGAGGGTTACAGCAGCTATAGTCTACTAGAAGTGCATCAGTTATACACAAATTGTAAGGTCCTGTTTAGATAGTGTTTTTGACAGGGGAAACGGTTAGGTTCATGTAGATGAAAACAAATCCCGGTTGAAATGGTCTCTTAAGAATATTTGTTTATGTTAAAATACCACTACAAACTTCAAAATGATTGTCATTCTCAGCAGTTCTAATCCCATGCAGATATGTGCTCACCACCCAAGGCAGCATAGGATACAAGCCAACTTGCCTTGGCAGCTGCTCTTATTCCTCTTTACCTCAAAAAGCTTCGTAATTTTTTGGATACTGTTTCATCCAGCTGATTGTTGTCATATTCAGTGAAATCCATTTTGGGAAGCTACTGTCTGACAGTTTGGGGTGAACTGTTCACATGCACTATCTCTACTTGTATTCCCACCTCAGCAACCGTTGTTCTCAAGGCTGTTTCACTAGAGATGAAGGCAGCCTGATTCCTTCACCATCCCCCTGTAAATGTGGGGCATTGTACCGTACAAGGCTTCCCCACTTGTTACTGAAACTCAGTGAAATCTGGATCTTCTACTAGAGAGCGTGTTCTTGTCCCATGGTGAATGCACTGTAGCTTCTTGCCTGTCTGTCTGGATAGGTGATTTGTGTCTTTTGATTGTTCTGTGATTGCTGGGAACATATATTTTTAAGTGTCAGTAATAACCAGACATACTGAACTGTACTGAGTCTGCTGTCACTTCTGAAGTGTTTCAGACGGGAGGTGATGGTCACAGACCTTGTAGATGAGCACAGACTCGTAAGCTCAACCTTCTTGTGCTGATAGCTTCAGTTCTCATGTTTATGCTGTATATTTCCTTTGAAAAACTATTCTACTCTAAGGCTACGTGGCTTGACTTGAAAACCGAAGTCAGGCTTCAGCATATCTGTCCAGATCTGTTGAAGTGTAGAAGACCTGAACGTCATAGAATCACAGAATAGTTTGGGTTGGAAGAGATCTTAAAGCCCATCCTGTTCCACACCCTGCCATGGGCAGGGCTGCCACCCACCAGCTCAGGCTGCCCAGGGCCCCGTCCAACCATTCTGCAGGAATGGGGCTCTCACAGCTTCTCTGAGTGTCTTGCTTCCGTGGCCTCACTAACCTCTGAGTAAGGAATTTTTTCCTAACATCTGACCTGAATTCTGAATTTCCCTTTTTTTTTTTTTTTTCCAAGTTTTAAACCTTTCCTGCTTGTCCTATCGCTATCTGCCTGTGTAAAAAGTTAATCTCTCTCCTATTTATAAGCTGCCTTCAAGTACAGGAAGGCTGCAGTGAGGTCTTTCCTTTTGGAGCCTTTTCTCTAGGCTGAACAAGCTCAACTCCCTCAACTTCTCTTCAAAGGAGAGGTGCTCCAGCCCTCTGATCATCTTTGTGTCCCTTGTCCAGCAGCTCTGTATCTTTCTTGTGCTGGGGGCCCCAGGCCTGGATGCAGTACTCCAACTGGGGCCTCACAGGGGCAGCGTAGAGGGAGATTTATTAAATCTATGAGGACTCTTGGTATGGTAAGGATTAGATCCATTAGCATTCAGTATAACTTTTTTTAGTAATCTTTTGGAGAAGTAGGATGTCTGATGAAAGTGACTGATTGGGAAAAGTAGCTTATTTTTCTTGTTGAGAGGTGATGGGAATGGCAAAGAGAACTCAAATCCTATGTAGCTCCTTCCTTACAAAGTTACTTGACCTTCTGATTCCTACTAGCAGAAAAGTACTGTCTTAGATGCGATGGAACTGAAACACATGGCAAGTTACAAAAGCATAGCGGTTTTATCACTCTTAGTGCCTGAAGAGTTTTCTGCTTGTGTATGTCTCTGAATGTAGATCTTTCATTGCTGAGATTCATCAGTGCTGAGCTAACAAGAGGTTACTTCCTTGAACACAATGAAGCAAAGTACACAGAGCGGAGAGAGAGAGTATACACATGCATGCGGATACCAAAAGAACTGGAAAAGGTGAAGTACTTTTAAATGTTTCTTTAAATTTTAAGATTAAATCTACTGCATTGTTATTAAAGGGAACATTTATTTTTGAACATTTTTCACTCAAAAAGCAAGATAAAAATCTGCAATGATTAACTTTCTGTGTTTTCGATTGAGAGCAACTCAGTGTTGTTAACAGAAACAGACATAGCTAGCTTTCAAGTCCAGATGATGGTATTTGGATTAATTCAAATACAAAGATGTCACTTCAAGGAATGGTCAAAGTAAAAAACTTTACTGTAAAATGTAACTTTTCATTAAAATACAACACAATTGTTTTAGCTAATTTTTCAGTCTAAAGGTATGGTGATCGTTGAGTTTGTCTAAAGTTTTTGACATTCACGGCTGTCTGTTTTGCTTCTGGCCACTTTACCTCACCTCCCTTTCCTTCCCCTGCTTTCCAAGAGCTGTGGTCATTCCCGTAGATGCCTTCCTGCCACTTCTTTTTTTGTATGCCTAAATGTAATTTTGACCCAGCAGAAGTTCAATACTCTGATGTAGAAGAGAGTTTTGTTCTCACCCATTTTGAAACCATCTAGGAGAGGATGTCAGATTTGAGAAACAGCCAGAATATGCTCAGGGTAAGCAACATTGGTAATAAGGTCATCTAGGCTGCATTATAACTGTATTGTACTGCATTATTAACTGTATTACTTAAGAGTAATGCTGTTAAATTTCACAAAATCTCTAGGTACAAAGTTGTATGGTAAACCTAATCTAGTTAACAGTAAACTATATTGAAGTAAGAGATCAGCTCCATGACTCTTCCCACCTCCCTCCCTCATCTTAAATGCACAATTTATTTTTCATGAACTTTGGTGGCTGTTGAACCATTCTGACATTTAAATTAGCTCATAGTTTGGCAGTGAATGCTTCATGTGTCATGCTAAGGTAGCATGTGGTGAACTGCTTAGCCTATGTTCTCACTAATTCTGAACCCGTGTGGAGATGAGATGGTAGCTGAGTGGAGTAGCTTGAAGTAGGAGTAGAAAGTTCACAGGGCAGCAGAGGAAGAGTCTGGCTTCTGTTGTCCATGCCTTGCATAGCCCTTGAGTATCATTAAATTTATCCTTGGTCTGTGATGAGGCCTGGTTTTACAGAACTAAATCCATCTCCACTGTAATTATGGAGGCTGTTAGATGCAGTCCCTTAGCCACAGAAATTATTCTGAAGGATCATCACCGTATGTTTCCAATAAAATTTCTTAACATGTAAGAACAAGCAAAGACCAACAGTCTTGAATAAATAAGGTTGATGTTCTAAGTAGTGAAATTGATGAGATTTTTGCATGGTAAATTAGACTTTGTCTGTTTTGAATGTCAGTGGAAGAGTATGAAACTGAGCAATAAACAGATTTAAAAAGTGATGGATGTCTTTACAGCGAGAGATTATGAAATAAATTTGTTCTTTGCTTGGGCTTAGTCCAAGCTAGCTCACATTCTAGCTATAACATTGAATAATACTGAAAAAAATGAGAAAGTATGCTGGCAAGCACCTGGAAAGCAAAATGGTGTGTAGGCCAGCTATTGTACGAATCACTCAACTGATGTAAAAGTCTGCGTAATTCAAAGGAAGCATGTGAGACAGTAGGAAAGGAATGGAAGAATTATCTTAATGACTTGTATTGTTTACTACCTGACAATGTAATTGCGGAATAGTAATGTAAATCATAATCAGCTAGAGTGAGAACAAACTGGAATAAAATGTATCCTCTGATATTAGGTGAATACTTGATATTCTTTAACGTAATTTTATTAGATATGCTTTTTTTTTTTTTTTACATATTTCTAATGCCAACACACTAGGACTTAATTTTTAGGTAGAATTAGGGTGCTCAGAGTCCCATTCAGGAAACACTTAGATTCACAAAGTAGAGGGCGGGGAAGAGGGAGGAACATACAGAGAGAATCAGTTATATAACAGCTTTTTAATTACAGAATTTAGGTCTAGTTTAATTATCATAGAGTAGGTTGGCCTATGCCCATAATTAAATGGCTTTAACTGCCTTTATGAATTGAGGAAGCATTTTAACCGAAGCGAATAAGTAAATTTACCTCTTCATATTTCATATTCCTCTTCATATGAAAGAAGGATGCATAGTCCCCAAAGGAAAGTACCACAGCTGTAATTAGGTGTGTAATAGAAAGCTGACAAGGTAAAATTTGGGGTTTTTTTTGGGGGGGAAAGGACATATATTAAAAGACATACATATGGCAAATGGTTTTGCATGTGTATATGGCTCTAGAGGTTTGTTTGGTTTTGTTTTTGGTCCTGAGGCTAAAACATTAACTTCTGTACACCTTGAAGGAAGTCACTGTTGGAAAATGAGCTGCAGTAACATCTAAATGCAATTAGTGAACTCTAGTTATCTGTTTAGGACTTTGGGCCTTGTGGAGCACAATTTTTGATGAAAGTCTTCCGAGCATGTATAGTGTTGTGCTTGTTTTGTTAATTGAAGTAAAGTGTGTTTTTTTATACACTATATATTTCTGTATACGTTTTTTGTAACGCTGTATAAACACTAACATCTGTTTTTTTTATAATTTAGTTGATGTTTTTTGGAATCTTTTTGTGCCTGGATGCTTTTCTGTATATATTCACCCTGCTTCCTTTGAGAGTTTTTCTGGCAATGTTCCGATTCATCACTTTGCCTTGCTATGGATTACGGTAAGTTGCTTCAAGAGAAAGATGTTGATAGACGTAAATAATGTTTCTGTTTATCTGAGTGGTTAACTTTATGGCCTTCCAGTGCTGTTTAAACTACTAATGATTTCTTCCACTCTGAAGTAAATTAACGGTGCACAAGAAGTACTTCTAAGCTGTGCCGACAGTCATCAATTCTCGTTGTTTCCTTCAGATGGTTTAATAACAATGTCTCTTAAGCAAATTTGGTTTAATAAAGAACATACCCCCTGTAGTTTTGTTCTTCTAGTGTCTGTTTGAACAGTATTTTAGCTATTGTTTGACTTGGAGTTAATGAGTTGACCATTGTCTTTGACAGACTGATACTGAAACAAAAGTTTTGATTTTTGTACGAGTTTTCCTTCTTTCCACAGTAACTTTTTCCAAAGGGTTCATGTGGCTTTCTTTTATTCCTTAAGAATCTTGGAGAGCAAGTGGGATGGGACTAGATAGATACAATATGTTAAACTTTAGGATTTTTGACCTCCTGATTTTTTTTGCTTAGATCAGTGCTAAGAAAGTTGCTAATTCGTAGAATTTCTGTTTTACCTTCTTGGAACAGGAATAGTAATAAAAATAAAATAAAATAAAGGGACAGAATTAATTTCCGTGGTGAAAGTTGGTACTTTAAAGTATACTTTATGACAAAAGTCTTACAAGTGTAACCTGAAAGTAAAGGAGTCTTTATACTGATGTTATAATTTTTCCTTGAATAAATCAGGGCTTCATAGTTTTCATCGTGGATTTCCCCATGCTGCAAGTTGATTTATGGCTGCCAATTCTTTATTTTGATGAAGTTGATTGCATTTCCATTATTGATAGTCCTTTACGTGTGAAGTGCTTTTAGATGCACAGTTTAGAATGTGTTTTCTGATTAGAAGGAAATTGCCTCTTACTGCGTTAAAAAAAATACCAGTTTTTTGTTCTGAGCTGTTCTTGGGTACTGCTTAAAACAGGCACTAGGTGGCAATCTCTGATATTGTTCTGCTGTTAATTTGGAGCCGAATCTCATATTAAAATTGTCAAGATTTTCCTAGCAGTGCAAAAAACAATATGGCTGCTGTTCAGTTTCCAATCGAATTATGTGCCTATTTTTGTATTTCTGGTGTGCTATTGCCAAAATACTAAAATTCTGCTAAATGTAATGGATTTTAACATGCTATTTGTTTTTTTTTCTTAGTACTTTTTAAAAACTTAATAGTTCTCATTTATGCATTTAGTTTTGTTTTTGACAAATTAATTTTCTGCACTTCTGAAATGCTAATTAAAAACTTGCAAGGCCGCTTGCTGGCTTGGACAGTTAAGTCAGTGTCCTGACAAAACAATGATCAGAAGGCCACACACCTACAATGTTAAAATTTAGTCTGCTTGCCTAACTATATTCTTAGTGCAAATGCCAGGGTAGGATACAGTTTAATCAATTCAACTTGAATGTGTTAACTTTGAAACAGGTATCAGGTAAGATTCAGTGAGACTGAGACCTTCTTGATGAAGAAGGTTTGATTATAAACCTATATTGATAAGGTTTTGTGTCAGTTTCTTCAAAGGTTTATGGAATTTCTTTCTTTAGAATCTCTTTTGTCTACGTCATTAATATATTAAAAATGTTTTTTTATTGAGTAGTTCACACTTGATTTATAGTATGTAATGGAACCTTCAGGTAGCAGAATGATTAATTTCCAAATACTCAGAGTATGCACTTTGTTTTTTGTTTTTCTTTCTTTCCAGTCATTCTGATTTGATATTGTTAATGTTAAAACTAAGGTTATATCTTTTGCTTTTCTAGCTCAGGAATTTTTTGCATGTCTAAATTGAGTTCAGTAGGAAAAATGCACTTACAATTACGAAAGGTACTTGAAGCAGGTGGCTGGTTATCTTCTAACATGTTCATCCTCACAAATGTGTGTGATTAGTTGTTTTTGAACCTGCCACATCATATTCCATTCTGTGTAGTAAATAAAAGTGCTCCTCCCTTCATCTTGACTATTTTCTCAACATCGTAGTGAAGTGACTGAGCAGTGAGTGTTGTCAGCCTTCCTCTTTACTCTTCGACTGTTCTGTTTCCTCATAACAATGTAGATGAAGATTATATTACCCTTCACTTCTTCAAACAATGAAAATATGTTCTAGTTAAGATGTGTTAATTCCTGTCTACTGAGATATCTACAGAACTTAAGTGTAGGGGAGTGCTCTACAGCTTCCTACGCGTTTTAATTTCCATTTAAGAAAGCTAAGAGAACAGAGTAAATGAATCTTGAAGTTTCTCATTTTTCTGCCTGGACCCTGAAGGTTGGTTCCATTTGACTGCTAAATCATCCCTTGGACTTTTGAGCAGATTTAGTTTCATGTATTTTCAGAGCTATACTATTGCTACCATAGCTATTTTAAAGACTCAAAAAATCTGAAAACTTCAACGTGAAGAATCCAAGATTCTGTCATTAATTTAACTGTAAGCTACTGGTTAAATCGTTGTAGTCCAACTGGCAGTGGCTAAGTCATCAGATTGTGGTGGTTTTGGCAGGTGAAACTTCTCTACTCCTTAGCTCCCTAACCCAGAGGGTGGTCTTTAAAAAATTAGCATCTAAAAAGAAATACAAGAGCAGTATTTTGAACTACAAAATAAAAGCTCTTGATACTTTCTTCCAAGTAGTGGAAAATTTCTCAAACTATGCTTTTTGAATCTTAAAAGTTAATTTCATTTGATTGAAATACTTTCTGACAACTTAGAATTATGTGCTTTGTTGGAACAACAGATCTAAGACAGTGGATCTGATGGTGGTGTGGTTTTTTTTTCAGATACGGTCCTCAGTAGGCTTCTAAAATAACTCTACCTGTGGTTGAAAGGTGTGGTTTCTTTTTATAATTCAGACTTTTTAAATACATCACACCTAGATATTCTGAGCAGATTGATGTCTTTGCTCATTTTGAAACAATTTGCTTTTTTGTTGTTTTTCTTTTTAAATGTATTGCATGTCAGAAAAACCTTCTGTGGGAAGATGGGAACACTCTTCTGTGCTATATGAAAAATACTCTGATAGGAAGGCAAGTTTAGTAAAGCTGATAAAATTCTCGATAAGTTACACATAAAGATGTTTTTACATCTTACCCATAAAATAGGTAAGGACTTTTGCTAAGAAAGGTGAGATTTACTGAAATTTCTGGCTTTCCCAAGAAAATACAGAAGCTGCATATGATTCTTCTTATACAAAGAAGATCTTGTCTTCCACATTGAAGTGGAGTAGTAGATCATAAGTACGTGTTCTGTTTTCTTTTGCTGTTCTCCCTTCTTCCAGGAAGAACTGAATTTAGGCTCAGTTGTTGGTTACACTGCACATACCTTTTCATTTCCCACTGCCCTCCTGTGTAACCAGATGTATACTTTTCAGTAGGAAGTAAATGAAAGCAGCATTACTTCCAGAAAGAAATTGCAGGAAGAAAACATCCCAGGAAAACAAAAATCACACTGGCATTCTCATTAGGAAAACAAAAATCACACTGGCATTCTCATTATACACATAGTTCATAAGGAAATGTAACCTGTGTTACACAGTCCCAAGCCTGATTTTTTTTTAAAGGGCTACATTTAGCTGTTAAATATTTAAAATTCCTACTGTCTGCTTAAGCTCATGTTGAAGTAATGCACCTTTCCACCAATATCAGTGACTTTTTACCAACCAAAGCGGGAGGCGCAGTCAGTATTTTCTGTAGTAATCTCTCAGATCAAATATTCCTTTCTCCTTTCCATAACAGTGCAATAGTGTAGCAACATTACAACCTTCTCTTTCTTTCTTTCTTGTAAATCAGACCGAAGGGAAGAGCACTTTCACTTCCTTTATAGGATGGAATGTGATGTCACAGGGATTCCTCCTTGGTGAGTAAATCCTGATTTTCTTTTTCCTTTTATGCTGTCCGCCAAATTCACACCTCAGCATGTAATCAGTGAAAATACTGGTTACAAATGAGTAGGGTAGCTAAGTTAACTAACATACTTCAAAGGAGATACCAACAGTTGTTATTCAGTACTCATTAAGTGAAATTGGTTCGGTGCTGTTTGTAGTAGTATATTTTTGTGTACAGCTTCACTACTGTGTGGAAATTGGCTGTAATCTTAATAGGTCTAACACTGTGTTTACACAGAATGCCTGTGTACCGGTTCAGCCCAATTTAAAATAGGCTGTTTGGACAAAACATAGCCCCTGCTGTACTTCATTTATAGTGCCTTAAGCTTTTTATGTTTATTCTAAGTAACGGTTCAGTCATGCTTTTAGCTATATTTTGCCTGAGTTTTAAGCAGTTGGGTTGATTTGGGTTTTATTATTTTTATTTTTTTTATAGAACTTCAGAAATTTTGGAGAGAGTTCTGAAAGTTTCTTGCCAGCTATCTTAGTAGTATTAGACTTCAAATTAATTGCCTGTTGACTAAAATACAGTGCTTTATTTTATGTTTTTATACTGACTACACTTACAATTTCATTATTAATAACAGAATAAAAGCTTAATGAAAGCTGATTTTAGTTGTCACTTATATGAAACCTCTTTTTTTTTTAATTTGTTTTGAGGCAGCTCTCATCGGGGCCTAACAGAAAGGTTGGTTTTGTTTCATTCTTAGCATGGTTTTGTGCTGTGTTGTGTGCATGTAGAGGCTTTCTGCTGTTTGAGAGATGAAATATCATTTCGTCTTGGCCAACTTAGCTCTCTGTATATTCAAATCTTCAATTGGAATGTATTTTTTTGTCAGTTGTGAATTGATATATCTCAACAGTCTTATGACAGTGAAGTCCTGCATACTGCAAACTGCATCTTTTTTTTTAATCTTCAATCTAAGTATTAGAATTGATCAGTTTAGTTGTTGCTTTTTTTCTGAAGCCAAGGTTAATTTCAAACTTAAGCACAGTTGTAGGAAAATATTTCACTTTGCTCATTTTGAAAATTTTCTGGGGTGTGCAAGTATATCCTTCAGGCGGACTTGCTTGGGTTTTCTTTCCCCTGGCATCTTCACTGCTTCATGTAAATCACTTCAATTCTTGTCAACTTCCGATATCTCCATTTATCCTTGAACAATACACTGAAGAATTAAGACTTTGATGTCTAATTATATGTGTAAAATGTTGCATTTTCATACAAATATCTGAGATGTAAAACAGGGAGAAATGAGATAAATAAACATAACTGCTTACTTAGATCACTGCTTTCATAACTGAAGTATGTTATTAACTAATACATACCTCAGTGGTTGTCTGCGTTTGAAAAATGATTAAGTTATCATTGAATAAAAGATGAAGTTAGAAAAGATTTGCCCTAAAATCCTTATTTAAGCTTGTAACCTCGGTGCTGAAACAGTGTTTTATTAGCCAAACAAGCCAATTCAAGTGCCAGGTTTTTTAAGTTGTGTGAAGTAGAATAATGTCTCTAGGAATAAATGTTATTTAATGTTATAAGTATATTTATATGCAGGTGATTACATTCATGATTTTATTGAGAACTTGTAAGATGTAATAATTCATCTAAAGTACTATTGCAGCTGTAGTGTTTACATTCCTGTATCTGTGATATTAGTATTGACAATTGTATCCAATTAAGGTGTAGTTATTTAGGGCATCCCAAATTACATAGGTGATGTTTTCATAAAGGAACCAATTAAAAATGTAGTCATTCCATTGGGCATCTTCACACTCTAAAAATTGAATGGGATAAACTTACTGATGGTTTTAAAAAAGCACGTCTCTAAAAGGTGACTATTAAAACATACACACTTCTGCTGGTGAAGGATTGGGGGGCCCCAGTGGGCATGAAATGCAAAAGTCAGTCAGTCACAGGATATAATAGTATACAACTCTGCAGTGTTACATTTGAAATAATGTCTGCAGAGTGCTTATGCATCGCATGCTGAAGTAATCACATAGACAAGTATACTTGTCCACAGATTACTCTGTAGGCATACGGGTGACAGCATAGTGAGAAGGTTCATTTTGTGTTGTCAGTTGTTGAAAAGCAGTTGTTGAAAATGCTATGGACAACTGTAACAAGATTCTCAGTCAGTGTTTTCTATATACTAAGAAAAACTTCCAGATTTTCCAGGGGTATTCTTCTATGTTCCAAGTGGTTTAACCGCTTCAAATAGTGTAGGTATCAATGCACTGAAAGCCTGAAGGTATTTCACTTATTTAATAACCTGAAAGAAAAATACTGTGAAATCCAGATTGAAGGCTGAGGATGCCCCATACCTGGAGGTGTTCAAGGCCAGACCCTGGGCAGCCTGGTCTAGTATTAAATGTGGAGCTTGGCAGCCCTGTCTGCAGCAGGGGGATTGGATCTTGATGATCCTTGAGGTCCATTCCGACCCAAGCCATTCTATGATTCTGTGGTCAGTTGAAACAGACACAGCCACTCCATTACCACTATGTGGGTAACTTGTCTCCATAACAAATAATCATTTTGATGCTATGATTAAAACTAATTTTTTCCAACCAGTAGGTGGAGACAACTGGTGTACAATATCAGATAGACCTTGAAAAAGGCAGTCAGGTTTGCTAGTACTTTAATTTTCACAGGTCTGAACAAATTGCTTGTGTAAAACAGACTTCCACACCACGCTTTTCGTCACTGGGTTTTATGTGTATCATGAAATAGACTTGACCCTTTGGATTTTTCTAACAAGTGAAACAAGTGTAAATTTGTTTCTAAACTGTACAGGGGAAAAAAAAAAGCCAAACCTGTTTAGCAACAAAATTTAGTTATATTTGATTTTCCTATAGAATAACAAAATAACCCATCCTAAGTTTTTTATAAGGAAAGCTGTTTGTTCAGGTCACATCATTTTCAAAACAGAGCAAGGATGAAGATTCACTCTTCTTAAATATATTTTGACACATAGTTGACAAAAAATTGCTGTAACAGACTGGTTCTCTGAGTTCCTCATTGGTGGTGGATGCCAGTCATTGCACTCCATATGCTTTATTGTGGTTTCACTTCTAATTGTCTCAGACGAAGTGTGATCACTGGTCTGAAATAGAAGCCTGCTCTGGTGGAAGAGAGGCGTAACGGGAACGCTTGTATGCCACTTCCTTATACTAAAGTTAGTACTGGGTGTATATCCCAAAAGTGTGCATTTGTGCAGTTACATTATTCGGAAACTTAAGTGTTGTTTCAGCTGAAATTTCTTTTGGTCGTTTACTGGGCATAACAGTAACAGTAGCTGAGAGGCTGAGGAATTTGAACATGAAGTACTTGCTGTGGAATGGTTAAGTGCCTGCGTGTGTCTTTCTGTGTAGCCTTAGTTTGTGGGAGAAATTTTGTCTGCAGGTTACTTTGTGAAGGAATGCTTGGATTTTCAGCTGGAATTCTTGCAGATTGAAGGATCACCAAGTGCAAACAATTCCATGTATTCAGTTTTGCTAGTGAAACAGTCTAAGATTTTATGTAACAGCTAATGGAAAGAGTGGATAAGCTTTATTCTTTTCTCTAAAGGGACTTTGATACCTGAAGATGTTTAAATTAAAATTGTGATGATTCCTTAGTCTGGTCTGTGCTGCTAAACATGAGATCTTGAGGTTTAGCCTAATGAAGCTGCGAAATTGTGAAGAGAGTATCTTGAAGAGCACGAGTTACAGCAAAAAATATTAGAAGTAATAATGGGATAATAGTGGGAAATAACAGAGTGAGAGGACAGGTGTATATTATCAAGGCACTTTTGAAGGACAGTCCTAATGCCAAATCTGTGTATTTACTGGTTTATAAGGTATGAAATATTCACCTCTGTAATTAGCCGAATTATAAAACAGCTCTCACATGTCATTGTTTCTGGAATCAAATAAGAGGAGCTACATCTCAGACAAACAGACTCTCATGATATTATCTTAGAAGAGCTAAGTTGACTGAAGCGGGGACCTTGTTTATTTAATTCACTTCTGGGATACTGATTTCTGTAGAAAGAAAGATTCTGTTGTTTGCTGTTCAGTAACCAGAATGATTGAATAAAATGGGATCGTTGTCATGCTCTTCTTTATTGTTCTCCTCTTCTCATTCATGAGAAAAAACATCCGTAACATTTTCATGTGAAATCTTTCCGTCTGTATTCTGTTATCATCATACACAACTGTAAAAATGCAAGTGCTCAAAATGAGTTAAGCAGTTAAGCTGTTCAGTGCTTTCTAGAGCTACTTACTCCCGCAGTGTTGCCTAGTTCTTACCTCCTTGTTATCTATTTTGACTTAAGAATTTGAAAGCATCAGAACTATGCTGTGTGTACCTTGTTCATTTTTGAACATTTGTGACTTACAGTTTGTATTACTTAGTTTTTGAGATGGCTCCAAAAGTATTTTCCAGTATTGGTAATGAGTGTGGACAGCGTTAATGAGTTATTGGAGACACTACATATAAGCATATATTGAGAAAAAGAAGTGCAGGAAATGCTGTATGTAATGGTTGACCTAAGACTTTTCACAACTGATGTGAAATCGCATCAGCCTATGTGTGTTGCATGTATTAAACCATTTAAAATAAAGGATAGGAATGATTTGCAGTGAGCACAGACGGAACCAATCTGATCTTGATCATATACTAAAACTGTAAGGTTCATTTCTCACTGAATACTGACTACATCATTTCACAATTGCAGGCTTTGCATTATTTCTGTATATGTGCCAAAAAAGTGTCAAGTCTATTATACTTAATCCGTTTATTTGATTTCCCTGTCTTTGTAGGAAATAATTATCCCCATTCTGTATTATGATCAGAGCACACATGAAAATCCTTTTGTAAATGTCATTAGCCAGACTAGGAATTCTGCTGCTGTGGAAGTGCCTTTGTAGATTTGTACAATAGTCATGGTTAATCTCTCTCAATTAGAAACATGTTAGCTGTAGGCTCTAGGTTGCTTGCCCAGACAATATAAAGGGGTCTTTTCACTGCATAATGAAGGAACGTTGGAACAGATTTTAAATGCTAGGACTCTATTACGTTATTTGCTTTCTGGACAGTAGTTTTCTGTAGTCAGCCTGTGCAGTAGTCTCTTGTACTGACTGGGTTAGAAATGCTGAGAGGCTCTTCTGTCATCAAGCCGATTAAGTTGAAATTCTGCAGATGTTTTTGTGTTTTTCTCTAAATATCTGCTTTGAAAAAGTTATCACAATGTTAGTGCTGCTTCTCCTGAATGAGAAGTACAAGTTATTACACAACTTCAAACAGAAGATGGAGTATCTTTTTAGTTAAAACTTCAGAACTGTTGATGGATTGTTACTGGAATGGTGTGTAGGTACTTGCCTATTTACAGCAAGTAAGAAACTAAGTCTACGTTACAGTGAAGTCTGAAAAGTGAAATTCTATCACAGCATTATTTGAATGCACTCTGTTCTAGAAAAGCTTAATTCCTGCAAATCACAGCAGTCAAGCGTAGTTCATTTGACCCTTTGGGGCAACTTTTTTTCTAGAATAGTGATGATATATATTCAAGTGTACCATATGCAGCGTATTTTCAAAAATGTCTTCATCTAGTTCATGTTTGTGTGCAATTTTGGCTGCACTTTCATAAGGTTTTATTCTCAATTTAATTTTCAGAACAGTATCACTTGCAGAAATGTAATTGTACTCTTGATTATGTTAGTAGTTTGTCTTCCCCCTGATGGTAGCTGTGTGTATTTGCATCAGTTTCTCATGAGATTGCTTTGATGGTTGGAAGTCATACATAACTGCTTGGATCTTTTTTGAAAACAGCGTTATATTTGTTAATGTATTTGAACTGATCACATGTTTAGAAAAAAGTGATGGAGCATTATCTAATCTGAGATAAGCTGATGGCTAAACAGTGCAGAAAAGGAAAAATCATAGCTCAAGGCTAACTGGTTCCAACTTCCATGAAATGTGAAATTCAATGAGTTTGTGTGTATCTAAAAATACATACATTTAACAAATTAAATTTTTTTTTTGATGCATGATTGTCATTCTTCTGATTTAATTTAAAGATTTTTCTAAAACACTTTATATGCTGTTATTACTAACCAAAGTAAGTAGACAAGTAAATACCGCCTTGCAATTTCATTATGCAAATTGTTGGTATTGTGGCACTTGAGGTAGAAATCTGTTCTTACTGAAGTTCTAACTTACAGCGTGAAATTGTGCAGTGATTCACTTAGGCTTTTGGATTGCCTGTGGGACCATAGGTGGTAAACTTCTAAATTGGATAAGGATCCACCTCGACCTATGATGGAAAATTGTTTGGAGTCTGCTGCAGACCTTAAGGCTAAAAGAAGGAATGGAATTGAAGATAAAAACTGTTCTTCAGCATCTGTTTACTGTGTTGAAGATAACTACTTGATTTATTTTTCCTTGGGTTACAGCAAGTATAATTTCTGTAACTGAGGAAGTCAAAATGATGAATACAATTGGCTGAAAGTGGACAAGGGAATTAAAGCCAAAGGTCACTCACGCAGAAAGTAATTAACGTGTGGGGACCCTTGCCCTAGAACGATAATATTCTGACTAAATGGACATGACAGATTAGGTGATCCTGTTCAGGAGTATGATGCATAAGTGTTTATCATGGTGATAGTGTTCTGTGTGCCTTGGGAGTAAAATAGACTACATTGAGATGCATCCTTGCTAAATAGCTTTGGTAGATTCATACTGAATTGTTATCGTTTGTGTGTTGTGGGTATATGTGTGACCTTCAGTGAAACTTCTTGCTCTTTGTATTTCAGCGATAGACGTTTGCTGCAACCTGCTCAGGTGTGTGACATTCTCAAAGGAGTGATATTGGTCATCTGCTACTTCATGATGCACTATGTTGACTACTCTATGATGTATCATCTTATAAGGGGGCAGTCTGTCATAAAGCTCTACATCATCTATAACATGCTTGAGGTAAGAATTTGAGCATCAGAATATCAAGCATGTTTTCAGAATGCTTAAAAAATACTGGTGTGTTATGATATTTGTATGTAGAGTATGGCGCGTTTCATCCTCCCAAATGCACAGATGCTTCTTATATAAAACCTAATTGTAGTGGAACAGAATAGTTCATGAAAAATAAATTTTCTAGATGATGTCTCATATTACCTAGATCCTGGAGCTTATGGAGCTGTTTAGATAAATGAAAATTGAGAACTCTGGTAGAAGGACAGAAAATCAAAAAGCAGAATATACAGCTTTTTGAGTTTGTTGATAGTAAAGACTTGACTTGAATTAGTGATAAGATTGCAAGAGAGCAGAGGAGATAGATGTAGGAAAACAGAAAGTCTGTATTTTGTTTCTTCATTATAGTAGTATAGCTTTCATTATATGCAGTAACACATACTGCTGCTTAACCTATCTCAGTCCTGACTGACAGACAAAAGCCTGAGGAGGCATGGGTAAGTTGAATGAATATAGAGAAACAATAAAAGAAAATTCTGGTTTGGCACAATAAAACAAATCATCTTTCCCCTGAGGGGGAAGAAAAAATCTGTTCTGATGCCAATGTAAAGCATGAGATTTTAATTGTACTTTGGTGATCGGCAATTCACTAGGTAAATAGAGCCCTTATAGCTAAAATCTTGTCTCCACTCTGCAAATATAGGGCATGATAGTGCCCTATATAGTGATATGCCCTCTTAAAAGAATTGCTGCAGCTTTGTACATGAGGTGCTTTATGAAGGTTCTGGGATCTGAATAGCAACTTAATCTTTTTTTGAGTATCTGTTTGTACCTTGGCTTAGTTGGGACTGTGCAAAATCTGTATATTTTTATTTAAAAACATTTATCTCATAAAATGTGGAAAACACTGCATGAAGAACAAATTTCTAAGTCAACTAACTGTCATACAAGCCACTTGGGGTGCTTGTTCATAGGGTTGTTTATTCTTTTGATTTTAGATTTTATGACAATCATGTAAAAATCAGTAATTTGATGACAGTTTAGCATCTGAACTGCAGTTGTATTGGAAGTATACGTCCATAAATAGTTCTGTAACCTGTGAGAGATCATCACTTAATAGTCTTTGAGAAGCCTTTGAGTTACTTCACTTAATGCCAGAAAGTTCAGCACCAAGTGCTTACCAAGTAGTCTGAATGGAGACTGCAGTGTTTCCTGTGAGCTGGAAACTGTTTATTGTGTCCTTTTGAATTTAGAGTTGAGTTTCTTTGTTACATTTGGCAGAATCCAAAGATTCTGTCTCAAGAAGCAGGCTGGTGGTGCCCAAATTTCCTTTTCCTGTCACGGGGGCAGAAAGGAAGAAATGTTGCAGTGCATAATTACTATAATTATTAGAAAACTTAAACCAGACTTTGAAGTTGGAAATGGTATTTAATTTCCTTGATGTTCTCTGTACTGACATGGGGGCATCATGAGACATGTTTTTTAAGGAGCTTTTTTACAGCAGTAGGTTGCTGTTATAGAATCAACCAAAAAAAAAAAAAAAAAGAAAAAGCATGAAATCCTAATGAAAGACTTTGTTGATTGTCAACTTTCAACAGGTTATTTGTTTAGTCTACGTGAGTGAATTTCATTACGAATCTGTTACACGAGAAACGAGCTGTTTTCAGGAGCTGTAAAATAGGTGCTTAAGATAAACCTTACATATTCAAATAAAATACACATATAACAAACCTTACATCTTCACGAACTTACAATATTAGAACATCTTTTAAATTTAGTTAAATCACAGCAGTGGAGATGTTTACAATGTCTTAATGTTTTCGGCTGCTAGCGTGTCCTGGGAATATCCTCCTGGACACGAGGAGTGCCACATCTTCAAAGTATGTGCTGAATGCTCCAGGTAGCCAGCATAAGGGGAGCATTCAGCACAATTACATGACACTTTTCTTTTTTAGATTCAGACCCACCGGCTCCTGCTCCTTGTGAAGCCCCAGTGTGCGTTATGCTGGTGACAGCGCTCACCATGGAATTCTGCTGGAGCCTGGAGCCGGCATGTAGGGTTTAGGTAAGTCCCGTTTGGAAAAGCAGACAACAATATTGTCTGATGGGTTTTAATATTTTCTTCCTATAAAATAAGGAACGAGACTTCTGTAAGTAAAAAGAAAAGCGAAGTCACCATTTTGTCTGTTAAAACCCTCACAATATTGTGACAAAATCTTACAAAATTCTAAGTTTTCTGTAGTAGATGTAGTCACTCAGTGGGTCATCACAATGAGCAGGAACCAAATAAGGCAGACCATCTAGACGTACAAATTTAAAAGCCGAAAACAGTGCCACTGTAAATATCTCTCAGACTGAAGTTTTTCTTTGAACTTCAGGTTTATGATAATTCATCAGCTCTAGGTTCATTTTTTTTATAGGTGACAAAGAATAGCAGTCAAGTTAGTTAAAACATGGAAGACGAAAGTCCAGCTCATTTGATATGTATTGTCAATTGTTCTTATCTAGCCACCACATATCAAGAAATTTGAAGGAATTTTGGCTCGAATAAGTTAAAATGTGTAACTTCTGTCCCTTCGGTATATTTGCTGTTAGAACTCTGTTAATTAACCAAGCTTGGAAACCATATGAAATCAATGTTGTGCCTACAATTTATTTTTTTAGGTAATAGGGTAGTGTTCAGTATTTGCAGGTTCAGTTCTGTATTGCTGCTAGCTGTTTTAACGTGTCCAAAATTATCATCTTCCAGAAAGACAATAAGAATTATCAATTTTGTTTATTAAGTAGAGGTAATTAGCTTTTCCTACTTTTTGCTTGATTGGTGCTAAAAGATAAGTTCTTATTTAGCCATATATGACTTGTAATACCCAGTGTAATTTGTAAAGTGTTTTCCATGTGCAGCTTAATTTAAAAATTACTAAACTTTGATATACAAGCAGGAAAGAAAGCATTTCCTTGTAATGATCTTCACTTCTATAAGCTTGCTGATCAGGAAGTGTGGAAAATTGGTGGGATTCTGTGACCTTTTTAGCTGTGATACTGAATTACAAGCTCAGTTTGCTGCCCATGTTTTTCTTATCTACTCTAATAATGCTGTCTAGAGTATTTTGTAGGGTTTTTTTTACATATTCTTTGGATTAAACTTCAGATGTTTGTAGGTTTGGGGTTGTGAGGGTTTTTTGTTTCAGCCATTTTTGGCTATTCTTGGCAGACTGTCTAGTCCCCCTTAATCTCTTGGTGTTATGTTCTAATATTTTTTATTTTTATTTCTGCTTTATGCAGAGATCTGTATTGAGTATGTACCTTATTCCAAGATGGAAGAAATTATACAGCCAAACCTAATTTAAATCCCGTTTATACTTGATAGCTGATATTCCCTGTCATGCATTTGGCATTCACTTTTCTTCTTATAAGTCCAGGGGGATAGAGGAAAAAATGGGATAGTTTTACACAGCATGCATAGCTCTTTATCAGAAGCCAAAGTCTGAACTGTACTTGGATGTCTTCCAAGGAAGCATCTAAAATAATGCCACGTGATTTCATATCACGAATTCTGTTGAGAAAGTAAATTCGAGAGAGATGAGTTGCCATACAGGAAAGGACCCATGTAACTGCAAGATCAACTGGACTGATATATAAAAGAGGTGAAAACTCATGAATGACTGAAAAGCTTTTTAGTTTGAGGTGTATTCACACTGGCATAACCACATGTTGTAGAGAATATTATTGCTGTAAGGCAGTAAAAAGTTCTTCTTGTTTAGGTGGCTGATCGTTTGTTTTCTTCATTTGGACAAGATATTTTGGATGCTCTTTATTGGACTGCTACAGAACCTAAGGAAAGAAAAAGAGCCCATATAGGTGTGATTCCTCACTTCTTCATGGCAGTGCTGTATGTCTGTATCCTTTTTTCTTCAGTAAATCGCTGAATTTTATAAATGAAATTTTGCAGGAACTACTTGGAATTATTTTTAGAGTATATTTGAAAATTTAGTTCTATTTCTATAAGTATTTATGTACTTTCAAAGTAAGATTGTCACTACTATGTGATTTAAAAACAAAGCGAAAAAGCTTTTAAATTAATCTTTAAAAGAAATGACTTTGTAATGATATTCCACCTGCAGTAGTGGGCAGCTTTTTAAATACCTAATGAGTAGTAAGGTGACAAGTGGTATCTGTGTACTTCATGGGAATGTTGATTTGTGTTTTGTGATTATTTTGGGTCACAGGGCCTTGAAGACAGTGATTTTGTTGTTTAGTGAGATGTTAGAAATGTGGAGCTGGAAAACATTTCCTTTAAAGAGAGAAATGCACGCATATATGATGTTACAGTGAACTGGTAGAACAACAGATGGTGATAAATTCTTTCATCTTCCCATTTCCTGTGGCTAAGTCTGAGTCTTCCTGAGTTGTTTTTGTTTTGTTTTGTTTTTCCCAGATAATGTTGCTATTTCTCCTGTGTGATTTCAGGAGGGAAAAAAAACCCACAAAATTGCTACACGCTGTGAAGCAGTCTGGGTATATTGTATAGATTTAAGATACTGTCCTGCTGCAAAAAGGCAGAGGTTGACAGAGGTGGAAACTTTTTTGTGTTTATCTTTAGAACAAAATAGGAAAAAAAAATTGATGCTGTTCAGTGCTGTTGTGCAGAAAAGATATTTCCAAATCTGCTTCCTTAACCCTCCTATCTACAGTCCTTCATGCTATTCTTATAATGGTTCAAGCAACAACCCTTAACGTGGCCTTCAACTCTCACAATAAATCACTACTTACCATCATGATGTCCAATAACGTGAGTATATAACTTTGTTCAATAGCTATCCTAAATCTTTTCAACAGCCTTCATTCTAGTGTACCATATTGTCTATTTTCATGTTGATTGTCTGATTTGTTTACACCAGTTTGTCATAAATAAAAACTAAATAACTGCTTTTAAAAATTGCAGTTCGTTGAAATAAAAGGAAGCGTTTTCAAGAAGTTTGAGAAGAACAATCTTTTTCAAATGTCAAATAGTGGTACGTATGGCTGTGCTAATTGGGGAACATGTGAAATAAGAGGCTGATTTTTACTTAATGTTAGAACTGTTTTATTTCAATAAATGTAAGCACTCTGACTTGAATTGTGGGACTTTCATTTTCCTGTTTGGCTCAGTGGGATGAAAATGGGATTCCACTTTTAAGAACACTGTAGCGTTCTTGAGGGGGGGGAGAATGTTTCCTCAAGTGGCTAGCTTTTGCTTGAGATACTGAACCAAGCTTAGTACACAGCCAATAGTTTGTTACATACAAATTTAAAATTTAAGATATGCTATTGAGATATCCAAACTTCTTTTCATTTTCAAGAAGTTAATTTGTAGTATGCTGTGCTGGCAGCGGTCCCTGAAGTTTGACAGTCATGGGGATGCTTCAGAAATACCTTTTTTAAAGTAATAATGTAAAGATTACTTGAAATTGTTGGCTTAAGAATGAAAGTCTTACCAAAATTACATGTACAAGAAGAAAAAAGTGAAGCAAGCTGTATGGATCATTTTTAGAATTAGGCTACTAAATGAGAACTCCCTGCCTAGTCTGGGAATTCATATCATAAGACTCTTCATCAGGTCTCCCTGCTTTTCTGATAGCATTCTTATAGTTCTAATAACTGAGTTGATAGCATCCAGCCCTGCCAAAGTGGCAGTAAAAAAAGACTCAGAAGAAATCTCCTAAAAAAAGGCTCTGTATTTGGCTTGAAAGCCTTTTTTCTAATCTTGAATCCAGTTTATACCATGGGTGGGTGTTTTGTCTCTGTTTCTGCACCAGGAGGTGCTCATTCTTTTTGGGTTAGACAAGGAAGGCACAGAAGTTAAAGATAACTGTATTTTAACTTACTAGTAAAGGCGGTAGCAAGTTGCAAAATCTTATGTCTCTTTGGATGCTGAGAAATCTGAGTTGATGTAGTATACTGGGGGAGGGGGGGGTTGATGCAGAGATTCTGTCTGTGGTGAAGTTTCCAGCATCCCCCTCTCAAATTTGATGAAACAGTTTGTGGAAAAGATTGTGTAATGTAAAATGTGGTAAATATAACCACAGAATGAATGCATATCCATGTATGTAGATAAATGTTTGTTTGGAGTTTACATCTTTTTTTTTAAACTAGATATAAAAGAGAGGTTCACCAATTATGTGCTGCTACTAATTGTATGTCTAAGAAATATGGAACAGTTCTCATGGAATCCAGGTAAGTAAACTAGTGGAAAAATAAAATGGAAAACAATAAATTCCTACACTGTTGATAATATAATGAAATTCATAATTAAATATTAAATCTTTAATCAACATTGACTAGAATATAGGTTTTAATAAAGTTGTTACATTTTTAATGGTGTTGAGCCTAGATCTTTGTGGTGTATTTTGCTTGAATGTTACTTATCTACCTAAATATTCACTTATAAATTTCAAACTGCCAATGCTATCCGGTATGCATAAAGGCATACTAGTCAAGATAAAGCTTTATAATGTCAGGGCTTTAGAAACTGATCCTGGTTGTGGCATCAATTGTATAGCACTGATAAGGTTGTAGAAGAGCAATGAAATTCAAGGGAATTGGAACAGTACAGGCTAAGTGGTGATATAAATTACAGATGCTGCTTTGGGCACTTGAGGATTTCTGGCAGTTGACCAAAAGTCTTGTGATTGCATTTTTTTATACTGGAGTCAAATGGTTTAACTTATTTCTTCTATATCTTCAGATCATCTTTGGGTGTTATTCCCAGATGTTTGCATGGTGGTTGCTTCAGAAATTGCGGTGGATATTGTGAAACATGCCTTTATTACAAAGTTCAATGACATCACAGCAGATGTAGGTATCGTGTTTGGAGTGTTGAATGCTATTTTAAGTTTACTTTGCTATTTTTTTATATTAAAATCAATTCCAGTGCGGAAAATGTAACAATTGTTATTTCCATACATAGGTATAATTTGGGAAAGCTTGGTAACGTTTTGATCTTTAAAAGTTCTTCAGAAGTTTATTGTGTGCAAGAAACACGTCTGCTTCTAAAGTAGCAGTTCCAGATCCAGGAACTTTTTGAAAGTATTGTTTAGCAGTTCACATAATAACCACAGTTCACATAACTGGCAGGTAATTTTGTGAAGTGGTCACTAGTTGAGCTGGGGAAAAAAAAAAAAAAATGTGAGACTGCTGAATTTCTGTTCTTGCATGCATGTTAAAGGTGGGATCTGAAATCAGAAGCATTTTCCACTGTCCCTGCAGCACAAAAATAAAACAGATTATCTTGTTAGTTTTCCACCCCTATAATTTTGTAGAACATATATTATGTAGTCCTTCCTTTTGAGGTAGTAGATGAGATTAGTTTTTGCACGGTGTGGCATGATGGCTCAGGTCATTTGTCCTGAGCATTGTGTGAATTGAAATGTGCTTGAGTAAGCTCATAATTGATAAATTACTGAAGAGATGTTAGCACCCCTTCAGTGTTAAAACCACTTTTCAGGAAATGAGATCAAAACTTGAAGTGCTATCATTTTCAGCATCCCTAAGCTAGCTATATTGTATGGTGTGGAAATAAGTTTAATAGGTGTACTTGATAAGCTCCCTTATGCCAGAGGCATTTATGGATGTCCTGTTTTCATATAGAAAGTTTAGAGAAGAGAAATAATGAAGTCGTGGTAGCCAGAAATGTAGTATGCTTCAGTATGCTGACACAGCTTGGGATGTGGAGGACAGTAGGTAACACTTTTTCAAGGTTTATTTAATGCACCTTCTGTATGAAGATACAACTGCTTGTGTTTGCTAGGTCAGACTTTGTCAGAAGTTTTGAGCACCTGCTGTGCATGTTGCACTGCAAGTTATACTTAAAATCAATGCCTTTCTGTCTTAATGCATAGGACTATTTTAAAAAGAGAAAGTTTCCTTCATCTTTCTGATATAATATATATATCTTGTTTTCATGGGATCACTTGTTTAGTATAAGTAAGCTTGCTCATTTGTTTAAATTGATCCCACTGCTATCCTTCATGTACTTCAAAACAATTCTAAGGAGAAAAGTAAACATGATTTCTCGTACTTTGTGGTGCTGGTTGTCTTCAAATTCAGTAAATGCTTTATAAAGTCTCACTCAATTCCTAAAGCACTGCAGTCTTGTTATATATATATATATGCATAAGTTACTTTAGTACAGAAATGCAGGCTTATCTGTTGAAGGGTGCAGCTAAAACTCAGGAATAGTGTTTGACTCCTTCAGTCTGTACATAAATGTTTATACTTTTACAGAAATTTTATAATTCTATTGCTTCTGTAGAGAGATGCATTAATCACGCATCTGATGTGCTGGATTTTTTCCAGGTCTACAGTGAATACAGAGCAAGTCTTGCATTTGACCTTGTTAGCAGTCGACAGAAAAATGTAAGCCTGAAAATGAAGGCATTTTTTTTCTTTTATTAACTATTTTAATTGATATAATGAGATATTGGAATGAATACTTAGGTGTCCCTAATCAGCTTGCACAGGTAGCTAGTATGTGGATATTTGTACCATGTATGTTAGCGTTGTTGCATGGGTTTTTACAAAACACAGACTGTTTCTCATGAGAACTGTTTCTGATGTTTACTGTTTACAGCACATCTTTCCTGAATGAGTCTCTGTCTATTCATGAGTGCTCTGGATGGATGCTCTATTTGTTAACTTGATTGTTTGTGGTAATTCAGGTTGTTTTACTGGGTAGGTTCAATTGCTGTTGTTAGGAATATATTAAGTATAGCTAATACAGAAGTTAGATACCATGCAAGCAATTAATTGTCATTAATTTGTTAATGGGAAAAGTGTTTTTTAGTTCTGAATACTTTATTCCTTCTCTGGGTGATCTTCTATGCAAAATGAGTGCCTATGTGATGCAATCTGACTTCAGCATGGCTTTCATTCCTGCATTAAAGACTTCATGCAGAGTAGTTGTGCTTTGAGAGTGCAAATGTAACCATTCTTAAGAGTTTTAAGGTAGTTATCCCAAGTTAATTATAGGTATTCTAGAGTGCTTGAACACTAATAGTATGGTAGCGGCTTTTTATCCCTCGTGGATTTTTCTTTATAATACTTGAGGATCAAAGTCAAATTAGTACAGAGAGGTCTCTAAGCTTGAAATGATGTACAGGTGAGATATTGTAGTGTGTTGTTCACTGTCCTAATTGCTATAGAGACTTGCATTATCAATAGCAAGTGGAATATTTAGATCGCTAAAGCTGATCCGGTCATGATAGAATTACTCTTTTTTAGTCTTTGAGCACAGATATATGCATTTGCATTTCAAAATGTAAACCTGTACACTTTATACCACTATTGTGTTTGTCAACATAGATTGATTCTTATGTAGAGGATGTATCAAATTAAAATGAGATCAGTCCTTTGCATACATAGTTTCTTATTCTTCCTCTTTCTTTTTTTTCTTTTTCTAGGCTTATACAGATTATAGTGATTCAGTTTCCAGAAGAATGGGTTTTATTCCTCTTCCACTGGCTGTTTTAGTAAGTTGTGCCTTTCCTATCAGTTTTCTTTGAGATCTTTGTTGAGAATATGCTTGTGAGATGGCTAGCTCATTTTGATGTTTTGAGGACAGAACAATTTCCTTCAGTAACTGAAGTGATGCTACAAGATTTAGTTAGTATTCAGTATAACCTGTACTGCATAGTAGTTTGAGCTTCACAAATAGTGAGTATCAGCCTTTCATAAAAGGTTGAATACATATTAAATTTGTAGAACACATCAGCACTTGGATTGCTGTGGTGGAGTTAAAGTACATCTGTGGTTATTAAACATCTATTCCTTTTGGCAAGTATCCTGTTCATTCATTCAGAAAAGTCAAAGCAGCTGGTTGCCAGAAGGTTAGCAGCAATGTGCTGGGCTTTTTAGGTTCTTACAGGAGTCGTTGTTATTATTGTCCTTGTAATGGTATGTTCAGTAGCTGTTTTCTTTTCTTGGAGGCACTTTACTTCTGAGCTGTTCTTGAATATGTGGCTCTGAAGGAGCTGACCTCATGACATGGACCTGCTACTATAAAATGAAACACTTTGTTATTGCAGATGCATCCATGTGCTGTCTGTGCTGAATTAACTATTACTCAGTGTTTTCTGTAAATAGCTGCTGTGACTTTACCCTATGCACATGTAGACGAGCAGCAGTTGCGATAGTGGGAACACATACTTACTTTGCAAGCAAATATGTTAATTCATGATTTCCCTTGAAGACTGTCTGTGACAATTAATTTTAAATGTAATGTTCTTCTGTAGAGATGGGGAAGGGTAAATACTATTTACAAGCTTTGCCTGTTTCTTATCCAGGATTTTTAAAAAAGTAAAAACTATCATAATAAAAATTAATAAAGTACATAGAGAGAATTGAAATGCCTTTTTCAAGTTAATTCAATGTTATCCTTAACAGTAACAGATTTTAATACAAGCATTTTGCTAACTTGGAGCTCTAACTGTGAAATACTGACATTAAAAACAGAATTCAGGGTCTTCTGCCATTCTAACTTGGGATTCATATCCCTAATCCACAAACAAGTTTGTTTTCATAACGTTCATATATTGTGAAATGCTGTAATTATCTTACCACATCAGCACTTCTTGATTATTAAGTCACCTTCTGGTTCTTGATTTTTTTGGGATGTTTTTTGATTTGTTACCTTACTAGAAATCATTGCTAGTGCTAATAAGCACTAATCATAGAATGGCTTGGGTTGGAAGAGACCGTTACTTGTTTCAACTCTCCTAATGTAGGCAGGGACATCTCCCTCTAGATTAGGTTGCTCAAAGCCCCATCCAGCCAGCCTTGAATGCTTCCAAGGAGAGGACATCCACAACCTCTCTGGGCAGCCTATTCCAGTATCTCACCACCTTCATAGTAAATAGTTTTTTCCTAATATGTAGTCTAAGTCTATCGTTTTCCCTTTGTAGGGAACTCTGCTAAAGCAGAATTGTATCTAGATGCTGGTGTAGTATTTATTTAAACCAAATTATTGAGTAGACAGCACTGTCAAGGGGAGCATTAGAATAAATTACTATTAAAACATTTTTTTCTATTTTTGTCTCGTATTGACCCAATATGCAGTTTGTTAGAATACTCTGTTAATTGTATGCTGCATGCTATAACTGTTTAACTTTTATCCTTAAAACAGCTCATGAGAGTCGTAACAAGCTCAATAAAAGTACAAGGAGTCTTAGCCTATGTCTGTGTTGTGCTCTTCTACTGTGGGTAAGTAAATGGACACAATCAGAAAGTACTTAGCGTTATGTAATCAGATGTGGTTAAAAAAAACTTCTGTTGATACATCTGGCTATCCATATAAACACCTTTTGTGCTGAATAGAGGAATATGTAAAATGCTTCTGCTAACAAGCTGAGTTTAAAAAAGATTAGTCCCTAAGTAAATGTATTTGAGGATTTTAGTCTTCAGTAAGCAATTTAATAGTGAAAATAATGAATGGAAAGATAGTGAATCTTATGCAGTGGGGTGGCATTTGTTTCCTGTCATAAAAGGAGAAATTGAATTTGAAGGGATGAAACTTCTTGTAAAAAGAATTGGGGTTGTAATATGCCCTGCAGTTTAAGCACTCAAAGCAGACCCTTAATTCTGTTTTCTGGTTGTTAAATGCATGGTTTCATGTTATGTAGTTGCTATATGTGTAAGTGCAAGATTTGAGGTTTATCTTTCTGGGAGGGTGGGGACCAGTAAGTAATCTTGGCTAAGGAATATTCTGTCCTGTCACAATTAGAATTTCTGTATAAAATTGCTGACGTGCAGTTTCTCTTCACTGTCTCATCAGTGTACACTTGTGTTATCCGTAAATGCTCACTGCTCTGCACATAATTCTGAGATGCATACAGCTATGCTTTAAATCCAGTCTAGTTTGCTTGTCTTAAGGTATGCGCTGTACAGACTGTGGTGGTGGCCAGTTTCTAGGAAAGCTGAATTGTGTGAGCATTTGTTCTCTCCCAGTACTGACTGATTTTGGAACAGTCAGCTCCTCCTAAAATTGACCATGAGGAAGTGATTCAAATTCCTGCAGTGCAGAGAAGTTCTGGATATCCTGTAGTAACACACATGAGAATTCACAGCATGACTGTTCATATTTGCCGATAGCATTGTGGGAATACCTGTTCCAGTGTTCCACCTAGTTGTGTTTGTTACTAAAGGAAGAAAGACTTTTAGATCTGGGGCAGGAATTCTTCAGAAATACTTCGGAAGAGCAGGTTTCTGTTTTACAGCTCCTTATGAAAAGAATGGGATGACTTCACATTTTTTTTTATTTCTACTTTTTACAGCAGAGATAGACTCTACTGTAACCTTGATAGCCAATAGAAATAGAACTCAGTCTGATGTGTCCAGGGCACATCAGCATAGTGACCCTTCTTTTTAATATAGGATAGCTAGGAAGTTTATCAAGCATCATTAAGCTCAGCACCTTTATGCTGCAGAATGTTGGGTTTTTTCCTACCGTTCCATTGCTCCTGTCCTGGAATTTTGTTTGTCTTTTTAGCTAGGAAGATGGAGGAAAGAAAAAAGTACAGTGATTAACATACAGGATAAAACACTGTTCTTTGAAGGCATAGTTGCTAGTCTGTGGGGAAGCTGTAGTATGCAGTCAAGAACAAGTACATTTGGTTGAACAAGAGAGATTGTAGAATGGGGAAAGAGGCAACAATGAGGGCTTTCTTTAGAGTTCTTTAGAGATTTGGACCATTACCATTTTGTTGGGATGTGTTCAAGCCTATAATTAGAAAGTTAAATTTCTACTCCACAAGAATAAGTAAATTTGAGGTTTATTTTTTGCTTATTGAAAAGTGAGAACACATTCTAGTTTCCAGCATTACTTCAAAACATGGTATAAACACCTACTGTCTCTGGACTAAAGGATACATTAGATTTAGTCTTACATTTGTTTTTTTAAACTTTTGTTAGGTTTTAAACTTGATAGGATAGATTAAAAAAAATAGGAGAACTATTCAACTGTATTTCTACAAAATCTGCCCAGACAACCAACTAAAATTATAGAGTCGTTATTCAGCTTGTGTAAGATAATTGTGGTTGCTTGGATACTAAAATGTTTCTTCTCAATACTGAAATGATCTACACTCTTCTTTCATTTCTCTAAATTTCTTCTAAAAAGAAATGCATTACATACAATTTCCTTAATGTGATGTACTTTGTTTTCTGTATTTGACAAACTGTGATTACATTAATTCAGTCAGAGATGATGATGCCGCTGCTTCAGTGTGCTTGGCTACTTAGTGATTAAGCAGTCAAACCACTATGGATTTTAATGTGTGAACATTCACTTACTCTCATGTCTTTTATTTAGACTGTTTGCAGTGCTCATAATAAACAGATTCTCAGATTTGTACTGAAATCCATGCTACAAATCATTGATAACAGAAAAGGAATCTGCCATCAACTGCTCTGTACTGCCATGAATGTGGTACTGCCCCTTGGTTTTGCTGAAATTTATGAGCAGTCTTTTGGCATACCAAAAAGGACTTTGATTGATTAATCTGTAATTTATGGTTGCTGGGTACTTGTCATCTTGTTTCCAAGTCCGCTTCCAGTCTTTGTCTGAGTACACTTAAGGTTACAGACTTAGCAGTAATGCAGTTATCTTGGACTTGCTCTGCTGAGAGCCCTTTTTAATTCTTTGTTAAAATATTTGATGCATTAAATGGCTTAGCCTTCCCTGTCATTCTATAAAACTTGAGGTTTTCTTTTGGATGTCTTCTGAGGGGGGAAAAATTACTTTAACACGCTGAACCTGAAACAAAATATTAAGAAAAGCAAATTAACTTTTGATCTTACTACTAAAGGATTTAATTTCTCAGCTAATTGTTCCAAGATAGCAGTAATTATATGCAGTTATTTTCATATATTAATACTTGATAATGCATGTATTTAATTTTTTTTAATTATTATTTATCCAGGTTAATATCCCTAAAAGTCCTTAACAGTATTGTATTGCTGGGGAAATCATGTCAGTATGTAAAGGAAGCAAAAATGGAGGAGAAATTATTCAATCCTGTCCCGAGTGCCTCTGCAGGGAAGCCAGCTGGCAAACCACAAAGCATGTTTAAATCTACCCATGGTAAGCTTGAATGTCTCATTCTGTTTTCAGTTGTAATGAAAATAATTTTCAAACTAAATCCAATATTAAACCAGATGTGTGCTGCTGTTTACCACACGCTCTGTTGCTGGACCAAATAATTGCACAGTATCACAGGTATAAGCCTGTGTGCAAATAGAATGTATTACCTTTAGTTCACACATCATCCTTTGCTTGTAAATACTTTCAGTGCTAATTAAAAAAAAAAAATGCTACCCTGATACAATGGAGGTGATTAAAAAAAATAATAAATGTCAGTACTACACAAGTAAATATTTACATGCAATCTTTGGTAGTGCTGAAGCTTAATAAAGAAACATTCCATTCATTATGGAAATTAATGTAAAGCATGATACAATGTAGACATAACTATTTATAATTCTAATGAACACATGAATGAAAAGCTTTATGAAATCTAAACAGGAATTTCAGCTTGTCTTTACCTACCTTGTTTTAAGCATGTGCAGCATCGCTTCCACATATAGGTGCTCAGCATTAGTGGTTGATAAGTCATTGGTCTGAGGCATTACATTATATTCCTGTGACAAAGTATAGAAGAGAACAGAAATTCTCATTGTTTCAGTCAGCAGAGTTGGATTGGATATCTTCTGTGTAGAGTTCAGTGAGAGCCTTAGAGATCTTAACAGTCAGGTGTTTGTGTTCACTCTTTTGCTTTCCAAAGACTTAAACAGCTTGAAATGTAATTCATCAGAGTATCTTGCCAGCAATAGCAGAGTTAATAATCTGTCAGTGCTTCAGTTACAATTCCCTTTATCTCAGCTGCGTCAAGTGACATCAGGCTGAAACATGGTACAGACATTTCCAAATAGCTTAAATTCATAGAGCTGCTTTAGTTTCAGTGTAAAAGAATGTGATAGGAATTGGTCTGAATGCCTTTTGCCTTTCACTAGAGTACTGTATCATACTGATGCCAGTGTTTTAATTAAACATTCTAAGACTGCACTTGGATATGAGGTTTAGTAAGCTGTGCTTAGAGTGACCCTCTAAATCAATCCTGAAGACTATTTTTAACTGAAACAGCAGGAATTTTACCAGGTCAGTCTGCGGAGATGCTTATTTCCTCAAATTTATAATTATAAGTAGCAACTAAAAAACTTTAGTTTGTTTTATTTGGATTTTCTTAACTTCCATCAGTGATGGGGAGGTTCAATTTTCAGTCATTTTTCAGTGTTTCGTGCCCTCTTGCAGCTCTATATGTATTAAACCTCGAATACATTCAAGAATGATTTCACCTTCCTCAGCTTGTGTGTCTGTATCACTACTGCTGAATTAATCCTTGTGCCTTGCTTACCAAGTCTTTTCCATATATTCTCTCTACTCATTTCTTACTAGAATAAGTGTAAGGTAATGAATGAATTAACTGAATCTAATTTCTATCAGCCTATAATGTAAGTCAGCTTTTCTCCAGAAGCTTCTTGAGCAGAAAATACCTTTGTATCAAAGATCTACCATTGGAACCACTTCTCCCCTTTTTTGAGGAGAGCTTAGTACTAGCATACTAGACTAGCATACTACTGTGAGGGGTAATCCTTTACCTTCAAACAGTAGATAGGCTACTGTATAGAGCTATATAGAATAAAGTTTTTGTAGTAATTATGTTGAGTGAATAATTTGCACGATGCTGTCATTCTGTCAAATAAATTTTCATTGGATCGTTTTGCAGCACTCCCAGCATTGGTCAGATTTCTTCAGATTCCTTCAGATACTCAGTTATGAGGGGCAAGTGAATAAGGAAGTTTGACTTCATTGTTACTTGTTTATGCATTTTAATATTTTTTTATGTTTAACAAAAGCTGGAAATAGTATGCAGCTATTACTCATTAAGTATCTTAAGTTGTTAGGACCAGTGATCAATTCCACTGAAGTAAGAGGCAGGAGTAAAAATAGCTCCAGTAGTACTTTGCTATTGAAGTTTGTAGCTCTGCGTGAGTCACTTAATAATCATCCCAAGAGAAACCAGGTTTACTGTACATATGTAGAAGATTAGGCACATCTAATTCATTCCACAAAGATTCCTTTTATTTATCTCAGTAGAGAGTAGTTGCGTGACTCATACACTGACTGTCAGAAATCTTCTTGTTGAAGCAAACAAAAATAGACTGCGCGAGGATGCAGAGTCAGACTTCTGGCTACTTACTGCAACGTACAAAAGGGTTCAATAAAACATCTGCTTAAGCTTTTACTCCTTATCTAAACTTCTTTAGAGTTCAGTTTTTATCCTTTACCATATTAGGAAAAAAAAAAACATTTTCTGTTCATCACTCTACATACGTTAAATCTAAGAAGAGAGAGTGGCTTAGTTACCTGACTTCCACAAAACATTTTTCTGTCATATCTGCTTCTTTGATAGATTGCGCTTTTTTGGGACAGCTTTGGCTGAAGTTCAGTGTTAAAGGTATATGAGTGTATCTGTGCTAAATTAATGATTAACTTTGCAATTGTCTTCTCTTCCAACAGGGTTTTCCACAGATGAATATGGATCTACATCAGTTACCAATCAGCCTGTGCATCAGAAAGACAGTCTGCCATCTTTACTTGTAACAAGCAATTCTGATCAATTCCTGACAACTCCTGATGGAGAAGAAAAAGATATAAGCCAAGACAGTTCAGAATTAAAACATAGGTCTTCAAAGAAAGACTTGTTGGAGATAGACAGGTTTACTATTTGTGGAAACAGAATTGACTAAGTTTTTTAATCAATGTGCTGAGGATACTGAGCTGTTGGACAGAAGATGCTACCAGAACGGACAGTTGCCCAAAAAGGCACATAAATATTTATTTAAAAACTTAAATTATTAATGGAAAAAAAAATACTAATTTCTTTCTACAGGTATCCTGGCTTGCGTCAGGTCAGGTTAACTTGCCTCTTGGAAAATGTGGTGGATCGTGAGTCTCTAGCCTGGTGGCAGAGCTGCGGTATCACTTTTCTGGAAAATAGACTGGGGAAAAAAGCATAATCCTGTTCTGCATTATGAAACCATGCTTCCAGAACATACTACTTTTTGTGAAGGTTCTTCCAGTGTAAAGATACTCCTGGAAGTGTATGACAGCATGACAGGAAGCTTGCCTTTCCAGTTATCTTGTTTTATTAAACATCTGCAAACAGAATTCAATACTTGTGCTTATTTCAACATTCAGCATTGGCACATAAAGCATTAAGTCAGGATAGCTATTCTTATCAACAGAAAAATCTTTTCAAGGTATATCTGAACTAATCAGAATAAAAATTTGCTGTTAAATAAAAGATCTACTGCATACTATTTTATTTAAATATCAAGCACCCAGGAAAGATCTCAGATACAAAATACAATGAAGGTCCTGCTTAACTGGGCAAATATGAAGTATAATCATGTGTTGTGTTCAGCTGTGTGTCCTACAAGACAAATTATTTATAAAAGTATTTTTAAAAGCTCAGGATTTTTTTCTTGCTGTAGGAAAAAAATAAAGGGGAGTACATGTATATGTTGAGGAATGACTGTTATGTGGGATTGTATGAATGGCACTGATGCAACAGAGAAGAATATTACACTGCTTTTTTTTTCGTTTGTTTAACTACTAAGGATGACATCTGTGTATTAACTTGCCTGAGAATATGCTTATAAAAGCACATACTGACAATCAAATCAGAATTACCCATTTTAAAGGATTGGTTTTAGGCAAACTCACATAGATGAACTAACTGTATAAAGTGCATTTAAGCTTTACAGTGCTTCCTACTTTCTGGTGTGAGGAGCAGTTGTAGGAGAGTTGATGAAAGACAGCTTGGAAACCAGGAATGAAATGCATTTCCTGTCAAAACTTAGGCCTCAGAAGAGACCCTGTGGTTAATGGTAAATTCTTCATGTTATTATTAAAACACAGCATTAACTTCAAATGCCTTTCAGGTATTTAAGTAAGCACCGGTTTACTTTCCAAGGAAAAGTATCATACAGATACTTCAGTGCTGAACAAATTATGACAACATTTACCTTTCACTGTTTCACAATTTGTTGTAGAAAAGTGGAGTTTATTTGATTGATGATATAAAATGTGAATATAATGTATATGCTAATCCCTGAAACTTGCAGGACTACTGTCGTTTAGCAGAATGGAGATAATAGTGCAGAATTGTGAGGTATCTGAGCAGACCTGGTAATGAGGTAGCTTTGCCATACAGGTTAGTGTGGTCTGCTCTGCTGGAAACTTCTTGCTGCGGTCTGTCCTCTCCACTCTTATCAAGAGTGGATGGTGCAGTGGCCAAACTCTGGTGGCTGTTCAGGGAAGGAAAAAAAAAAAAGAACAACAATGATTTGTTCCGGAAAAACATGTGAAATCCATAATTTTTGATGTATTTTATACTAATTGGAGATGTTCACATATTGAAATTCAGATTATCTGTCAATTTGGTGTATCTTATTTCTGAATTATTTAGCAGTTGCTAAAGGAAGCTTGGAATTGTTTTCATTTTTTTCTGTTGAATGACATTCTGTATCAATTTTATAAGTGCATCTTGTGTGAAACTCAATAAATTCAATTTTGTAATATTTGTTTAAAAAAGGAAAAGTACAGTGTCAGTATTTCTTTGTTGGTGTTGGTAGTTGGTAAATTTGCAGAGTATTTACTGTATGGTGAAAGGGTAACAGTTAACAGCCCTAAGGCCAAGAGATGGCCCAGATCCTCACGTTGGGAGCTTTTGTTGCTTTGTTTTTACAATTCAGTTGTAATACCTAGACACAAAGCAGCATAGCTGGGCTTTTGAATATGGGAATTATATCCACCTTTGGTGTGTGTGCACGATGCTGATGTTGTTCGCTTAGAAATCAGAATAATTCAGAGGTAATACCTGAGGGTATTGGAGTACTAATATTGGATATTGCAGCACTTTGTGTTCCACTTTCCAGAAGTGGGGGCCCGACTGGTTGTGAATCTTCATAGTTTTCACTTGCTCCAAACTCTCTGGTTGTTCTTGTGTTCCTGGGATTAACCCCAGGAATATCCAGCACAATGTATTTAATGGCAGGTTGCAGCTTCATCTCTGACCCTGACTGATTCTCTCAGGGCTGCCAATGGTTTGCTGGGGGGTGAGTGAGGCAAAATGTGAAGACTAAATTTCTGGTTGATAATATAGTTCTTCATTTCTGTAACTTTTCTTGAAAAGCTCCATCTTCATAGTGGAATAAGAGCACCAGAGGATGAGCAGTGAATAAATGGAGATGTTCAGTTCGTAATTCCCTTCACAGTTGAAATCTAGACAGTTCTGATGCAAGCAGTGATACTTCAGATGAAGTCACAGTTGCCAAATTAATTCCAAATACGTACAGTGAATGCAGCATAATGAGGATTATTAATTATGTGAGTATTAAGCAACAACTGTTTTCTATAGGATTATTTAATTAATCTTCTGAAGCCATTCAGATGTTCATCAGCCGCGCAGAACTTCCACTCAAGCAGAGAAGCTTTGCAGTCACAACTACACTGTTTTCACAAATGTTTGCATCTTAACTGCAAGAGCCTGAAACTTTTGCACTTTGTTTTGTTCAGGTTTTCTTTGTGGTGCATGATTTTCTATATTCTAAATATTTATTTAGACCACTTTTGTATGTCATTCAAAGCTGATGTTGACTTAGATTGTGGCTGCTATTGCAGCTCAGCTGAGATCTTGGTACAATTCTGAAGCTAGTTGATGCGGTAAGCAAGAATTGTTGCAACTCAAGTGTAGTACGAATGCAGTCAAACTGAAATTATGTGAGTCTTAACAATGTTTTGTCTTGCAGACCAGACTGTTGTGAGCAAACTAGGAATTGTACCAACTGTGGAAGTCTTGGGTAATCATGGGGTCGGGAATGCTCTCATAATTGCAAAACAGTTTTTGCATAAAACTTGAGATGAATTGCTTTTTCTTAGGAATTGGGGCTGTGTTAATTTTGCTGCCTCTAAGGAGGTTCTGGTTACTAGGCAGCTAACGAGGGAGGCTGAAACAAGCACTGAAAGCAGCACTTTCTCCTTTATCACAAGGAAATTTTCCTCTATATAGTGGCACAAGATGCTTAGATTATGTATGAGATGATTAGATTATGATCTCAAAAACACCTTGTGTATCATCTGTGTCTTTTTCTCTTAATGAGAATAGTATCTTTATCTGTTAAGTTTGAGCCTAGCTAGACTTCTGGGGAGGTTCAGTGTCTGTTGTAGTGTGATTTTTAAAATAAACACTGACAGTTTTAAGATGAATCACGGATTCGTAATACCAAAGTGTGCTCTTTGGTGAGCACACAGCTCTGATAAGCACAAAGATACCAAACTGTTACAGCTTCTTAAAGTATTTCTCTTTTGGCAAAAGTGTTTCCTATGGATACACTAACAGTGAAGTGAATTTGTGTTTTATAGTCTGTCTTCATGTAAAATGCTCTTCCTACCTATGTTCCACAATTACCATTTAAAGCTATGCAGACTGTCAGTTCTCCCATTCACCACTTTGTGGTACAGTGGTGCTGTCAAGCAAAGCCGAGGCTGCACTCCTAGAATCCTAGAATCCTTAGAGTTGGAAGGGACCTTCAAATGTCATCTAGTGCAACTCCCCTGCAATGAAGAGGGACTTGTACAGCTAAATCAGGTTGCTTGGGGCTTGATCCAGCCTCGCCTTGAGAGACTCCAGGGATGGGGCATCAACCACATCACTGGGCAACCTGTTCCAGTGCCTCACCACCCTCACTGTAAAAGGCTTCTTCCTCATGTCCAACCTAAATCTACCCTCTTTAAGCTTGAAGCCATTTCCTCTTGTTAATTCGAGGTTCTGTCTTCCAACCTGACTGCAGATCGTTGTGCAGGGCTTGACAGAGGAGCTCATTTTGGGGGAGTGCCAAGATCTGAGTTGCAGCAGCACTATTTGGGGTTCTAATTTTTTAGGGTGCAATTCTACTATAAGTTAGCTTCACTAAATAAATCCTGTATTACTGAATAGACAAGTACTGAATTATAGTGCGTTTATTACTTGCATGTTTTTTATCACACATGTTCAATCTCAGATTAGTGATATGAAAGGAGTGCTGCAAGAAAAGTGCATTTTAATAGAGCAGCTCTTGGAGTTTGAGGAAGAAGCAGGTTGGAGTTGCTGATTCCTGTCCATATTCGCTTTGTTAATGTTATTTAATGCTGACAGTATAAAATAGGTAGTATAGATTTAAAACAGGTAATATACAGGTTGAATTGTGTAGTATTGGGAAGTGATGGCTTACTTAGAAATGTAAAATGCTGGACACCACATTCTTCAGCTTAGTATGCAACATCGGAACAGGAAGGTGCCTTAACTGGTACTGGTGTAGTCCTGGAGTCTGGACTGAGTGTCAGTCCAGAATTTTCATGCTGTTCAGAATTGATTTGAACGTGACGTTCTTGCTAAAGGCAGCATATAGCCACCAGCCAACTTCTTCCTATAACCAAGGCAGCAGGAGCTGTGCTAAACTATTCTCTTCTGGAAATAGTTCTTGAAGTATCCTCAAAGGATGGCTAACCTTGAAGCTATGAGACCTTTTTTTTCAGGTCAGTTAACATTGTTCTTTGGACTCCTGCAAGGCAGATCTCTAATGAAAATGGAGCTTACACTGAGGCTTGGCACTAGCTACTGCTTGGAGACAATCTCCTTGTGAGTTGTCTTGGGTCACTTAAGTTGCCTGTAAAGGTGAACAGGGAGAGCTACTTCTGCTTCAGCTGTGGCAGTGCTTTCTGGTGCAGTTCTGTAGTTGAGTAACTGTACGCTGTATTGCCTCCATACAGGCATGAATATGTTCTGTAGCCAGTGTTCATACTACATCTATTTCTTAAATGGAAGAAAGATCTGAAGTGTATGTAATCAGTGATTCTTTGCAGGTGTTCTGTTAATGGTATCAGAGGCATTTTGCGGAACTGATTTACCTGTTTGTAGCTCTGATGTTCAAAAAGGCAAAGTGTGTGAGGTAAGTTTCAGTTTTCAGTCTGAAGCTTTCGGTCATTTATTTAATCTGACAGATTTAGTTTATGAACTATTGAAATTCCTGTAGTCTTCAATATTGTGGATTTTCACCTGGAGTTGCCTGAGGACAGTAGATGTGCCAAACCCCTGATAATACTGTAAGAAAACTACAAACACTAACATATAAAAATAAGCTACGTGATCTCAGCTAACCGCTGTAAGGAGCAAAGTAACCTCTGCTTTATGGCTGGAGTGAGCAGCCCACGAGTAGGAAGCCAGGCTAATGAGTTCCAGTAGTAAGACACAAAACACAGTTTTCAAAGTTTGCAGGACTTACGCTGTCCGTCTGAATTCTCCTTGCAGTTCAAACACCAAGGGAAGGAGTTAGGTCTTCGCTCTGCTCCCCTCTCTGTCACTTTGGATACATCAGCTTTTTATTGGTTATTCTGATGTTGTGTTTATTCCGGCTGTATTCTGTAGCTTTAAAAAACAAAACAACAAAACAAAAAAAACCTGAATTTGTCTTTGGAAGAAAATACATTCCCTGAAATTAAACTGTAAAGGGACGGGCTCTTAGGCTTTAAAGATTGGCTGTCTTGTTTTTATAGGAATTGCCTTTTCTTCCTATAAGCACAATTACTGGTGCTGAGTTTGCCGTAGAATTCCAAAGAGCTGTCAGTAGCCTGCAGTGAGTAGTGAGATAAGTATCACATTATCTGCATTACAAATTCACTTCTGGATAATACGGGTACAAGGACTCCTGGTAGTCTTCAAATACAGTCCTGTAAAGGCTATAAGCCAGAACTCCCTAATTAATGGGGAGCTGCAGCCTAAAAGCCACTTGAAACCTTTAAATCTGTTTAACATCTCGTGGAGCATTTGAAAGCCCCTCTGGTGTCTTGAAGAGAAATCGTTCAGGATAATGTTTTTTCACAGAGAAATTGTTAGTGACTGATTTTCTCCTTCTGCCCAACTTGGGCTTCTGAAGCTCATGTCACTTGCATGGCTGCTGATGCACTCTACAACGAGCACATTTATAATTTAAAAAATAATTTAGGCTGATAAGTAACTTTGAACATTGGAAAACATTAATGTTTGAAAGTAGCTTCTGCAGTTGCAGGTCTTGGCGTGTGGGGGTATGACTGTTGGAATAACATGCATTTCAGTGCATGTTCCAGAGAGATGTTTGTGTATGTTCATGACAAGGACAAAGTAGGGTCAGCCTGTTTGCTGTGTCTGCACGCTCACAAGCCATGCTACTTTTTCCACTTCTCTGAAAGAGAGAGACTGTCAGCCTAGCTCATTAAAATAAACCAAATGGTGCCTGAACAGAATTCAGATGTAATGTGGCTTGCTGAGTGCATTCATTCCCCAGGCTGAGCTTCAAAGCATGCCTTTGGGAAGGCATATGCTCAGGTGAAAGTCATCCTCCTAGCAGCATTTCTCTGACACTGGCTAAGAAGCTCTCACAGAACACAATTCAGTACATAGGCAAGCACAAGACCTCTTGTTTGCAGGTCAGTCTAATCCTCAGCTGGTGGAGCTCGGGGACTGGGAGGGCCTGGGGTTAGGCACTTAGCAAAACAGCATTTCCTCCCCTTTGTCACACTGCTCAGGAATTTGGCCAGGTGATGGTATTACCCACAGAGAGCTTTCTACTATGTGATTTAAATCTTCCTGAAAATGAAATCATAATTTTTTGAGTTGGAGGGGACCTTTAAATGCCATCTAGTCCAACTAGATGCTCAGAGCCCCATACGTCCTGACCTTGAATACCATCAGGTATGGAGCCACTACGTCTCTGGGCAACCTGTGCCAGTGCTTTGCTTACCCAAATCATAAATACTTTTTTTTTTCCCCCTTATATTCAACCTAAATCTCATCTCCTTTGGTTTGAAATGATTTCCCCTTGTCCTGTCACAACAGATCCTGCTCAGGAGTCTGTCCCCTTTTTTCTTACAGCCTGCCTTCAGAAAGTGAAAGACCACTATGAGGTTTTCCCAGAGCCTTCTCTTCTTCAGGCTGAACAGCCCTAGCTCTCTCAGCCTGTCCTCATAGGAGAGATGTTCCAGCCCTTGGAGCACTTTTGTAGACCTCCACTGGACATGCACCAACAGATTCATGTCTCTCCTATACTGAGGCCTTCACATCTGGACACCATACTCCTGGTGAGGCCTCACCAGTGCAAAGTAGAGGGGAGGATCACCTCCCTCACCCTGCTGGAAACAATTCTTTTGATGCAACCCAGGATACAGCTGGCTTTCTGGGCTTCACATTGCTGGCTCATGTCCTATACCACCAGTATCCCCATGTCCTTTTCAGTAGAGCTGCACTCTATCCTTTCATCCCCCAGTCTGTGCTGATAGTGAGAATTGCTGCAACCCAGACACAAGATGTTGCACTTGGATTTCTTGAACCTCATGAGGTTTTCTTGAGCCCACTGCTCAGACTGTCTATGTCTCTCTGGATGGCATCCTGTTCGTCAGGTACTGTTAACTACACTTCACAGCATGGTGTCATATGCAAGCTTGCTGGGGATGTACTCAGTCCCACTGTCAATGCAATTGATGAAGGTATTAAAGAGCATTGGTCCCAATATAGACTGTACTTTCTGTCCATCTTGGGCATGGAAAGCAAATGTAATCTCTCTCTTTCATTTCCTCTTGCATCCTTGGCAGCTGAGACTGTTTCATGTTTCCCTTCAGGCTCCTTTGCTAACAACCCAAATGAGTTCAGCTCTGTGGACTGCTCATCCCATTCTCATCCTGAGGCACAAATTGGGCACAGAATTCCAGCTGGTGCCTTCTCACAGAGCTGAGCCAAGCCAGAGGATTACATCAGGCAGCTTTTAGTTATCACATCCTTGTATGGGATTTTCTTCTTAAAAACAGCATGCTGCTTTGGACATAGGACAGTCTGAAAGCAATGCTAGATCTATATCCTTTCTATGAAACTGCTTAGTTGTTCTCAAACCTAGACTTACATTACTCTGTAGCGATGCCAAAATCTAAAGCCCTGTATTAGAGCTGCTACAGTTTAATTTCTTTTCTACCATCTCTTTCTGTGGTTTTCAATGATTTGACGAATTTATGCTGGCTTTCATTCATCATCACGTTATTTTTCAAGTACTAAAAAGAGCAAAACTTTAATCTGATTATTTACTCTGGAAAAATGCGAAGACTACAGCTGGTTTGATCTTGCCTGCCAGCTTTCCAGGATGACAAAGAAGCTTTCCTCACAAGCAGGAGTCCAAGCCTTTCCCTACAGCTTCCCAACACTGCCCCATAGCCAAAGGTGAGAAAGCCATCAAGGAAGCACCATATGCATGTTTGTCTCTGGGATTCAGTTGGCCCTACCTGACCTTTGAGCAGAAGAATTAGGGTTCATAAGTACAAAGCACCACCACCACCACTGAAAGGGTGTTTGATGCTTTCATAAGACAATTCTACTTAAACAGCCAGGTCATGTGGTAAGCAATTCTTGGATGAACCTTTGGGGCCATCCATCGGAAGTTGTGACAAAAAGATGAACCATATCCTGGGCAGGAGCCGACCTGTCATGCCCAGCTGAAATTCACCAATTGCTACTGTTTTTCCCTACTGCTACTGTGAAACTTGGTTTCAGGTGGGTCACCTGTCATTTCCAGCTACAAGGAGTGAATTCTTACTTGCTGGCACAATATTGGAGCATCAACTTAAACTATCTTCCATCTGATGGCTTCCTGTTAAGAGCCAGAGCAGAGGAAGCTTGCAACACACTCATTTCCTTTCTATTAACTCTGGGAGATAAGGAGCACAATTAATGGATGGTATCACTTGTTCTTGATCATCTTTATCTAATGAAGACTAATGTTCTCTCCTCTAGATTCTATCATTTCTCCGCGTTTTGAAATGTCATACCCGAAGTGGAGGCAGTTCTGTCAAGGCTTCATTGCTAACAAAAACAAAGAATAATTACTTTCCTTCCATTAGTTGCCCCTGTTGCCATGCCTTATGGCTGACAAAGCAGATCTTTCATGAAACTGCTTTGATCAGCATAAACTTTGGACACTTCCCATTGTAACAGCATGGCCACTGAGCCTGAACGAGACTTCAGAAGGATTTAGGTGTGAATGGATTTTATTTATGTACCAGAATATTCAAAGGAAACTGATCTTTTATGATGTCTATGGAGACCACTGCTTTTCTTTATTAAGGTGCTAATAGCCATAAATACCAGTTGCTGAGTTTGCTTTAGGTAGGACTCTGAGGTCTTGATTTTAGACAATGATGTCAGTTTTTTCTATGACCTGAAGCAATCAATTAAGCTTTGGTATCAGATCCAATTACAAAATCACCATCTTGACATAAAATCCTAGATGTAGAGCTGTGAAGGAGAGATGAAAGGTGTAAGCTTTTCTTGATTTCCTTTGCACTTCAGTAATATTTACATTTGCACTTCCAGAGAGGTGTCGAAGATTTTGATATTATATTTTCAGTTGATCACTGAAGTAAAATACTCCAAGCAAAAAGGTTCTGAGCCTTTCCTCTAAGTGGAGGACAGTCAGAGTGTGAAGAATAAGAAAAATATATTTCACCCTCACAGGTTTCCTGTACAGTGTATGTCATGCTAATTCAGTGTAAAGGCCATTCTTGTCAATAACAGGGGAAAAAAATTTAACACCCGTTAAAAACAAAGAAACCCCATCGTATTTTAAGGCAAATGAGAGCAATTTCAAGAGCTTCACAATCTACAAGAATCTTTAAAGGGATGTGGGACAGCTCCTCAGTCCTAGCCGACTTTCCCTAATTAAAACAAATTCAATTAGTAATTCTTAGGTTTTAAGTTGAAAGCACCAATATAACTTGCCCTTCAATTCAGTAGGATTTAAAGATACCTTTAATCTGAAGTAATTAATTAGGAAATATACTGTAGTTCCCCTAGGCAATTCCCTTAGCAAACAACCGGAGCTTCTTAAAAGCTTGAGTCTGCCTGAAGGTGATAGGCATATTAAAATGTATACCTCAAAATCTATAGTAGCTTTCTCTTGAGCCACAGTCCTTTCTGCTTTTCGAAATGTGCAAGAAATCCCTGTGAAAATACAATACCATGCTTTCACATTTCAGACAATAATCTCAAAAATAATAAATCTCAATTAAGCTTCACAGCAGTGCTCTCTCCCACAGTAGATCATAGAAGACTGTTTCCACTTAAGAAATTCATGAAACAAAGGACAGGCAGTCAAGGTCCCTGATCCAAAATCTGTCTTACAGTAAGAAACAAAGCCAGGAAGACCTCTAGAGCTGGAGCTTGCTAAAGAAAAGCAATTCCCGCCTCTTTTGGCTTGGTGTGAGGAAACAATTGGCTTTACTGACATTGTGTTTGGATCAATCAGGGGTATGTGCATGCGTTACTATTGCCCACCCTGCAGTCTATGTCCAGTGTCTAGAATTTCCAAGAAAGTTTCTTCTCCTTCTGAAACATCATGATCAATACATGTCATGGGATTTAAAAATGAACAAACACAACTTTTGGATTCCATTCTCTTTTCTCAGTCCTTCTGGACATAAACTTTTTTCTTAATATACTTTTGGAAGTTTTTGTCTGTAACCTGAAAGCTAGTCTTATGTTTTAAAATAATATAGATTTTCATACAGTCAGAAGACTCCAGGAGTTCAAGTCTTAGAAAATAAAAGAAGTGCAAGAGTTGTGAGGTTGGCATGATCGTGGTGCAGAAATGAGGCTTGACTCCTTAACTATATGCTTTCTCCCAGGGTTAAATCTCTCTCTATTGCAGAGAACCCACATAAGTAGTTTTGTACAGAATTACCATATAATTATATGAGCTTATTAAGAGCAATCATACTGAGAACTGAACAACTCCTAATTCCTATCTCCATCATGACCACACTGGTTCGTGTTGCCTCAGATACACTTGGAGCTTTATTTTGAGAGAACAACTGGAACAGGCCCTTCTATAAATAAAGCTGTTGCTTGCAGAACAGTTTATTTTGACTGAAAAGTTGTCAGAAGTTGCATTTCCAGCTATGTACAACCCTCTGCCACTGGTAATACTGAGAGGATAGTGGGCATGGAACAGGGTCCCCCAGGGCAGCGGTCATAGCACAGAGCGGATGGAGTTCAAGGAGCTTTCAGTCAGTGATCTCAGACAAAGGATTTGGGTTTAGAGTAGTCCCATGTGGAGCCAGGAGTTGGACTCTGTGATCCTTATGAGTCTCTTCCAACTTAGGATATTCTATGATTGTATGAAAAGGTGGAGATAAACACAACTTGTGTTTGTGCTCAGAGTCATCAAGAACATTTTTTCCAATCACTTTAGGACGGCTTTTTCTAGAGCACCTACCATTGATCCTAACAATCTTTTTCCTGTGATCTATCCATTTTTTGATGCTTATTTTCCACTCATGCAATTAGTGTGATTTGGTATACCCTTTTACGGCCACCATATGTTGGAAAGTTGAACTCTGCAGGGAGACCAGCCGGTGCTGCTCAAGCTGTTGTAGTGTTTGAATGAAGCTGCTGGAGCAATGCCAGGGGAGATGGCTTTGAACACACCCTTCTGGGTTTTTCTGTGCTTGTTTCCCAGATGCTGAAATATTCCTTATAGGTCTAATGATCAGGAAGGACGCTTACATGTACAAGAGAATGTGGTAGTTCACGTAATCTCCACAGACTATCAGCAATAGAGTTATGGAGCTGAGATTTGACTATTCATGAAAAACTCTAGGGAGGAAAATTCCAGGGTTATGCACTGCTCTATCCAGTCGTTGTTTGACGTCCAGTTCAAAAATACAGAGCAGTTACGTTATTAGAAATTAGATGAATAAAGGGCAGTGTCACTGACTTGCAGTGGTGGAGGCACTGCTTCATCCAGTGATCTTTGCTTAGAGGTATCGTTATTTCTGTTTTAGCTATTAGCACAAGTATGATTGGTGGGTTATTGTTATAATCAAGTGGATATATATGAAAATATGTGGATAAATTATTAGAATCAGAATCATGGAATCGTTAAGGTTGAAAAAGATCTCTAAGATCATCTAAACCAACCGTTCTCCACCACCAATGTTGCCCACCAAACCATGTCCCTCAGCCACATGTCCACGTTTCTCAGATACCTCCAGAAGCAGTAACTCTACATCTTCATGGGCAGTCTGTGCTGGTGCCTCACCATACTTTCTGAGAAGTAGTTTTTCCTAATATCCTACCTTAATATCATCCCATAGATCTGAGGCTCCGTGCTGATCACCTTCATGGTAGGAGGACAAAAGACCGTGATGTCTCCGAAATGGATTAAATAAGTAGAAGCTCTTATTGACCAATAAATTGTATAAGGAAGGTTTTATTCACACCTGTATAGGTTATAGAGGGATTTTGAGTGATAAGGGTACGTATGATATGGACTATCATATTGAATGGAAGTATGAGTGCAAATAAAACTCAAATCTTTCCAGTGAGCTGCACTAGATAGAAAGAAACAGACAAACGAGATGAGACGCCTAATATTTCAAATAATTTTTTTTCATGGCATACTCTGACGGTGTGCACCTAGAAAATACTGAGAGAATGTTCCAGGGTGATCAAAAATATGCAACAGGAAATTAAAAGAACTTATATTTTACATGCCTTGAGGTTGCACATTGCTCCAAAGCACTCACTGGAGGAGTGGGGATGTCACCTTCCCCATACGTTGGGTACAGACAGGACTGTGAACATCACGAGCACGATTCAGTTGGCAGCCTGAGGCTAGACATTTTCTTTCTTCTTGTTCCTCTAGGTAATGAGAGAGGCTTCACTACTGTCCCTTCCTTGGGAAAGAAAAAATTGTTCCCATATAGGATGAATTCTTAGGGAATTGCATGGGTGACGTTTATCTTCCTTTTTTTTTTCTTTTAAAGATTGTCATTTTTGTGAATTTAAGCTGCTTTGTACTGTGAATTGCATCTATTTTGAATACTACAGACTAAGTTTTGTATTAACATTATGAATATCAGTTATGGAACCTGAAGCCTTATCAGCAAGACTCAAATCCCATTAGTATTTTATTTTGCATAAAGTATTCAGAATGAATTATATCTATTTTCAGAGAAAAGGAGCAGTATAGTAGTAAATGGGGGAAAAAATTAATGTAGGAAAGTATGCCCTGAAGTGTGCATCTGAGACATGGGAAGTTAGACATAATGAATAGGAACACGTGCAGTTAACTTTGGATATTTTTTGTAGGTGGAGGATGGAAATTGCACAGAAGTGATGTGTAAGTAATGCACATAAAATTAGTTACTATGGCTTACTGCTTCTGAAACAGAGGAGAATGTACCAGTAGGTGCCTGACAATAACTCTCCAAACAAGTCTCTAAGCCACATACATGCTTACAGGTCCCAGCAACCACCAAGAAGGCAGATTGACAATTTGGGAATTTTATTTTGATGGTTCCTTTTTCCCTCCTGCCCTCACTCATCACAAGGGCTTTTCTGTGGCCTATATGGATGGGAGCTTCCAATTCATGATGTGTAAATACTGAACTTCAGTTTCTGGAGGGTAAATTCACATAAAATATGTTTCCTCTCTGCGTACAACTGAAAACAAGTATATACACAGTCTAATTTGTTTCTACAATCTCAGAGATGGACATGTGTTGTACATGAAAATAAAAGAACAGCTGGCTCAAACTAGATCCTCTAGATTGGAAACACTAATTAATGTTTTTCCAAAGGCAGTATCTCATATTGCAAGTCACCCCAGGACTAAGGAGGAGAGATATTCACAGCAAGAGACCTAGCATTTTAATATTTGTATGCTACTGAAATTTCAATTCAAAAGCAGCACAAATTTACCCTGATTTTTGTTTTTTTTTTTAATCTCTTTCTGTATTCCTAAATGAGTTTGCAATAGTTAGGATTTAGCATAAAATTATTGTAAAGACAGAAGGCACTGGGCAACTAGTTTTTCTCTATTTCAGCATCCTATCTGCTTTTTTATCTACCTTTCTACTCTGGTAACAGCAGTGGTTTGGCCAGTGGAGGAAGTCTCATATGACCATTGCCTGGTAGGAGCATGAAGAGCTGGTGCTTCTCAAAGCAGAGCCATACATCTGGGAGTTTTCCTTCAGCCTTCTCCCTACAAAGTTTATGTAAGTCTTCTGAAATCCTGAGAAAGTCAATCCTCTGAGTATTGTTCCAGTTGCAAAGGACAAGAAAAGACCATTTGCCTTGTCTGTGAGCTCCGCAGGTTAGCCTGGGGTACTTATTAGAGGGCTTGGGTCTTCTTTCCGTTGACATCAGTGTTCAGGTCTTTATTTCAGCCTCCAGTGCAATGCTTCTTGCCATGCTGGCAAAACATTCCCAGGTAAAATCAACACCGTGACTGTGGTGGCCTCCCATTAGGCTGTGCATTGCCTCACTGGCAAAGGCTGTCCCTCTCTATCTTCCTCCCAGATTTACTGTCTGTCACGTGAGCTTCAACAGCCTTTTTCAGACTGCATGTTTGAAATAGAAAAGATCTTTCCATGGAGCAGAAGACAAAGTTCTGTTCCTTTCTGGAAAGCTGTCTAGCAGAATTGACATGAGTTAAATCCTCCAGCAACCATCTCAGCTAGACACAATACTCATGTTTGCAGATGAGGAACATTAGAGTAGCTGTTGTACCGAGTGATGTGGCTTAGTGGTATGGGGGTGATGGGTTGAAGGTTGGACTAGATATCCTAGTGATCTTTACAATCTTAAGGATTCTATGATGCTATGAACATTTCGCTCTGGATATGGAACACTAGGTCCTGTCCAGCACATTCAGAATGGATAAACAGGCTGTCAGACATCACCTTAATGGTGAAAATATCTTTGTGTGGATGACAGAATGAGGATAAATTTAATATGAAATCTTGTTACAGGTGGGCGCATAAACTGTACATCTTATACATAGTGGCGTAATTACTAAAGCATTTTTAAGGTTCTATAGCACCAACTCTGTGTGGAAACCTCTCCCTCTCCATTAATATCTTAATACATGGGCAAAACAGGCAGCTGTTGAAGCTAGAGTCTGAGAGGAAAAGCAAAAGCCCAACAAAAGGCTTTGTGTACGGACCTGGGCACTGCTGTTTTAGGAAGGGTTCTGGCATTATGCGGAGAGAGCAGCCTTGCAGCAGCTCTGCCCCATCCTTCAGTAGGATGCCACTGTACCCGAGCAACACATACAGCTGGGGAGTAGATGATCCAGTTGGGCTGCCCTGTTAAGACCTGCTCTACCCTTGTCCTCTCTTAGCCTATGTGAAGTTGAACCTCTGTGTGTTTGTATCCATGACACTGATTGCAGCCGTGCCTCTCTGCTGTTGCAGGGCAGTAGTTAGAGGTGTGAATCAGTGGCTGCTCTCTGCTGGTAGTCTTCTGCCTTGATTCTGATAGCAATGATAGCTACGTGGTGCCCTTTGTCTCAGTCAGAGAGCAGCAAAAGGGAAAAGCTCAGTGATGCTAGCGCTGTTGTTTCATTTCTAATGTGTATTTTACTATCTGGAAAAAAACTCAGCACTGCCTGGGGGCTTCTTCACAGTTATGCCTTGTGACTAATGCAAACAAGTGCTTAAGTGCAACTCTTCCTTTGTAACAGGACTCATCATGTATTTACCTAAGCCATTCTCTTTTGGGAACAGCTAGATTTAGTCATGCATGCTTGAATCACAGTTTGGTGCTCCTCGGGTTAGTACTGGCCATACAATGTTTTTATCTCTGTACTAGGGTCAGAACAGAGAACTAATCAAGCGAGATTCAGTAAGGCTTTATGTGTCATACAGAGTACAGAAGTTAATCTACAGGCAAACTCACTTCCTACCAAATGTGGCTGATAGAAATACAGAGGGTTCAAATTCTCCGTGTATATAGACAGATATTTCCTTGAGAATTTGGTGAAACTGCTGTGCAGGGTTAATAATAAGCATAAAGCAGTCTTTGTGCAAAAACAGAAAGTTCCAAGGTGAGAATAGAGGTGTTCAAGGCGATGGCCAGGACAGAGGCACAGGCTTAGTGCAGGGTATGTTTGTTAGGGTTTCACAGCAGGACTGTTAATGCATTAGCAGGTAGTTACACTGGTGGAAATATCTGTGCTTCAGGCCACACAAAGGCCTGAAGTAAGAAGACACACGTGGCCCAATCATTTTGGAAATCTTAATCTATTTAGCCTCTTTAGTATTCATCTTGTTAAACATGTAGAGCACTAAATAAATTGGTGCAACTTAAATATTTATCATATATCTATCTCCCTGCATGTTTAAGTAGCAAGCAGGCAGCCAGTCAGAAACATCTCCTTTTCTCCCCATCCTTCCAGGATCATCTGCATTTCTCCTCTTCTCTGCAAAGGCACAGCAGTGGGGTCACTGCAGTATGGATGGGCTCTCAGGCTGTGTCTCCATGGCCAGGTGGCTCGTGCAGGATGCTGGAGCAGAGCCCATCAGGGACAAAAGGCAGAGCCCTGGCTGCGGGGTCAGCTCTTGGTATGACAGTTTCATGCTGTTTCTCAGCTTTAGTCACAGCTATGAGCAGGTGTTTCAGCACATTTTTATTTGGAACAAGTTTTGTTTACTTCTGTGATTCCAAATCTTTCTGGAACATCAAGCTGTTCTGTTATTATAATATTTGCTGCAAATAAAAACTTCTGCATGTTCACTAGGAAGTTCAAAAGGAAAAAAAATCAATTATTGTAATGTGCTACAAAAACATAGAAGCTATTAACACAGCCTCATCCCATATTCTGTTTCTACTGGTGACCATGGTATGTTTTAATGGTCCAAACACTTGTGCCAGGTGCACACAGAGCAGTGTAATTAGAATTCATTTCCAACCACTTCACACTGTGCTGATGCCATTGGAACACAAACAGACTCCCTGCTGCCTACAGCGAGGAGGGGAAACAGCAACGAGGGGTCCTGGCCCAAGGACAGTGTGCTGCAGAGCTGGGTTTGGCCACCACAGGCATCAGTCCTGCAGCAGCTCCACTGGATCTGGAAATGTTTGTTTTTGAGCTCCCTGCTTCAACCTGCATAAATTGTGATAGGGCTGATACAGCATTTCTATTTTGCACTTCAATAGCATCTTCCCCCTTGGAGCCATGCACTTCACAAACATTTCCATTTGCTTTTTACAGGCAAGGAAATAAATGAAAAGAGAGACTGTAATACTTTTCTGTCACACGCATTACAAATTGGTCACAAAATCAACAAAAAAAAAAAATCAAAACTCTCTGACTCCTCGTTTTGTGCTATTGCAACCCTGCTCTGCATGCAGCCAAGGAAGATGATGGCCATGTCAGTATCTTCACTGCATTCAGCATGGCAGCTAGGTATCAGCTGTTCAATGATGACCTCTGAAGCATTTCAGGTTGTGTCTTTTTGGACCCGGCTCTGTGCTTTCCAACACCTTCCAGTGACACATTCTTGCCCCATCAATGGAGGCATTCAATGCCAGGTTGGATGGGGCCCTGGGCAGCCTGACCTAGTAGATAACAGCCCTGTCCACAGCAGGGGGGGCTGGAACTGGATGATCTTCAAGGTCCCTTCCAACCTAAGCCATTCTGTTCTATGATCCTATGACGCAAGGTGTGGAGTGTTCCTTATAAATTATGCAGGTGATACTATTTTGAGAGACACAAGCATTTTGGAGGCAGCCTTTTGCAACACATACTTGATAAATGAGTAAATTCCTAATCAAATATACGAAGTAAAGGAAATGAAAGTGCTAAAGAGGGAAGAGTCAAATGTAATAAAAAACATTATTAATTAAAAACAAACATAAAGACCAGCTGTGAGCACTTGTCTGGTTAACAAAAGATTCTGGAATTTGCAAAGACACAAATGCAACGAGTATGCACCAAAGATGGAGTGCTCTTACCAAAAAGGCAAATTCAGCAGTGCACCAAGAAGAACACTGTTGGAACAACCAGGAAGGCCATCAGTTTGCTTCCTCCAGGAAGGTGGTGCAATCACACGCTGGCACAAGGGAATGGAGTTTCTTAAGGGTATACACAAATTACGGAGATGTTGGAAGAGATAAATGAAAACCTGACTGTTAGGATAACTTTGAAGGGGCTGGGTTTTGATCCAGAAAACAGAAGAACAGAGGAAGGACATGGTAACATGCTCCACTACATGTTCCAGTATTTTGAACAGTATTATAATAACAGAAACAATCAATTATTCTCCGTGTCCACTGGGGGTAGGATAAGAAGAACTGAACCCAGTTTGCAGAAAAGAGTATTTAGGTTAAATATTAGGAAATGTTACTAATTATGAGCATCATTTAACTTTGGACCAGGTCTCCTAAGGGACACAGGGCATCTGCTCTTGTTCCAGACAGAGCTGGACAGTGCTTTGGGGAGCTCTGGACGTTGCAGATGGGAGATGGGGCTGAACCCCCTCCCTACTCAGGGTCCGTAATGGTGCATTTCTGGAGCTCTGAGATGCAGTGCCCAAATGAAACAGAATATTCTTGATGCTGCTCTTTGTCCTAGCAATTGTCTGTTCTTTGTAGCAGCTTCTAGACAGAAAACAAGGGCCTAAGCTAAAAGTTAGCTCCAACTGGTTGAGCAACTCAATGTAAGGCTGAATAGAAGTGCTCGAGAGAAATGTTTTATTTTGGTCACAAATGAGTTCAAAATGACTTCATAGTACGATCAAAGCACTGCTAAATCTGGGCTAAACCTTTTCCTGCCCACTGAGAAGAAATGACATTCCGCAGATTTGAAATACAGCAACTGAAGCAGCCTGGATACAAAGGTTAACCTAGACAGATTAATATGAGCCCGCATAAATCTCTTAATGCTATTCCAAATGCTAATAGTGACTGACATTATAGGGTTTCCTGGAACTAATTTAGAAAGACGAGAACTGTTTGCAATAAAAAAATTGTTTATCTAATAAGAAGAGCAAAATTCTTTAATTACCAGGCAATTTAACCAATTATGATCTCATTTAATACAGAAATCATTTCTAAACACAGAATACTACTGTCTGATTTCCCAGACACTGCACAGTGCCTTCCAAGCAGAGATTCAGATGTGTTGACAAAACCCTGGGAGAAAGGCAACTCTTGTTACAACCATTTTTCTCTATGTTAGGGAGGACAGGGCAGATAGATGCACAAGAGAGCTTTTAGCTTTGCTACGGCTGTCCCTCAGTCTTTTGTTTCAAGCCTTGAGATAGACAGCCCCTGCTTCAGAGGAAATGAAACTCTTCTCCTCAGCACATAGGCGTTCCATGGAGATGCACTTGAAGCTTTTTGCCCACACACACACTCTTCCTTTATATTTCTTTTTAGAGAAATAACAAATGTGAGACTATTGTGGATCTGGCAGAGGCATAGCTCGAGTTGTAAGAGCCTTGGGGAGCTGAGCCATTTGACTGCGAGTAATCCTAGCTCCCAAACAGAACGTCACAGCCTGGTAGTATTGCAAATCCTGCTTCAGCAGCAAGGAAAGCTGTAGAAGATTTTCTCCCTCTCTAAAATTGGTGAGAAAATGTATACCGAAAACCTTTAGGCACCCAATTAGAAAATGTACTAGCTTGCTCCTCCATCACAGAATTTCAGTGTTAAAAATGAAATTTGGTTTCGCTGTCAAAATCAAAAGACAACATATTCAGTCTACTGCCTTTCGGAAGCAGCAAAAAGGCTGCAGAAAATGAGTACTGAAGTGGTTATATTATACACAGTCTTATGCTGGAAATTCAACTGGGAAGTTTTTTCAAGGGCTGTGTCAGTAAGTACAAATTAGTAACATTTGATGTACGCCAGAACTCCAGGTTGGCTGACAGCTACACACAGGTAGAACTCCTCTCATGGGGTTTAAGTAAACTGCATTCCAGTTCCAGTGCAGACTTTCCTACTCACAGATTTCACATGGGCAGGAAATGTTTGTCATGTCATTTCTCTGCTCTCAATTTGGCAACAGTTGAGTGGAACTGACCTGCATACTTTTTTGTAATATTTTGCTGGCTTTTGCTCAGTATATTGAGATGCTCTGCAAGCTACTTGAAATATATACAGTCATAAAACCAGCCTGCAATGTGCATGTTTGGTAATATGAAACAGCTGCTAAAGAAAGCTCAAAATACATCCAATGTGCACTTTTTAATTGTCTGCTTGTACTGCATCAGCCCTGAGCTCATACAGAATATATAAACTAATATATAAAATGTTTTACTGCAGTGTGTTGTGGAGTACTTTTTACAGGATGATTGCTTCTACAACTGAAATATGATTTGGGAATTTATTTCTTTTCCTCAGTACAAATAGAAACATCTACAAATCTGCCAAAGCAAATATATAAGCCTGTACAGAAGCAGAGGCAGCTTGTGGTATAACAGAAAGTGAGATCTGGCAGCCTTGGGAAAGCTTTCCTAAATGTAGTGAAAAGTCCTCTCATCTGGACATGTAAGGTGAGACACAACACAACAACTCTAATCCTTTCGTACTGTGGGACTGTTCATAGCTCTTATACTGCTGTTCAGAAGAGCAGAAATGAAACTGGAAGCTGAATATAGACAAGTAAATTAAAGCTAACGTTTGTTAATAAGGAGAACAAATGGCCATTCAGACAGTTCATATTCCCACAAAGATCTCCTATTGTCTGAAGGCTCCCCTCCAGAGGTCTGCTGCGTCTGATGAGTTTGATGTTGAAACCAGTATGTGAGCCTCCATGACTCGATGTATGCTGTACGTATGAATAACATGCAAAGCAGTCAGAACAGTCCTCCTGGCTCAAAACATAGCACTTCATCATTCGTGTCCTTATTAGACACAGAGAAGACCAAAAACCACAGGACTTGGTGCAGGTGATGAGTAAGCACCAGGATGAAAGTTTCATCTTTCCTTTACACAGACTGCATTCAAACTCTCTTGTTTTCTGTACCTGCGTGGCCAAAGGACGTGCTCAGGTGAACAATGTCCTGCCTGGCTCCCCGGGCTTCAGCATCCCTTGAAGACAATACATATCTAATACATTCACAGCCAGAGACTGAGCGAAGAGCAAACCAGCATGACAACGGTGATCTGCCCTGGCTGCACTCACCAGCACGACTGTGAGCTCAAGCACAGAGGGAGGGAAGTCTCAGCCTGCAGCGGGGCAGATCCAAGTGGCACACCGAGGTCCTGTGTGTGAGGCTTGCTCTTACTCAGGCTAGAGTTCAAGAGTACAGTTTAGCTTTAGGGCAGCGAGCCTCAGGCATCCTCCAACACTATAAGTGTTTCTTGTTCGCAAATACTTTGTGTTGCCATGAAATACTTTAATGCGGAAAATCATTTGACATTCTGACTTGCTAAAAGGCAAAGGAGCTCAGTTAAAGGTCAGCTTCTCTTCTTTATGTTTTTACCAGTGGGAACATTTTTCCTTTCCTTGGTCTCTCATCCTTTAATCAGCAAGGAGGTCAAATACAGGAAATAATGAATTAATGAGAACGTTAGTAAAAAAAATCCGGTCTCCTCCATAAAATTCTAAAAACATTTTCCTTAATAAGAAAAAATCCATTGCATTATAGAGGAGAAAATGGCATTTATGCCTGAAGCAAGTTACCATCAGGGCTGCAATCTTCTCTTGCTCAGCCCTAATAAAGATTTTTGTGCCGGCCCTGAGAGGGCTGGGAAACGAGCAGCGAGGTGGCAGAGGAGAAAGCTGCACATCTGCTTTGCATGATAACAGCGTGTGGGGAGCAGGCTGCCTTCCCAGCCGATGGAAAGCAAGGCTTCGGGGTTGGAAGGGACAGAAATACTGCTTCCTTTAAGTGTGCACTTTAACAAATGAGAGGGAGGAAAAAGCTCACAACTGAGCCCAGAAGCCTGGGCTAAGTTGCAAGAAAAAGTGTTCTCTGCCACTCCACAAGAACCTTAGTGATCAGACACAAAGGACTCCGCAGAGGACTAACAAGAGTCATCCTATCCTGTTAATAAATGTTCAGCTGAGGTACGGTCTGCGTGAGATAAAGTTGCCTCATGCAGTTCATTTGAGGAGACTTGCACTAGTTGTAAAGTTAATAATAGAAACTGGGGCGAAGGGGCCTTGTCAGGTTAACACTGTGATGTGTGTTGTTTGTGTGCTCCCTGCAAGACGTTGTGAGTTGTGGTGGTGTCATTCTCCCTGGAAACGTAATGAACAGATGGATACCTCCCTTTCTGGTACTTTCTTTTGCTACCGATATTCTATACTGATATTAAAAATAACCTTCTCCCAATCTTCTTTACTCCTGTCAGGCAGAATTTACTCCAGAGCAGACAGACAAAAGAAGGTCACTGCAGCAGCTAAGCTCATAAGGTAGGATTACGTTTTGTGGGAGGCATGGGAGAGCTACTCTGTGTGGAGGGGACTTCTGTATATCGAAGGGTCACTCACAGAGAGGAAAATGGATCCGTTTCTTCCTGACAACTGACTTCTGGGATCAACATCTTTGCTTCTGTGCTTGCTTTCAGGAGTGCACTCAGTTTGGCTGAGTAATTATTTCTGCAGTGTTTTGTTCCTACTGATATACAGATACTCACTTTAATACCTTGTCTAAACTGTATGTTACAGCCTTTCCTGCCTGTGGGACTGCTCAGGTCCTAGCTCTTGTGGCCACATCCTCCACCAAGCTGCTTGTTACATACAGCTGCTGCAGAGAGAGGGCCTGTGATCCAGGCTTCTGAATCACTGCAGCTGGAACCAAGACCTGGAGTAGCTCTTAGCCATTTCTCCCCGGTCTTCTTTCAAAAAAAAAACCAAAACATTAGAACCTGGGCAAGCTTCTTTTGTTCCAGGGCCAAAAGGAGATGTACCTTTCCCATTGTAATTTCAAGCTTCTCTGACATACTAATTTATCAGAACGCCACACATCAAGACTTGCAAGCAAATATAAAACATGGAGATGATGGCAAAACTGGGTGGGGGGAGCTCAGAGAAGAAGTGACACGTGCAGAGCATATGCAACATGCAATCCTGTCATTTTGTAACTTTATCTCTCAAATCTGTTAGAGCAACTAGTAGTGTTTTCCATCAGATGAAAAGAAATGAATATAATTCTTAAGCTGTTTGAGGAGTTGTCATGCAGCTCTATCACAGTTCTGAAGAGGGGGCAGAGCGCAGTGTAATGGTAAGGCATGTAGCTGACAAAGCATCAGCTCTCTGAAGGCGTGAAGTGATGTACAGCAGCATAAATCTTGTGTTCGGATGAAGGCAAGCCTTACTGAGATTGTATCACAAACTGGCATGAATCAAAGGCCTACATGAAATGCCATGTTATTTGCTAAGTGTGAGAATGAATGTGAGTCAGATTGTCCATTTCCTTTCTTATTTTCCCTCAGAAGTAAGAAATTAAACAAATACACTGTAAGCTATAGCACACAGCAACCATGCTGTTTCCCACCATTCTTATAAGTCCCAATCCTTCCTTTAAAATTTCTGTGGTTGGTGTACAACGGTGTGACATGTTATTTCCTTGACGTTTCCCTGCCTCCTGTCACCCCAGCCCCCTGTTTTCCCAGCGTCTGCAGAGCCCGGGCTACAAACTCACACAGACCATAATCCTTTAAGCCTCACATCCCACGGGAGAATTAAGGACAAGGAGGGATGCAACTGTGGATGTCAGAGAGGGGACAGACAACAGGGACAGGGAGATGAGCAGGGGGAGGATACGGGTACATGGGCAGGCGCTGAGTTGGTTGTGAGAGCCTGACCTCCCTCCTGCCCCTGCATTTCTGGCTCAAACAGAGGGCAGGGCTAGACAGAAAGAATAGTGGGGAAGCAGGGAAGGACTCTGAGGTTATCATCTACAGAAACTTGGGAAAAATGGTAACTGGGGTAGGTACAATGTCTGTAAACCACTTATCTCTACAGCCCCAGCGCGGGGAAGGCACGCTGCTTCTCTCTCCCATATCCATGCACACTTCTCTCCCTGACAACATTCAGAAAAAAGCCAGGGAAAGTCTAAATACAACATAAGAGCTTTTTAGCCTCAACCTTTTTCTTTCTGGCAGAGGAGAAGGTTGGACGTCTGATTTTAGCTATGTTCAGGCAATGCTATACCTAGTGCAACTACAGCTAATGAAAAAGGTTATTTACCTAATAGACCTTTAATCATGGGCACTGCTTAAAAATCAATTACATGATACAGCTTATAGTTAAGCTCTAAAACTCGTGTATCTTCCTGTTATCTGAGGATTTTCTTCTGAGATAACAGAGATGATTGATACTCAGCCAGATTTCCAAATGCTGGACGCCAACAGGCACAGAGCGGGTTTCTTCATCCAGCTGTTCCTGTTTTGGACACGTATTTCAGAGCAGGTTTTCAAGGGCCTTAGAACACACTGTGCTGTGGTTTGACAGCACTTCCTTGCTGATGTCAGCAATGAGGGGCTTGAATATTTTGGGGACCTGAGTGCTGAGATCATTTAGAAGTTTTGACCACAAAGGATAAAGACAGAGGGTGTCTTGGTGAATCTTAGTCCTAGTGTCCCAAACAGAAAGGACCACAGGAAAAAAATTGTGTGGTCTCTGGAAGAGAAGTTTTTTTGACACTGTTTCAGCCTGTTCCAATGGTGTGCAGTTTTCACACGTTCCCTTTTTCTGATGTGGCAGCAGCACACATGCAAATCTGGTAACAGCATGTTCATGGCCAAATGTCAGGCAGGTAAATGTGCAGCCAAGCAAACCTGGCCTCTGCTGTGACTTGGACTGCAAGCTGGTGCATTATTTCCCACTTCACAGTCCATCCCTACCTGACATGCAGAAGAAACATCAGGGAAAGGTCAACAGCTGCTCAGAGCACTTTCAGGCCAGACATACACTTGGCTTGCCAGCAATACAGTGGGAGGCAGCTGAAGAGGTCAGGCTTCCATCCACCGTATCTCAGAGACGCATTAACCAGGTGCTTCTCAGAAAACACATTTTCAGTACCTAACATGGATAATGTTCATCAGGAAACTGGTGTTGCCTTAGTTCACTGAGGAAGCACCTCCATTAACAGAGCTGCTCTTGATTTAATTTAGTTTGAATTTTTCTGTGTGAACACTCATGTCTTCTTCCTGTAAATCCAGCTGTGTGTCCTGCTTGTAAACTTCAGCCACATTTCACCCAACAGTCCTGTGGTAGCCTACCATTAACCTCTACTAAATCTATTGCATTAATTAGTAATCCAAAAGAAAATCTTCGTGTCTTCAGCTCCAAAAGGGCTCAGTGTCCTTACTTTTCATTCCACACGCTTCTCTTCCATATGCCCACATCATTGTCTTTGATTTCTGGCATGCCCTTCTGCTGTTATTTATTGCTGTAGCTCTGTGCCTTCATTCTGCAGTTAAAAATCAGTCAAATGGCACCAAGATTCAGCTTCTCTCTTCTAACACTGGACAGGAGTGTTAGAAATCAAATCCACCAGATCATTAGATTAATAGTTTTGGTTACATGCAGCCTATTGTTTGGAAGGCAAATTCTCTTGTATTTAGAAAAAAAATTCATCTGGAGCTTAAGAAGGAGCTGTACTTCTAAATTTGAAGACTATCTGCCTAACTTAGCACACAACCTTTTGCCATCATGTTCTGTGTCTCACCAAAACCATAGCATCACCTGTCTTTGACACACTGTTTGGGTACATAGGAGAACTGTAACAAGAGCTGAGACAAGAGCCTCTGGCTGAGCTCTGTGCTGTGCTCTCCAGCTTGGGTTGCAGCACTCAAGCTGAACAATCCAGGAACTGTGCTGGTCAGAATAGTTGTTCTTTCTGAGTGGAGCCAACGTGGCAGCTTGTTCTCCAATGTGCAGTGCTGGCAAATGCCCTGACTTGAAATACAGGTAAAATTCAGCCATGCCAAATCCCGCTTGTGAGAAAACTATTCGATCCTTGGCCAAAGTTATAATAGCAAGACAGGCTCCTGCAGTAGCAGAAGCCTTGGTTTCACAGAATCACAGAACAGTTGGGGTTGGAAGGGACCTTAAGGCCCATCCTGTTCCAACCCCCTGCAGCGGGCAGGGCTGCCACCCACCAGCTCAGGCTGCCCAGGGTCCCATCCAGCCTGCCCCCATCCTCCCCCTTCCTTCCTCCCCCCCCATCCTTGGCATCTATCTACCCTCACAAAGCCATTTCCATCAGTGTCCTTTCCATCAGTGCTTTCAGGACCTCTGAGGAGTCAGTGTGATCCTGGATGTCCAGCAGAAGTTCCTGCTTTGCCCTGAGTGGTGATGCTGGGCAGTGGAGGGCCTGGTAAGAATTGTAGGAATTGTTTCCAAACCTAATGACTTGATATTGCAATGAGGGGGGCAGTTTTGAAATACCAAAACTGCAAATAAAAATCACATAGGGCAAATGAGGAAAGCGCAGGAGCCTTCGGAAGTGTGCTACTGTGTCATGGCATAAGGAAAGGTGCATCTCGTCTGACCGAGGCGTCACGGGCTCAGAAACAAAGTCACTCTGAAGAAAAAACGTGGAGTCCGGCCCCAAAAGAGGCGATAACCTTGTCGGGAAAGAAGGGCATCCACCGGGAGGGGTGAAACGAGATGTTCTTACAACAACTGATGAGAGAGGTAACCCGGCGGGGAGCACAGCCGTGCCCGCGCTGCCGCAGCCCGCACAGCAACAGGTCGCGTCCGCAGCGCTCCCACCGCGCCGCAGCCCGGCCCGACCCTGCGGGCCGCCCCCACGGCGCCCAGCGGGGCGAAGCGCCTCACGCTCCTCCTCTTCCTCCCCCTCTCCCTCCTCCGGCCCCGGCCCGCCGGGGTGGTCCCGCAGCCCGGCTCGGGGCAGAGCCCGCCCTCCGCAATCCATGCGCGGACGGCACCGCCGCTGCGCTCTGAGGCGGAGCGGGCCGAGCCGGGACCGGATCCTCCGTCTCCTCGACCCCGCTCCGCCGGTGAGTGCCGGGCGCGGTGTGCGCGGGGAGGGGCGGCAGGTGGGGCGGGGCTCCTCCCGCTGCGGGCGGCACAAGTGCTGCCCTTCCCGGAGAGAAAGTGCGGCGGCGGCGGGGGAGAGCGAGAGCTCCTTCTCGGGAATCGGGTGAGGGGAGCGACCGTCGGGAGCGCCGGGAGGAGGGCTCGGTCTGGGTGCCGGGATGAAGCCGGTCGTGGGAGCGGCGGGGACGGCTCCGGCTGCGGGAAGGGAAGGGGCTGCGGCACGGCGGCGTGCGGGGAGCCAGGGCGGATCCGCCCGCGGAGGAGAGCCGGGCGGCGGGGACGCGGAGAGAGGAGCGAAGAGCTCCGGGGATGTCCGGCCTCTGGGTGGGGGGGCCGGGGCCCTCCGCATCGCTTCGTCGCGGGGAGGGAACCCCCCGCCCGGGCGCTGCGGCGGAATGGTGGCTGCGGGCGAGGAGGGCGGCTCGCCCCTTCCCCCCGTGGGAGCGCGCTGCGGCGAACGCCGCACCTGGGGCGGCTCGGCCTCTCCGCGGCGGGGGGAGCGCGGCGGCTCCGCGGCGGGCGGCTGCGGCGACGGACGGCGCTTATCGCCATCCGAGCGCCGTGCGGGGGGAAGCGGCCGGAGAAACTACCGAGCGGTCCGCGTTCCGGCGGAGGCAGAGCTGAGGCGTCCGCGCCGCTGTGCGGATCAAGGACTCGGCGGCGTGGCAGGGGGCAGAGCCTCGCCGGCGCAAGTAATTGGAAAGATGGGGGAAACTTGGTCCGAGCTGCGAGGGAGCGGGTCTGCTCCGGGTCTGCTGCTGGGGCCGAGCTCAGCCCTCGCTCGTTCCCGTTTGCCGAAAAGCTGTCTAATTATGGGATGGCTGTGTGATGCTGAGGAGTGCTCTCCCGAGGAAGGGCTTTATGAGCGCTGGGGTAAACGCATCGCTTAACCTCATGTTAGGTATTTGGTTTGGGATCATTTAGTGAAAACATAGACTTTCAGGCTAAAAGTCAGAGCCGTGGATCTTCTGGGGAAGATATCTCACTTGGTGTTTATTTGTGTGCATGTGTTAGTAAACTGCTGTGACTTCTGCAGCAGCAAACAGTGTGGAGTTGGCTGTTTGGTGAGTGGGTTTTGTTGGTTCTTTTGGTTTTGTTTGTTTGAGAGGCAGGGGGTTGTGTATACTTGTGTACTTCATACACAACCAGCAAGCAGCTCAAAGCTAACCTGGGTTCCACACACCCATGTTCCTGACTTGAGTGCTTCGCGTTGAGCACCAACAAGCACAGCAGGTGCCTCCTGCAGCTCCCCGGGGTGGGGGATTTTGTCTGCGTTGCTGCTGTCAGGCAGTTCTGCTGTCCCTGGTGCTTACTGGGCTTATTTGCTTTCTACTCCTATGGCAACAGGTTGTAATCCTTGGTAGGCTTGAGAGAGATTGTGTCAGAAAACTGTACCTTTCTGACTTGATGGCATCTAGCTTAGCTGGCTGTACTGTATCTCATTTGCAGTTTTGTTTTAATGCACATCTGGGAGTTGAAAGCCAGCTGTAGCTACCTGTGTTGTGGCTGTCATAATTAATTTCAGTCTTCTGCTGGTTGCTTTTGCTGGAACCTTGAAAGGTATTATGGACTCGGGTTTTCAAATAGCTAATTAAAAACATAGCAAACACAGCCAGCTCTTCAGGGTGGGCTCCCTGCGGACAGCTGCTTCTTCCCCTGTTCTGACCTGGTTTGCTGCCAAGAGGCTCCCACACTGAGCTTGAGCAATGTAGCCTCTGGTTGATTGAATTTCAGTTCACAGGGTTAATCATAGCCACATCACTGCACTGCAGGGTTGTATGTGCATGGATTGCAATGTTAAATGAGAGGCCGGTCCTGTAGTAACAAAGAGTGGGACATGGTGATGCTTCTGAGGAGGATATCACAATGCTTCTGAGTTCTGCTCATTAGCGTAGGTGCCATCATAAAGGCAGTTACTGAACTTGTGCATCTCAATCTGTCTCTTCTTAAACTTGCACTGCAGTTGCAGAAGCATTATCGGTTTTGGAAAGCACTGCAGTTTGTTTGTTTTTTAATGCGAAGTGAGATATACCAGAGATGTGATCATATGGCAGCACACATGGTGAAGCAGTGACGATGTTCTCCACACACAGTGCTTTAAAAAAAAAAAAAAAAAAAAAAAGAAAAAAAAAAAAGCCAAACAAGTCAGTTTAGTGACTTATGTGGGATACTTAGGTGACAGCTGCAGGATAAAAAGCAAAAGCTCCATTCTTGTAAAGTGGATGTTTGCAAACTGCACAGAAAATAAAGTTTTAATTGCTGCATATCTTCCATAGTTAACAGATGGTTATTTTCTTAATCAAAACAGTAACAAAATGAACACCTTACTTGATAATTAATGGAAGCCCTCCAAAGGTTCACACAGTTGATTTTTCACTCCCTGTTTGCTTGAACGTGGCACGGCTTGTGCGGGCAAACTCGTACTGATGTCACACTGCTTTGAAGGAAATGAGATGGCCACACACTGCAGTGGGGATTATCATGAATGGTATATATGTCATTTCTGCTCATATACCACGCTTGCAGTTCTCACAATTTCATGGATTTTTTTTTTTTTTTGCTCTCAGCACTGTTCATCTAGCATATTCAGCTACTAATATGCTTCCAGCTCAGGTTGTGGGTTTGTTTTTTTTTTTAATAGTTACTGAGATGAAGGTAACTGTGGGGAGCTTGTTGCATCAGTGTTACTTTTAGGTAGGTTGAACAGCTATTGAATGCTCACAGGTAGCCTGAGTTATAGGTTTAATAGTGCTTCTGCAAGTTCCTGTTCACTATTAATGTAGCCTTTATATAGTTTAGAGAAGATTTGGTCAGGCTGAAGGAATCACTCAGTAAGCCTGTGTATACCAAGTTCATTGTGATGGATTTGCCAGTAATGAGAGAAGGAGCACATCTGGTTGAATGCTGCAGGTTCTTTGATTTGCAAGATGCCTGCCTGCTTTTTGAGAAATACTGAACTTCATAAAGGCTCACCTGAAGGTTATACAGACTTGAACATTTCTGTAGTGTCTTCGGAGTGGAAAGATGGTCGTATGTCTGTATTCAGCAAGATACTGTTTGTGTCTGCAGTACAGGTAGTATCCTTGCAATTTCAGTAGCATCCTTGTTGTGAAACTGCCAGGATTCAGTATCAGCTAGTAGGTGAGTTCGCACTTCTGCTAGGCGTTGGTTTTTCAACTTCAGAAGGACGTTTTGTAGTGCTTTGTTTTCCCATTTGTACAATTAGATCTAGTTTAAATCGTCCTTAGCCTAAAATTTGGTCTGGTTGGGGATGGGGGGGGCAAAAAATAGTTATGCATCTTCCTCTTCCCATTTCTCTCTAACATAACAGAGCTCACAACAGAAATTTTGCCCTGTTTTCTAGCTCTGCCTTAGGACACCAGTTATGGTCATCTTCCTCTCCAGTTTTATCATTCACAAACACCCCTGGCATTCCCATGTAGTGTTTTCAGCCTGTTTTTCTGTCCGTTTCTGTAACTTCTGCAGGGGTCAGAGATGGTGTGTGAGCATTATCTCCTGACTTGCTGAACTCCTGGAGAGCATTGAGAAGTCTCCAGACACTCAAATTTACTCAGAAAGTGTTCAAACTTTTTAGTAAGAGTTCAGCTTGATTTATTTCATCGAACTTGCACAACCTTCGCTGATTTGTCAGTAGGAGAAAATAAGAAGCCTATTGCACTTAATTGGGATTTTGTGATATTTTATCCTATGGAGTTTCTGTGGATCTGATAATAAACTGCCATCAAAGCAATTTTCATTTTATGTTGATTTCTTCATTCAGCCATGGTGTGGTAGGTGTATTAAAGAAAATTCTGCTGAGAAAATGTCTTTTCAGCTAAAGAAAGCTCAATAATCTCAGTCTCAAGAAATGATTGCAAGGGGAAAAATAATATGTTGGAGGTGGATAATTGATGGAACACCTCTCTTACGGGGACAGGCTGAGAGAGCTGGGGCTGTTCAGTGTGGAGAAGAGAAGGCTCCAGGGATACCTGAGTGCAACCTTTCAGTACCTGAAGTGGGGCCTGTAAGAAAGGACAGACTCTTTAGCAGGGTCTGTTGTGACAGGATGAGGGGAAATGGTTTCAAACTAAAAGAGGTGAGATTTAGGTTGGATATAAGGTGAAAAAAAAACTACGCAAAGCACTGGCACAAGTTGCCCGGAGAGGTGGTGGCTGCCCCATTGCTGGTGACATTCAAGGTCGAGCTGGATGGGGCTCTGAGCAACCTGATGCAGCTGTAGGTGTCCCTATTCAGTGCAGGGCAGTTGGACTAGATGGCCTTTAAAGGCCCCTTCCAACTAAAGAGTCCTATGATTTTTTTTTTTTTTTCTGGCATTATTATTTAACAAGGCATATCTTTCTGATATGGAAATCCCTATTTTTTACTGTCTGCTAAGATTTTACATTTCAGTGTTGGGCATTATATATAGAGAGACATATAATATTGGCTCTTCTGCTCTTCTGGAGAGGAGGGAGTCTTTCCTTGGAGAGCACCGTGGCCCATGCTGCAGTGAAGGACTGTTAGCTAGCTCCAGGTAGATGAAAACGTGGCCAAGTGTTTTGTTGGAAACTGGGAGATTTTCTGCTTGTTTTTCTTTTCTAACAGTTGATTAAAATGTTGTGGTTTTGTAGGCTGACAACATTCTTAACACTTTATAGGCATCCAGAATCATCTTAATGCTACTCAACTTCAACAGGACATGTTCTAAAAGCTATTGGCTGCCCAGGCTCTGAAGGAGAACAAAGTTTGAGTTAACAGAACGCAACTGAGGGCATACACTGTTATCCTTTGGGAGGACAGTAGAATTATTTTTTTTTCTCCTTTTCAATGATTAAAAAGTTACTGTACTGTCATAACAAGTGGAAGCTTAAATTCTTTCTTGAGATGAGTCTTCGGCTTTAGCTATGAAATGGGTGTCATGAAGTGCCATCTGCATGGTTGTTTGTGGGGAGGGAAGTAGGAGTCCTATAAACTAAAAAGTTACAGATTAAAGAAACTGCAAGATATAACTAGTAGTTGTCATCCTCTATAGTAACTAGAGGTGGCTGACTGAATGCAAACTAGTGTGCCATGACATACTGTGTTTAATTAGAACTACAGTTTGTACGTTCTACCTTTAATTTTGCATATTTTCTCTGGAGCTGTCCCAATGCTCTGCTTTGTTTTTGAAAACTCATTGACCTGGAACTGTGCATAATTGTTTTTATCCCTCTTTCAAGTACAGCATGTGTAGCAGACCATTTTATTCACAGACTTCAGTTCCTTTTTTCCTCTGTCCTTCCAAGCTTGCTTTTACAAGTGATGATAAGTTCAGTGTCTGCAGAAAATTGCAGGTATTTTGCAATTTCTGCTTACATGCCAATACCTTAATGAGCTCAGAATTTTTTCTTTTTCTCTTACTAGAGATGGTGCGCTGAGTCACTTCCATGAGAAGCTCCTATACCACTCCAGAACAAGAAGACATTAAAGAATAAAGGTGTGAGGGCACCAGTGCTTTGCTGTTGAGAAATCCAGCTCCCAGGTGAATGTACTGAAGACTTCTGGAGTTGGTGGGACAACTACCTCTACCTCAAGTTTTATGAATACTGCTAGCCATGGCTGTGGAACTCTGGCTGCTGCTGCTGTTGTTTTGTGGAAGTACTATTTCAGAGGTTCAGCCTATATACAAGCCGCCTCCTGGGACTTTGGATTTTGGATTTGTACCTGCCAAGACATATGATACGGGTGCATACCATGAACCTGGGCCAATAGGAATTTTGTTTAAAGTAGTCCACGCTTTCCTGTATCTAGTGCAGCCCAATCCTTTTCCTCAAGGTAAGCAGATAACATGAAAAACAAAAACAAGTTTAAGATTCATTACTGATTCGTTCACATTATTGTAGATACCAAGACAGTAATTTGGAAGTAAATGCTAGTAGGGGCTTTATTAGCAGCATGCGGTGTGGCCTGGGAATATTCACAGTACCATGTCAGATAACATTTTTCTGTTCTGCATAGTTGGATGTTATTAATGAAAATGAAATGTTAATGAAATTTCACAGCACTTTTCTTAGATATCTCAAAGCTGTCATTGATACATTCGAGGCTGTTTTTTCCTTATATGCACTCAGAAATGTGGGATTAGGAGTAAAGCATAATTTGCAGGAGTAAAGCATGATTTGCTTTGTATTTAATATTAAATCCATAAAAGACAGCTCATTAAGATTTGCATATTGTGATAAACATTCTTTTTAAAATACAGCTTTATGAGATGCACTCTCAGAAGGATCATAGAAACTTAGCAACTATAAATAAACTCCTTTGGTTTCCGTATCTTCATCTAGTCAACTCTCATCTAAATCCATTTCCACTATACAAGTGTGCAACTTTTTGTTCCTTTGTGATCCAGAGTTAAGAATGAAACTGCATCTTTTTCTTTTTCCCATTCCTTTTCTACTGAGTTCTTCTAAAGGAGAGGCTGAGGTGTGAGAAAAGTATGTGCTTAATGAGACAACAGTGCCTGAAATGTGCTTTTGGGATCTGTGTCTGTGGGTTTGTAGTTGTATCAGTGGAACTTTTCAACATGCTTTTTGTTTCATTTAGCTGTCCAAAGAAAATGCTAATGTTTGTATAATATTGGTATTTTAAATTACACCAAGGTGAAGTTTTAATGACCTCAGAACAGCGTTGGTTTGCTACTGATTAATTTTGGCATTTTAGCTGTGGCTATGTATAAAAGAAGATTATATTATTTTGTAGTATATTATGTTAAATCCTTTACTAATTTAACAACTTAAATTCTTTGGTTACAAGCCTGCATAATACCTACCAAAGATAATTTGCTTGCATTTCTGCCATTTCTTCAATAGCTATAGAAGAATGAAGTCGAATGAATTCATTTTATTCAGACAAGTGCCTGGAGATCCCAAGGTTAATCTGGGGAGCAAAGGTCTGACCTGTTCCCTGCATTATCTGTCTTCCCAGCAGGTTTTACTCCAGGTGTACTGAGGGCCGTTGCGTGAAGCTGACAGGAATGTCACCTTTTGGAGGAGCGCTTTCCAGATGCCTCTGCTTTTGTGGCCTCTTTCCTGCCATGAAATGTGCAGATGAACTATTTTACTCTCATGAGATGTGATATGATGAGTTGTCTGCATTCAGCTCTCAGAAAAAAGCCTTAGTTCTCTCCAGAGGCCCGCTTGAATATTTTACTGAATTAAAGTTTCCATAACTGAAAGAGTGAGATGTTTACTGTGCCTTTGTAGTAACAGGAATGTGGTCTATAGCATTGTATGTCAAACTTAATATTATGTGACGAAAACATACGAATGATTATTGAGTATGGAGTTTGCTGTCAAGTCACATGGAACTGTTTGTGTTAAGTTTGACATCAAGTGTGTGGATTCTTGTGAAATACGGCATTATAGAGAAAGGAACCTTCTAAAAGTAAATCACTTTTGCTTACCTCGTAAGCTTTGCGCATGTCACTCATCTCATTCCCTCCCAGCAGATGTTTCCAACCAAACCAGATGTTCTTAGAAGCTTGGCTTTCAGTGCCTTCTTTAGGTGAAGTCCTTTTCCCATGCCCCCATGTACCTCACTGCAAAACACAGATTTGACGGATCATGTCAGTTTGAGTCATACCATTTAATTGGTTAATCCTCTTAATCTCTTTTGCCATATGCTGTTCTATTTTCACATTCAGTGTATTAATAGTCTAGTTAAATATTTGAAATGATGTTTTTTTTAAACTGTCAACTTGAAATAGGATTAATTCTGATTCAGAGATGAAAATAAACGTAATCACAAGTACGCACAGAAAGCTGTTTTGGTGTGTCTGACTCAAAACATCATCATTGCTGTTGGTCTGGAGCCCCAGAAGAGTTTGTTCCAGGCTGATGCCCAGAGTAGTGCACATAACCACAACACAGGGTAGAAATGTGGTTCACAGGCAGAGCTCTGTATCAATCAATTATAACTTTGATCTTAGAAGCCTTTTTTTTTTTTTTTCCCCCTAGTACTTGGAAGTACTTAATGTTTGCTTTTCCAATCTCCAGTTATGCTTAGCTGGGAGGAAAAAGAAGGGGAAAAAAAAAAAAAAAGAAAAATGACAGGATTGCCTAACTGCATGTAGATAGTTATTCTTGCCTTTGCAAATCATCTGTGTGCTTCCAGTAGTGCTCTGATAGTACAGTTCTGTGCACTTCGAGTCCCAATAAAGCCTTTGGGAAGGAAGCTAGCATGAGCTTCCTAGCTTGTGATAAAGCAAAAGATGAAGTCCTTGGGAAAAGTTGTTCTTAAGTTTTTCAATTGCATGCAAATTTATTTAAATGTTCTTATTAGTTACTTTAAAGCTGAAAGCGATTATTTAAAAAGAAAATCAGCCACGGGGTATTCTGTGAGTTTGTCTTTGGTTTTGTTTTTACTTCCTTTTTAGTTAAATCTGAGTAATCGTTTGATAAACAGCCTCAGATTAAGTATGTTGCTCATGCCATAAGGTTTGTGGGCATGCAGCTGACTCTAAGTTCAGATTTAATAGGTAAGTTATTAATGGAATTAAATGCAGTTGTTGAGTAAAGCACACTGACAGAACCTGAGTAAGGAACTGTAACCCTTGAGGTTTGCTTAAATTGCTGAGTCTTTAAGAACAGTGCTGTACTGATTGGATATCTGATCGTAGTGCTTCAGTGAGTGTGAACAGATACTGCTTCATCTGTCAAATACTTTTGCCCTTACTAGATAATGTACTGCTGCAAAGGGAGTGATTCACTCTGGAGCATACCTGCCCCTGCATGGAGTTAATGACATACCGGGGTGGAAGAATCTGCTCAGTCGCTGGCTTGCTGCATGATGCTCAGTTGGTCTCTTCAGTCATGCAGTGCCTTGATTTGTCTGTTTGTAACATGAAGAGGATGGTGCTGCTGCTGCTGTTGACACTCTGTAGGCTCATTTTTTTTCTTACCATTAACAGCTTATTAGTTTACAATAAACAGACGATAAGAGAAAAATCATAGTTTGCTTCCAGCACTCAACTCAACTAAGAGGACATCTACCAAAACAAGTTGCAGGTTTTTGTCTTAGAATTTGTTGCAAACTGAAGTTTAGCATGTTAATAAAGTTAAATCAGTTTGCAGGTGTGACGTGGTGTGCGTCACCTGTTGTGCTGGGGACCTTCAGATATGAACTTAGTGTAGAAGGGGCATGGTCAGTGTGAGCCCTGGCTGTGTGGCTGTCTTAGCGTGGCTTTGTTCCCATGGAAACTGCATGTTAGTTGCAGTAAGACGATTTTAATCTGAAATTCCACTTACCAGCAGGATCTACGCTGCAAATCTTTAGTTTCACAGCTTGTGTCTTGTAACTAATATGCAGCTTAGTTCTTTTGTGAACTCCTTGAAGTTCCTTTTCTTTTTAGATAAAATAAGACAAAAATTTAAGGCACGTTCACCTTGTTCTGCTGTACCTGAGCACATTGCTAGACAGTTATGCTGCATACTTTTAATTACAGCTGCTTTGTAAATGCTTCTACTTCTGGATTGCACCATTTCTGCTGAAGCAGAAATGAAACTTTAATGCAAACATGAACGCAGGACCTTACTAGGCAAAGCATGGTGTGAGGAGGTAAATGTATATTCCTTATGGGAAAGAACAGTTAGCAGTTTCGTAGACCTGGACTGCACCTCCCAGTTCTGTTTGCAGTCTCCTATTTTGAGCAGATTCAGCATCTTTCAAAGCTGCTGCAAATCATGGAGTTTAGCAACTTTGTTTCATGTCCTCTGTTCCTGAAATCATTATCTCGCATGAGTGTATTCAGCAATTGTAACATTTTGTATGTTAACATTTAAAAAAAATCACATCATTTTATGTGAATATAAACAGACTATCTCTAGCTAGTACAGCTGCAGTGGAAAAGTGTACCTCCTTTTCTGGGTACCATTGCATTTCCAGCAAAATCCAGATATTGTGTGACGTGTATTTTTTTTAATACATTGGATATGTTGGGTGAGAAGGGACTGCATGCAGACTGCTTCTGGCTTAGGTTCAGGAGCTGCAGTTCAGCAACGTAAGGCTGCACTCAGTTTTCCAAAGTGATTATGAACTTTTATGAGAACTTATACTGAAATATCCTTTTTGAATTGTGTGAAGTCTCACTATCACTTCAGGAATGGAGCTGCACTGATGTGATATACTGCCTTTTTGTGCTAGTTTCCTGTGCCACGTGTGTTGATTTCTTTCTTATAGCTTGCCTCGTGGAGTTGGTTTGGGAGCACAGATGCAATTGCTGGTGCAGGAACTGAGAGGGAGGGTTTTCTGAGAGTAAGACCTGCCTCTTAGTGAGGTAGCTGTTAGACTGGCCAAGCTGTGTTGTGAAATGACCGCTTCATTGAGCTGTGGAGTCACTGCCTTCACTGCAACTGTGTGTGGGGTTTGTTTTGTTTTGTTTTTTTCAGTACTGTGTCCTCAGCTGTGACATGAATTTCAGGTAATAGCTGGAGAGTGTTGATCAAAATGACAGATTTCATTGATAGGTGTTATGTATAGTAAATAGTGCTGGTGTGATGTGGATAGAACTGGAATAAGGGGGGAAAATTACAGAGCTGCTTTGTGTGATCATATGGGGTATACTGAAAGAAATACCTTGTGTCTAAGATTAGAAAAACTGTGAAATGTTGAGCAGCAGGAAGATAACAGGATAAATTAGCATCTTCTTTTCTCTGCCCACTCACATACACTTAAGGAAATAGCGTTTAAAAGATCATTGCTCGTTTCATGCTGGGAAGTTAAGAGGTGCTCCGCTTGATAGCATACTTATGTAAACAAGGAACACTGAAATAGTTTCTGACAAAGACCTGAGGTCTGCTTCTTGTAATAGGCACTAGAAGCATACTTTTTTTTCCACCAAAACTATTTCGAACTGTAGACTATCCAGCAAATTGCTTGTCAAAATGATTTTTTTGTGGATAGACAGAGCTTTTGGGTGGGGGAGGCTTATACAGATTGTCTACTGGAAGCCACCACAGGAGGGGGGGTGGGGGGGAGGGGGGGGGAAGAAGGTTGCACTTCTCTAATGTCATCCTGTCTATTTCATTTGGTTGATGTAAACAAGGAGTCCCTTATGGAGACAAGCATTATGCAAAATATATGTAAGTCAGTTGTAACCAGTGTGACATATATGATAATCTGAAAATCTAGCGCTGTACGTGTATCTGGAATCTTCTCTCTGCAGTATTCTGAATGCTCATTGTGATCTGGTTTAACACTGCCTGCTGGCTGTGCCTGGGAGAAAAACACACTTCAACAGCAGTTGAAAAATGACAATCCAGCATTGCAACCTCAATAATATTAAGGCAAAAAAAACAGCTTCCAGATAAGACAGCTATGTCCTCTCTGTCTGTTGGGAACAGTGGCTGGTGTGTGGTTTGGGTGTTTTCTGGGAGAGCTGACTTGGGAAGACTCTTGCAGTCTGGGGAAACATCAGAGTAGGGATTGAAACTATCCTGACCATGCAGCGTTCATGGAAGACATGAAGTACAACCAAAGAGCTGGTCAGTGGTGTTCCCTGCATTGGTGCGTGGGGCTGAGACCTCAGTGCATCAAACCCAGAGGTTCTGGGTGCAAGGATGGGAGGAGTGAGAAGTACAGGATGGGATTATTTACTGGATGGCTTTGTTGATTGTTTTGGGTAAAAAAAAATTGACTATTTATTAAACCATCTCCTAAAAATGTAAGTATTTGGTTGATTATTGCTCCTGTGTGTAGTGTGTGTGAGTAGCAAGCTATTTTGGATGTGGCATGGTGCCCATGTACCAGCAATTACACTGAAATGCTGAATTAAACTCCTGAAATTCTGTGTGTGTTCATTTTACGTGGTGTCTCCAAAGGATTGGCTATCCCACCTAGTATTTCATGAGAAAGAGAAAAGCAGGTTTAAGGATCAGTTTGTTTGCATTTTGCCTTTCAGATACCAGTGCAGAATCGCAGTCTTAGAACACACCACATGAATATAATGGTAGTTTGCATCCTTCTCTCTGGTAGCAAAGTTATAGTCAGGACATCTGAAACATTGAGTGTCTTGTATAGTGAGAAGTGTGTTGGAATAGGTTTTGGGTCAGCTGCATTCTCTGGTTGTACATCACAAGTGGATTTTTAGGCCACCAGCAGAGGCTTCCTGTTTTTCCTGGCTTGACAATGGGACCGATTCTGGTTTCTCTTCTCCCCTCCATTTTACTTTTACGTGCTTATCTCTCTATGTAGTATTGGTCCTCATTTTCTCTTGTAACTTCTAGTTCATGAAATGTTTGTAGAGAGAGAGTAAAAGTCTCTTAAGGTCAAATAATAGAATTACAGAACTGTTGAATTGGAAAAGGCCACTAAGATCATCTTGTCAAACTGTCAATGCCTTGCCATCATACCACTGATCTACATCACTCAGTGCTGCAACTCCACATTTCTTGAACACCTCCAGGGATGGTGACTCCTCTGCCTCCCTGGGCAGCCTGCGCCAATGCATCATCACTCTAAAATAATAATTTTTTCCTAATATCCAACCTAAACCTCACTTGGTACAGTGTTAGGCCATTGCTTCTCATTCTGTCACTGCTTTCCTGGGAGAAGAGAACAATATGAAGTGAGTTAGAAGGGAAGTCAGCTTCCACATATAGCGTAGTTTGAATTTATCGGTATATGCACCTTAGTGTAAGGTTACCAGTCTCCACTGTGCAGATATATTTTCTGCTTGTCTGAAAAGAATAAATTATTACCGTATTGCATTTTAATGTAGTTGAGAGCTTTATGTTCTCTGAAAATGCACCAATTTTGTTTTTGCGAACAGTAAACAACTGTTACGGTGGTGAATATTTTTACTAAGTACTGTTTCGGGTGTGTAGCTCAGCTGAAAGCTGCCATACAGAACAAATAGAAAGGTGAGACCTTCCTTCAGTGTCACAGCCTTTCCTTTGTCTTTGATTTTTGAGTGAAGGAGTGATCTGAGGAATTCTGAGGAACCACAGTAAAGCTGCCAGAAAGCCACTTCTTGAGGTAATTAAAATGTGATACCAGCAGGGCTCCCGCGCATCACTACTGATCACACGCATCTGTATTTTCAGTGATTCACTATAGCAGTATAGAGATAGGATTTTTTTGCTTTTCTCAGTTTTGGGAGCTTTTGAGGGCAGAACTGAAGAGCAGGAAAAATGCTATTGTTCATACAATGGAAATAGGTACAATTCTAATGAAGTCTGGTATGTTACACAACCTGTGAACGATTAATTCCCTGCAGTGTGCTCAAACAGACAAGCATGCAGTGTACCAAGTTAAATCTTTGCTTGTAATCTCCTGTAAATCCTTACCAGATGGTGGCCTGGAGAGAACTTTAGGTAGCTACTACAAACAAAATAAATGTCCAAAAAGTGGTACAAGCAATGCACTGCAGAAGTTTCACTGTCTTCAAAAAATGAGGTGATGGAGTTTCTGCATAGATACTTCTTCAAAGCTTTTTATTTGTCTTGGTGTCTTCACGATATATGCAAATATATTGCGAACTCCAAAGATTTTTCTGAAGACTTCTTTCTCCAAAATTTCAACAAGAACAGATCTTTCTTTGTAGCAGAGAACAGCTAGAAAGTCTCTGCAAGGATTATTTTCAAAGGAGAAATCTTTCATTCTGGCTGCACTATAACAGACAGTATAGTAGCTATAGTATGTAGCACGTAGGCTATTTTTTGCCTTTAAACCTTTTCCTGGTCAGGCTCTTTAATGTTGTCTCTGTACATTGAGTAAAAGCAGAATGTGCCCAGAAATGAAAGTGTGTGACTATACTAAAAGAATATACTCAGTCTGGGGCAGCTGTAAGGTGTGAGGGTATTTTGTGGAAGACTGCAACTATTTGTTTGGTCTTCCTGGCTAATAACAACTGACTAATAAAAATTCTGTAGTTTCATCAGTGCTTTGGGGAAGTTATGGAACTTTTTTCTGTGCATGAATAGAATTCATAGACTTTGCTTATCTAATCCACTGCTGTGTAGTGTCTTCTGTAAATCTGTGTTATTTTCTGTCAAGGGTGTAAAGGGAATCATATTTCAGATCCTGATTATTGCAGCATGCACTCTTCAGCAGCTCTTGCTGCACTACAGTTCTGCATCTTCAGCAATTGCTGCGCACCTGCTTCTACCTGTGCTGATTAAAACTCACTCAGCGTAGTCTACTCCTGTTCATGGCTACTCATGCATCTCTTGCCTGTAGGATACTGCTGCCTGAACCCTCTCACATCACCCTTCACCTCATCCACTAATAAGGCTCTTTTCTAAGTGGTCTGGTAGCTTGTCTTTTCACCTACAAATAAAGCAGTATGTGCTTTCCAAGTCTAACAAGATGTAAAATGCGTTCACTATGTATTTGCTTTTTGTCTCGGCTGGAGACAGAAACAGAGTACTCTAGGATAAGCTGGGAATGTGGCATATACATCTTGCTTTTCATCACGTGATTGAAGAATGCAGCCTGAGAATGTGAATGGGAGATGATCATATTGGTTAGAGGAAGCACCATATTGAGAGGAGAAGGTAACAAGGCAGACTGACATTGCAGATGTGATGGGAGGTTAAAGTAATTAAGCAATTTAGTTTGTATTTGCTGGTTTTAATTCCACTCAACCACCTACCATAGAATATCAGGTCATGAGGCATCATTTTACATGTCAGCGAGCAGGTGCAATGGCAAGGTTCCTTTTTTGTTTGTTTTTCTATAATTATGGTATTTTGCACTTTGTTTCTTTAATGTGCAACATGATTAAAAACAGAAGGGAATTTCCTTTTGCTATCTCTAGGGTAAGCAGGTTGTCTTGTATGAGGGCTCTAGAACTAAGGGAGTGTCAGTGTTGCTCCCCTCAGCCTCCTCTGCTCTGGGCTGAACAGATCAAGGGACTTCTCATGCTCCTCAAGCATCCTGCTCTCTAGTCCCTTCCTCATTTTCATAGCTCTGCTTTGAGCTCTTTAGGTTTTCCCTTCTTGTGGTACCCAAAACTGCACTTAGTGCTTGAGGTGAGGCCCCAGCAGTGCAGAGTAGAACTGGGACTAGGGACAGAGCAAGTGTGTGGATCCACGAGGTAGTTAAGCAGTAGTAAAGGGAAACACCCTAGGTTATCTACTGGAGGAGATTTCTTCAAAGGAAACTGAATTTGACTATAATTAAGGTCAGTGGCAAAAGGCTTTCTAACTTTGAGGTAGCAATGAAAGTTCCACTCCGGTCAAAGAAAGTATTCTAAAATGTCAATAAACTGAAACTTGCTATAGAATACCCAAAAGATTTTTTTTCTCTGGTAATGAATCTGAAATGTTTTATGGTTTTCTTGGACTTGCAAGACTTAGTTTATAGTCTGAGTCACAATTAGAGAGGAAAAAAGCAATCTTGAAGCTATTTCAATTCATTAATTTCACACTAATTGTTGCTGTTTATTCATGACACTGAATGGGGTCAAACTGATCCATATTCAGAAAAACACTGAACTGAGCAGTGTATATGTAGTCCATTGACACTGTCTGTTATAAATGAAGGGAAATTGGGGGAAATTCTGTGATATGAGATGGTGTGAAAGCAGTTATTATCATGTATATTATCAATTTAATTCTCTCCTATTGTTCTGAAGATCTCCATTCAGTGTGAGTTGAATGCTTCAGTCATGGTACTTATTGGTTAGCTTGAAGTTTTTCTCAGAATAGAAACTTAGTATGTTACATTATGCATAAAAGGATAAATGAATTTCTGGCATAATTTGATTAATGCTGGAATTGCACTGTAACTGAACTGGCTCAATGGAATTGTTTGAGAGAACATCAAGCACAGCATTCCCAATGGTTTTATTCCAACTGTTTTCCTGTCACCTAGATTTGAAAAGCTTTCGTGGAAGAAGCATTTATAACTAATTTATGTTGGGACTTAAAGCCAGACTGTTTATTTTTAAATCTGCATGATTTTTGCTCTCCCTTTCTGTAGAGTAGTTCCAAGAAGAAAGCCTAGTTATAACCTTATTTTCTTGTCTGAACAGTACGGTGTTATTGGCTGGATGTGTGATTGTTTCATTGGCTGGAGCTTCTCAGAGATGCTTAATATTTCATCACAAATTGCATTGGTAAATGAACAGTTCATCTGGCTAGTTAGATTTGCCACGGCAGATGGCATGTTGCATGTGTGATGAGAGCAGGAAGGGGACAGTGCAGAGCAATAATGTAATTAGCTGTGTAAACGAGCCTCACAAGGTAAATCTCTTTAACCCCAGTGAAGAAATGTGTTCTGTGCTAAAGCCTTGGATTACTGCTCCTGTGAAACAATGTGTGCAGCTGGTCAAGCCAAGATTTCAGAAGTAATCTACTTAATTTGAAAATAGAGGGCAGCACTCCTTTCCACACCTGCCTAGCACTTTTCTGTTCGAAGTGGGAACCAGACTCAAAAATGTTGGATTGGCTCTGAGGTCCTCTACGCATCATGCAAAATAGTATCAGGTGGAGTTGTCTTAGTTCAGTTTGCAATAAAAATGCATTTCAGTGCTAGATTTGAAATGTTCTAGCTGGGAAAGAACGGCTCTTTATAAAAGCAAATCTAGATCACAGGGATTAGGAATTAAATGTAGACTGAGGTGTTTCTTTACTGTGCAGTCATGAGCAGTGTATGTGAAAACACAGTATACATGGGAGCACGGGATGCTCTTGTATTTAACCTCTGAGTGCTGTTGTATTAAACATGATTACTAGTGATGTGCATAAAACTTGAGTTCCTGCAAAACCACTGAGGCCTGTTTGTGTCTACAGATGTGTGGGAGAGTCACTGAAGGTAATTTTACATTTGGATTTGGCCAGTATTAATTTTTATGGGAATATATATAGCTTCCATGTATCATTTGAAAGCATAAAGTGACAGAATCATTAAGGCTGGGAAAGACCACTAAGATCCCCTAGTCCAACCACAACCCCAGTGTCTCTCAGTGGCACACCTACTCATTTCTTGAATACCTCCAGGGACAGTGACTCCACCACCTCCCTGGGCAGCCTGTGCCAATGTTTCATCACTCTTTCTGTGAAGAGTTTTTTCCCAATACCTAACCTGAGCCTCCCCTTGTGCAATTTAAGACCATTACCTCTCATCTTATCCTTGTTACCTGGGAGAAGAGGCCAACTCCCACCTCACCACAACCTCCTTCCAGGTCATTGCTGAGGGCAATAAGTTCTCCCCTGAGACTCCTCCAAATGAATTAACTTATAAAATATCTAACAGTTGAAATTGAAAGTTATTGAAATAATAATTCATTGCAAAGAATTATCAATCACTGTGCATTGCCTGTTGAGAAGAATGCTGAAGCTTCTAAAAAAATCTTTACCAAGTAATGTAAGTAGTAAATCCTTATTCAGCAGGGAAAACTCCCATTCTGAAAATTAAAGAAAACGACAGGCTATATAATAGCAGTCATTGTGCTGTGTATGGCATAAAACCCATACTTCTCTTACTATTTAGTATCTAATTTATACAATCCATATGGGAAATTTTTTGTACCTATTTTCAGGTGTTTCTTGTTTACTATAAACCTAAAGGGGCTTTAGTTTCTGATGAAAAGGCTTTAGAGCCTCTAAATTTTGAAAACACATCAGAAATCTTGTTTTCTGTATCAGTTTGTCATAGTGTATTCAGGTACTGTTTTTGACCTGCAAGATATAAATTATGGAAAGGGTATAAATAACAACTGTGAATCAGAAGCATTCTGAGCAATTTAGATGTGTCAGAAACATTCTTAGCAATTTAGATGTATCACAGGTAGTCAGAGGGGTTTGGGATTTTTTACTTTATTTTTTAATATTAGATATTCCGCTTGGAAGTGATCAAGTTCAGGACTCAGCCCTGAGAAACATGATGTAGCTAGCCATGCTCTGAGCCAGGGGTTTGACTGGAAGATCTCCAGGGGTTATGGAATCACAGAATGGCTTAGGCTGAAAGGGGCCTTAAAACCCATCTTCAGTGGCTGTTCTGCAATGTATTTTTACACAATGCCAAATGGGTAAATAAATACATAAATGAAAGAGTTATTTTAGCTCTTCTGCTTTTAAGATCAAGAGAAAAATCATTGCTTTGGATGCCTCATGCACCAAATCTTTCTTAAAATTACCTCTTTGGGAGGGATATAGATTTAAACAAGAGGAAAGATGTTCTGCATTTGCTGCTGAAGAAGATACTGTCTGAGACAGCAGACATTTTGTGCATTACATTTTGGACTTTGTGCAGTGCTGCCCCACTTGGCTGTGCACCTCCTTGCTACTGAAACTCCCTGAGGAATGCTCGTTGGGGGATGCTGTGAGCATCTTGGCACAGGTTGGTTGGTCCCTGCCAAGCAATGCTTGAACATGTTTATTAGGATTGTAGCTCCTTTCTTTTACCTAGGTGCTTATTTTACTGATATTTTTGTTCTACCTCTGTTACTGTGGGATTCAGCCTTATCTTCTAGCTTCTGTGTAGTCTTTCAAAAACAGGGTTGTATGAAATCCTTTATCAACTGCTAGCACGCTTCCTGCATTTTAAAATACACTTCACGTCCGTGAATGATTTGCTGCTTGACACTCCTGTGATATGTTAACATTAACAGATTTTTACTTTAGTTTTTTAATTTGCAGTCTTGGTGGCTACAGTTTCCTTGCAGGGAACACCTTCCTTGGAGCACTGAAAACAGCAGTTGTTGCTCTGCGCTTGTGTTTCATTTTCTGTGAGGAACTTCTCAGGATCTCTTGAACTTGCAGATCAGTTGGGTGCTGGTGACGAGGACAGGGGGAGCAGCCTGCTTGGGGATTTGTTTTTATAAGGCTTGTGCAGAATTAGAGAAGAGTGAGATCACAGCGCCCTTGAACACATTGAGCCTAGCCCTTCATGAGTATGGGGTCAGAGTGTTCCTTCCTAATGTATTTCCTTTTCTTCAGAGACCAGAAGCTTAGTCCATCATTTTTCCTGGATATCTGAGCAGGGCTTCTTGTGTGCAGCTTAGCAGGGAGCAGAGCTGGAGCTCCCAGTGCTTGCAGGTGCAGGGCATCACACTATTGGCAAGCAACCTTAGGTCCCTGCTTAGTTCCCATAGGGATAGTAACACCTCTGAGAGCAGGCTGCTGATGTCTGCAAAAGGAGATCCATTTCTTCAGCTGCTGGGGTTTACTGCAGCAGATAAGTGTGGCAAAGTTGTATTTCTGATGTTAAGTGGCATTGATGTTAAACTCCTACTTCATTTTTTGGATGGTATCTTGTAGAAGTGAGTGAAATGAAGTTGCACTTGCAGTACCACGTGGATTTGTTCTGCATACCCTTGTAAGGTCTGTTGGTCCCAAAACCGAGAAAGAATAGAAACTGTAATGAAATGGGCAAGATGAGGGTCTTCTTCCTTCTGCTCTTCAATCATGAAGTCATTAACATGCTTGTTTTGCACATTATCTATGTAATTTTGTGTATGTATTTATATGTATCTATGTATATGCTTGTCTCAGAAATGAAGCAAAGCTGACACCCAGAACTTTGTCCAAGTAATTGATAAGTTTGTGCTTAACTTTTAATAATGTTGCTAAGCTACAGAAAGGTGACCTGAGAAAAACCTTCATTGCATTTCAGAGGGGTTTAATTTATGTATACCCTGGTTATCTTCCTGTGATCTCATAAAATACACAGTCAATTAAAAATGTTGGTACTAGACAAGTTTATGGAAAGACTTAAGTGCTTGCTGATCCTGTAGATGTCTATTCTTAATTGCATCTTGCCTGCCTGAGTAGAATTCATACCATCCTTTTTCCTTCATTTTTGTAACGTATTTTGTTTAAAACTCTGGAATGTTCTTGCTTATTTTCAGATCTCATCAGAAAACTAGCACAGCAGAAGTTTGGAAATACACAGGGCGATTATCAAAAGGTAAATTGTCTGTGTGTATCTGCATAAAATAATGAAAACAGTGACTTTGAAATTCAGTTTTATTTCTAAAACAGTAAGTAGTATTTTAAAGCTATAACAAAAAGATACGAGAATGGAATTTGAGGACAACAAAACTGATGGTTTCTTATAAAATTTGAGACTGAAATGTGTCAAAAATGTCATGAAGAAATTTCATATGCCAGTGTAAAAAACACATACTTAAGGCTCCATCATAAATTCCAACTGTAATGTGATTGCTGTCCTTATTATGCACAAGTTGAAGCCCCTTCATATTCAAAAGTACTGCTTTTACTTAAAAATGCTTTATAGTGAGAGCCATTACTGCTCAGTTCTCATGTTAGTTTCAGCTGTTTTCCTCAAAAAGTTCACTTTACATACTGTTTCGGGTACCTTGGTCAAACTAAGTTTCCATAGTCTACTGATAAAGAATTTGTAGAGTATGCTAATCACATGAAGTATACCCTCTGTTCTCTCTTTAGGTTTGTGATTTATCTGTGACAGTTGAAATTCTTAGGATGTCTGTTAGCAAGAGGAAGTAGAACAGAGCTTGGGTCTGATTTCAGTGTGTTCTTGAGGATGGTGCCCATCTTTGAGGCAGTGTCACTGCTTGGGCCTTCATCCTTGTGCAGTGGGAGTCATAACCAGGTCCACGCAATGAACAAGTGGTTCCATATGAGCTTAGTATGGTGTTCTGACAGGTAGACGAGCATGGAGCTTGGCGTACAGGCATTAATCTGTTGTCTTGACTGAGAATGAGCTGAATGACCTTGGGATTTGCAGTGGGAAGACTTTGTGTTTCTATGCCTTTCTGACGGCAAGCTTATCACTCCAGGGGTTTGATACACTCTGCATTACACTTGAATGCTTGGATATTGTCCTCCTGCTTCATCAAGCAGCACTTGCCAATCCTATAGGCTCGTCTAGTGGGGCTTTGCCTTAGCAGTGCAACACCTGTCTATGGTCAAGGCACTCCTAGAGAGCAGCATGAAGTGGGCTTTGTTGGCTGGGCCCTTGGATAAAGTGTTAGAACGTAGGTGGTAGACATGAGTTTCAGTGTAATGATTAGTAACTACTATGTAAGTCAAGAGCAATTTGAGACTAACAGCTGTAATCTGTAGTTAAAGCCTTTGGTAAAATACTGTGTGATTGTAGGATGGCGGATACAATATCAGGTGTGCTTAAGAAGATGTAGGCCATCTATAGGACCTAATTCTGACCAGAGTATAATCCAAACCTTGAAACAATTTTGAGAATAAATCAGGGCAAGTGGAGAGACTTGCAGAAGCTAGGAGTATCAGAGAGATGTAGCCATGAAGAGCTAAGTGTGGCTGTGAATGTGCCTCTGGAGGAGCTCCCAGCAGGGGCAGGGAAATGGGGATGTCCCTGAAAGGTGCGAGTAGGAGACTGGAAACATTGTCTTGGGTTTGGTTGCTCAGCCAGAAGGAATGAACTTGAACATGATAGGCTCAGGGAGTGTTTGTTAGGATGATCTGCAAAACACATGGGTCTCCAGAGGACAGTAAGTCTTTGGCTTAGGAAAAGAATTGACAAGGGGTATGATTACTCCTGATAAATACATATATCTGGAGAAGAAACACCAGGAAGAAAAGGCTCCTATTTGGGAATACGGTGATGTTATCACAGAAGCAGGGGAAGAAGTGGGCCATGCGTGAACCCACATTAAAGGAAGGCTCACTAGTTCACCAGGGAATTGAAAGAATTAGGAAATCTAACTGCTTCTGACATTTATCTTGTTAAATTTCTGCTGCCATTCCTTCATCTCTCTCCTTTTTTTTTTTAAAGCTATTTGTAGAATGTGTTAGTGACTCAAGAGGCCCTCCCTAGTTCTGCACTATGTGTCCCTGTGATCCCAGCTGGACTCTTGCATAGATGCCTCATCATCCCCTGACAGGGGCCCTGAGCTGCCAGGATAACCTGACAGCTGAGCACAGTTGCTGTGTGCTCACAGGGACTCAGCTCATCACTGCTGCTGCTGTGACAGCCTTAGTTCTGCTGGGAGATGGCTTGCTAAAACCATTCAAAATCATACATGGTACCATATTTTTAAGAGAGGTTAATGGTACCAAATATGATTGCAGCTCTTCAAAGCATGTTGTGTAATAGAAGTTCCACAAAGATGTGTGTAATGCTGAAGAAGAAATTTGACTAGAAATTGGAAACATTCCTGATTCACACACAGCAGACTTCAGGTTGAGGGTTTGCTGTTTTACCTATGTAGCTTTTCTCTTCTGCTGTCAAGAAAAGGAAAAGCATTATCAGGTGTGAATTTGTCATATGGAGATTAATAGGATAATACTATAAGTCTGTTTTCACTGTGAAAACAAGGGGAAAATTAAGTTCTTCAGAAATTCCTGTCACTGTGTATTTCATTTCCAGTATTTTCTTGAAATACAGATGAAAAATGAATTAAAAACCTGTTAAATACACTTCCCCATTCCTTCTTGAATGCCTTCTTTTTTACTTTTGCATAATTTATAATCTCTCCATAATTAGTTGAAAGTGAATTTCCTGTGTAATCTGTCACATTCCCAAAACTGCTACTGAAAATGCTGCACTTATGCCAAAACAAAAGTAGCATTGAAAAAAAAAAATGTTAGGAATATCAGAGGTCGGTTACGACTGGTGGAATTTTTGAGAGTCACTAAACCACAAAGAAACGCAATCTCTGGCCTTCAGATGGTTGGGAATTCAAAGAAACAGATGTTTGCTACACTGATCTGCCCTGCTCTAAGATGGAAGTGTTTGTTGGACAGATCTTAGATTTCGTTTACTTACAAAGGAAACCAGACATTACCTGCTGTGTATTTTATTGTATGTAATTCTCTGTAATTACATAGTTGTGTTTCTATGCATTATTTTACTTCAGTGGCTTTTTGTTATTGTTTCTGTGTTGTTTATTGTTTTGATTGTGGTTAATTATTCATTACTCGATTTGTTTTTGTGCATGCTGCCTGTTACACACACTCTCCATTTGTTTTGACTTCCACAGCCCGAAAATGTTGTCCTGACACTCCAGGTAATGTCTTATCTGGTAGATGTACGGCTTTGACAAGAAACTAACCATGTTATGCACTGCTCCTATTAAAACACCCATAACTATTTCTTACATTTTATTTTTAAATAGTTTTTTTCCATCTAACCTATTTTAAAATGTACATTGTAGAATAATTTCTGAAGTGTTCAGCTAACTAAAAAAGAAAACAGGAATATTTTTGTGGGTTCCTGTGTAATTCTTTCAGAAAAATACCCATATTCCTCTTCCTAGTATCTTGATTGTGTTCTTCAGAAGGGAGAGCAGGTGTTAACCAGCAGTTAATAGTAATGACAATTAAAGGGAAAAAAAAAAAAACAAAACCAACACAAAAACTAGATTTCATCCTAGAATTGGTAATTAGGTCAGAAATTTGCAACTCTGCTAATGGTGATGGTTGCTGTATTTGGATCAGTTGGTAATTAGGGATTGCGAGGAAGGGCATCAGTGAAGCTGGAACTGGAGCATGATAGATAGCTTGTGTGAAATTGTAACTTATTTTGCAGGACAATACGCAGCCCCAGTTTCATCTGGGGCTGCCAAGCTGACCTTGTGCTGGCAGATCTGTAAAACAGAGGAGGATTCAAAGTACAAGCGAGATAATTATTTCTCCCAAAATTGTAGAGAATCTGGGAAGAGAGATTTATTAGGCAGGAGGGACAGCTGGGGCATGCCACCCCATGCTGCCCAGCTGTCAGACACATGGCTGGCCTGGTTTGGGCCGTGCTGCCCTGTGTTTGCAGCAGCTGTCCCTGAGAGGCTTGCAGTGCCTCACAGGCACTGTGCCCCAAGCCAGAGGGGTATTGCATTGCAGGCCTTCCCTCTCTCCCTGCCTCCCTCCCTGATTGGCACCACAATAACTGTCTTTACCTGTGGGAGCCGACAATCCACACCATTCCATTTTTCAGTCCCTAAGCAGCTTTTTCTTCTGGAGTTTGCAGAAAACTTTGCTATTGCAATCCATCATCCCAGAAGGACATCCCTTGGCTGGTCCCATGAATCTTTCCATACCTGATTAACGAAGAGCACAACATACCCTCCCACTGCAGTGCAGCATTGATGCAGGCAGCCTTGCTGACATTTATGGAGGCCTTTTGGAAACAGATGTGGGCAACATTAGATTTGTGGTCCAAGAATTTTAACATGTTCATTTTTAATCTACTTCATTTGCATCACTTTGCATTCATTTCACATGCACATATTTCTCGCCTAGAACGCATTCCTGTAGCTTACTTCCTAGTGCTCTCATTAAATAACTGTTAGCTGTTGGTGTCTGCAATGTTACATATATTTTTGTTGCAAAAGTTGTTGATTATTGACAAAAACACCAGGCCCATAACCTCATAGATGTAGTAGATGGTTTAGTTTTTAGTTTAATTGTTATTAATTTGCTCTGTATGATTGCAGTGACTGTGTGATACCTGCTATTACCACTATTTTTGTCTGAATTGCAGGCCATCTACTATGAGATCGGTTTTATAGTCTCCGCAGCCTTGGGATTGCTATTTATTTTGTTACTGCCTCTTGTGGGACTTTGCTTCTGTATGTGTCGTTGCTGTGACAACTGTGGTGGGGAAATGCATCAAAGACAGAAGAAAAATGCTGACTGTCAGAGGAGCTGTTTTGCAACATTTCTTTTTGTTGCTTCTTTAATAATAAGGCAAGTGTAATAGAACAACACAAAGCTTGGTATAGCACTAATTTTGCAGTGCCATGTGACATATAATGTTACTGTATTAGCCTACGGGTACAGAAATGATTTTATTATGCTAAATAATATTAGTACTTATTAAAGAAAATGCGACTGCATTATAAAAGTGCTGCTGCCTTCATTATCCCCAGGTCACTATGTGTTCACTTGGGAGGAATGCAGATACGGAACGCAGCAATTAAGCCTGAATGTGACAAATGAGGTTTCTGCCAGTCTTAAAGTGGCAATTGCAGAATGTTGTGTTAAACTCTTGAATAAATGATACTGTCCTATGTTCAGTCCATCCCATAGAGAACCTGAGGTACAACGTACTGTTTTGTTCTTGAAAGTGGTGAGAAAAGCCATTGTGTGACCTCCTACGGTATTTGTCTAATAGATTTTCTTATAAGTTCAAATTAATGGGTTTTCTTCTGGGCGCTGATAGAATTGTTTAAGCCATGCATGTACTGACTGTATATGCTTGAGTTTAGTTACATTTTGATGCTGATGGCATGAAGAGTATTAGCATCCTCTTGCTCTGTGCTGGGCATGTAGTGAGTAATGAGGGACTGCAGCCCAGGCTTTTATTTTCCCTGCAGATGCTTTCAAAATATATTGTTTGCTTTCAGGTGGTTGTTTGTTTGTTTTGTTTTGTTGTTTTGTCTCTTTTTTTAGTTTTCCTTCAACTTCTTCATTTTTTCACATGCCTGTTTTTCTTATTTTCTCATATTCCAAAAAACCCATCACGTCTTTTCATCTGTACTATGTGAGTGTTCAATCTGGTGGGACTTACCTTGTCACTTCACTGCATCCTTGATTTCTTTTTCTTTTTACAGTTGTCTGTCACGTTGAATTAAGGCATTCCTTATGCTTAACTGTAGCACTTGGGGATACCCTGTATTAGATCACGCTCTATTCTGCCAGATGTCACTGACAAACATGACACTTAAATAACCTGAATTCCAGAAAGCCAGAAAGTACAGCAGGTGATACATCCCTGCCGCAGTTACAGGACAAAAGTTCTTCTTAGTGCAGCAGTGCTCAAAGAAAATAGATTATGAAGTTACCCTTCAGCATGCTGGAGCTTCAGGGAGCTGACAGAGCTTGCCAGCACCTTTACATCATGTCTCAGGACACTGTGTTCGAGTTGTAGTGCCTGAGGGGATGTTGCCTGTCAGCAGAGAGTGTATTAAGGGATCCTTCCCCTGTCAGTCTTTGACTGGTGTGTTTGCTGCCAGCTGTTGCTGTGGTTTTAAGCAAACCCCAGGTCGTGAATGGGAGATCAGTGTGCTGTACTAATACACTTTTCCAGGGCAGGGGAGACTGCCTCTTTAACTCATCTTTTGTATCAGGCATCAGGAATGTCAGGTGCATACCCCAAGGGAAGGGTAGGCTTGAGCTTTCTCCACAGGCTGCCATGGGCAGAGATGATCCCATAGGACTTGCAGCTGAGTCTGTAATGCTGTAAGTGCTGTGCAAGGCAAAGAGGGGCTTTGTACAGCTTGTATTGAATCTCAGCCTGGATGAGGCAGGTCTGGCTCTCGAATTTCCAGTATATGGCTACACAAAGGGAGCCTGCTGCCCTTCCCAGGTCTTCCTTAAAAAGGGAAGACAGGGTTCTATGCCCGGATCTATTTAAATCCATGGCAGCTTGCTTATTACTGTGCTGGAGTACAAAGGAGAGCTACGCTGGTAGCCATCTCTCCTCCCCACCCACCTCACACAAAAAAGAGAGCCTGAGATGTACCTGTTTCTTCATCTCATATACTGTTCTCAGCCCAAGTCTCTTTGTGGGTGCATTTCTACTCTTCTCCCCATTTACCTTGAAGTTTCAGCTCAGTTGGAAGATTTACCTGTAGTTGCTTTTCCCACATCCACACTTCTCACAGATTGGACCACAGCTTTGTACATTAGCCATGTCAGTAACATGAAAGAGTTCTATCCTGAGCAAGTAAAACGCTTCTGGCTAATTGCAGACACAGCCAGAAGAGCAGACCTCGCTCCTACTGGGTGACATAAAGACAGATCCAAACTGTCTTTTCTTGGCTGGGAGAGTAAGATCAAATGCATGATGGAAGAGTATTAGCAGGGAAAAGATGTTGAGCACAGAGCTTGCAGTAGACAGCAACTCCTGGAAACTCTGGTAACATGTGGATGGCTTTTCTATGTGTCAGTGTGCATATTCACACCAGCCTGTGTATGCTGTTAGTTCAGACTTTAGGAGATATCAGCTAGCAGATTTTATCTTCTTACCTTTCCACTGATGGTGCTCTGGATATCAAGATGAGGGTTTAAGTTTACTGAGAAGTTGTGTAAAGAAATGAAAAAGATTACGTTATTTTTCTTTTCTAAATAAAGCAGACAAAAAGCTGTTGTACAGAGATGTGCTCTCTGAAGGCAGCGTGTGCTTGTTACAGTGGGGTTTCCTCAAGAAGAAGTATAAGGAAGCAAGAAGGAGTTGTGTTTATGTACTCAGTTGTTTATTTTAAAGTACATAGGCCGTACATTCCCTAGAAGATGCATTTTGTGTTTAAAATACTTCTCTTGGTAGGGCGAGTCTGAAGTATCTCATGGTTTTTGTAATTTCATTTTCCTGTATTGATATTGCCATACAAAGTTGGGACATTTTAATTTATTTTTAGTGAAAAATGTATGTGCCAGTGCCAAACTTGATTGATACCAGTCATAGGAACTACTTTGGCTGATAGGACAGACTAGCATGTGGTTGGTTTCCTGTCCTTCAGAGAGATGGTGGTGTCGAGTTCTCTTTTAAAGTTGTAGTTACATGTATGAAGTTGTGGTTGTTATGTATGATGTGCTAGGCAAAGCTAAGTCTAATGGAATGGAAACAGTATTGGTTTCTTGACAAATCCCTCTCTGAGGCTTTGTAGAAAGCATTTGGGCTGTGTGGAATTGATAACATTGTTCAGAACCTGGAAGTCAACCTTAATCAAAAGATTTGGTGAGCAGGTTAGTGCAGAGAGCTCCCATCCACTACTTTATTGTGTCTGCTATTTGGTGGTGAGGAAGGTGCCATTTACCCAGTATGTATTTCTGTTCTGTCAGTTGAATTTTTTAGCAAGCACAGCTAAAGAAAAGGTTTAGGACCCCCCTCTAAGTGGAGTAATGACTTCTGTATCTTGATGACACCTGACTAGGAGCTGAGCGTGGAGGATGACTCCTGAGCACCTTGTTTAAACAGTTGTCAGATGTCCTTTTTCTTCCTCCTCTATGCTTTTCTCCTTGTAGCTGCTTACTGAATGTTGACTCAAGGTTCAGTTATATAATAAATAGATTTTTGTTTCCTCTCTCGTGCTGTGTATTTGTTTAGTTGCATTCAGAATGTAGCTGCGGTTGTTCCGGATGCATCAGCTGTATAAAGTGTCTCCCCCTGTCCTGTGTCCTCCCACCCCTTCCATTTAGGAGACTGAAGAGAAAAATGATCATGCTCAAATCTCACAAAGTACTGTTTTGTTAGCTTGAAATTGACCTTTCTAGCCTGTGAGCATAACTCTGAAAAGGCATAAAAACGCTGGCAGCCCAAAGAACAAAGATGGCATTATAAACTGAGTCCACAGAGGGACACACAAATGTTTGCTTTTCCTGATAGCTTCAGATAGTTTGCCTTCAGATTTGAGGAGGAAGAAAAATATTTGACTGCCTTAATAGAAAAATGTTTTCAAAACCATTAGCATTACTGTAGAAAGAAGACAAATTATATGTTGTATGTGTCCAAAGTGTAAATCATTTACAAAATGCAAGCCATTGGAGGTTGTTCAGGTTCTTGACATTTTGTGCATCCTAAGTTCATTGTTCTTTGGTAGTAGCTGATGTTAATGGCTGCACAAGGGCCTGGCCATGTTGGAAATATAGCTGTCCCTTGCTTGCTGTTAGTTAAGTAGTAATGAGAATGTTGGTGGCCCTTTGTTAGTGAATTCTTTTGGGGAAGCTCGTAGTAAGCATTAAAGGCAGGGCTGAAACTCTGGTACAGGAGGAAGCCATCTCTAACTTTGTTATGCTCTGAAACCGGACTTTTCATACCGAGTGTTAGCAGCAAAAAGTCTTGTACTTGAGAGAAGGCAAGCCTTCACAATGTTTGGGAAAGTTAAAATAGGAAAAGCGAAATACAGATGAAGATTTGTTTGGGATCACTGATAAAAAGAAGAGATGAGCCTCATCAGTGTTTGCTCCTGTCTTGCTGAGATGCACATATTACATTATTCTAGGTATTCACCATCCACCATTTGATTTCTCATTTGAGTGCCTATATTATGGCTTACTTTAAGCTTAAATTCTCTGGAGCAGGAATTTTATTTGCCCAGTAGGGAGGTAGTATAAATTTCCTTAAAGTCCTATTTTAAAATATTAGGTCTTCTTAATGCCTTTACATGAAGTTTGTCAGTTTGGGAGGAGTGCAGTGCCTTTTTGTGATGGTTGCTCCCTTCTGTCGTTTGGATGCCCATAATGTTGGTTTCAGTATACTGCCTAATTACTAGTGCTGAGCTGTTACACTGCAGCACAGCCAAGGGACTGCACTAATATGCCATCCAGAAGTGCCTGTATTGCATCTAGCTGCAGGCTTCAGGCAGTGCTTCCCTTTGGGGTTGCGTCATGCCCCTGATGAGTGGTTCTGTGCTGTCTACCAGTTAAACCCTACAGCACTGAGTGGGTTTGTGTTCAGCCCGCTCTGGAGCTCTGACCACTGCATCCCTACCTGAGGCCGCTCTGCTGGTCTCCTGGTGCCTGTAACTGCAAAGGGTTGTTCCCAATTGAAAGGTTAGCTGTTGTGTGTATGAGATGGGTTTAAAACAAACAAAAAAAATCATGCTTCTGTTTATCTTAGATCTAAGCTAAACAAAAACAAAACAAAAACCTAAGTAGTTTGTATGCTGTGAAAGATTTTGGAGGATCTCATGGGATTTTTAATTGCCTTTTTATCTGATGTTTGTGCAAATCTACTGTGTTTTGATTAGAATTTTGCAGTGGGGATGATCCAATAGGAAATAATTAGCGGCAGTGCTGATTGTGAGTCTTATCCTGCTTCCTACCTTTTGTTTTATTATGAGGAAATGTTTATATGTTTTTTAGAGCTAATGGGAACTATTTTTAAAAGATGTATATAATTATGTAAATAAATAGAGCCATTATGAGCAAACATTGCTAAAGTTTTCAAATGTAAAATATTCCTTTTCATAGTTATTTTATGAACGTTTGCTTGTGGCTATGTCAGCAATAATGATAGTGGTGAAAGAGTGTAACGCTGATGAGCTGCATACGATTTACATGTTTGCTGATGCTGCCAGTGCAGATGGGTAAGTGTCTGTAAATTTATTAACTTCTGAAGTGTGTGGGTTAACACTGCTTTTCCGTTTTCTTTAGTAGCACCATATCTGCCCTGACAGCTAATTCCTCTACTTTGCCAAGTGGTGGATATGAGATATCACAGTAAAAAAGACAAAGCGTAAACTTAGGGAGACCTTTATTTTCATAACATTAGAGGGTTTTTTTTGCTGTATCTTTTGTTCTGGTTTAAAATGTTAGGGCAGGCATTCACTGTAATAAATATTTTATCTCTGTTTTTTGTAGCGTTGGAGTGCTTTGTGCGTATGCTGCCAACCAACACTTAACTAGTCAAGTCCGAGGAGCAAAGAAACTGGTCAACAGTAATTTTAAAGATCTGAAAGTTTTCCTTAACGACACTCCAGCGGTAAAGAATTTTTTCTTTGTGGGGAACGAGGGTGGGGGGGAGAAGTATAAGGAAGAAGTATTGCAGAAAATAATTGTTTCGTTCTGTTTGATATAAATGACAACCACGGCGTGGTGTTAGTTCTTTGTGTGTCACTCTCATAAAGTAGAGTAAATGAGATGTGGTTAGAAGCTTTCACGTGACCATACGTGTTTAAGAACAAACATTATTAGAGCAGCCTTTGAGCTACATTGCATCTGAGAAGCGCAGTTTAATTTTTCAATATTGGGAGTTGATCTGTATACAGTTATTAATTTGAGCAATGTGTTGTGACAGTCTGGTGATGCAGGTGTATGTCAGGAAATGGAGGTTACATAAATAAACTCTTGAGATAAGGTGCCTTTTGTGGAGCTGCCTTGGGGCGCAGAGGGAAAGCTTGCATTGAAAGATAAAACCGATGGTCTCAGAACCCACTAGATTCCTGTTCACTGAGCGATTATAGTCATAGGCATGTGATAGGAAATATCAGAGTAGAAGATCTTGTTACATGGAGGAAACTATTCTAATAGAGAAAAAAAAGCGACGCTAGCTAAAAAGTTGAGAAGAACAGTAGAACTATGGAATTTAAGTGTCAGGACTTGAACATTCGTGCCAGGAGTTCCTCAAAGTTTCAGTTATGTAGTAGGTTTTTTGTTCATATGCAGAATTATTAAGTTTTCTTTCTTAGCCTTGATAGCACTTGATTATGCAATCACTATAAACAACTTACGAGTCGTTTTTGACAGATGAGGTATCACCTGTCTGATATCATGAGACTGATATCATGTATAGACATGCGCATGTAAGGATTTCTTGAAGTTAAGGACTTCCATTTCTTTAACAAGTTATGGAATGCGATTCATTGGCTATAAGCTCTGAAACCCTAACTGATGTCCTTGCCTTGTGAGTATGAGGTGTATAACTTATAGGAGGATTTGAAAGTAGTCACATGTAAAGAGTTCTTGTCATAGCAGATTAGCAGACTACATGAATGCTGATGCTAACACTATTAGTTATGGGAATCGCATTTTGTCCATGACATTGCTGGGAACAGCGCAAGCCTTACAGACCTGCAAAATGTTAGCCCTCAGGTTTGTTTGGGAAAACCAACCACCATCACAAAAAAGCCTACATCTTTCTTGGTGGGAAAAGCTCTTTTTCCTCTTTTCTCTTTTGTTTGAAAAAGAAAAAAAAAAAAAAGAGGAGTCTGTCTCATACTTCATGATTTAATTACATCCACTGCTGTATGATGTAAGGATTGTTTTGTGGGCGTTTTTTTAGTTTCTTTTTTTCTTTACTCCACTGAAAACTTTAGGCTGCAAGCCAGATACACTTGTGTACATATCTGAGTCATTTCTGTTTAAAATTGGAAGCATGTTTACTGTACGTATTAACTTCTGCATGACTCGGTTAGGATTTATACTGCATTACTTTAAACATACAGAAATCAATCAAAGTTACTTCATACCTGTAGCAAGATTTCCTCCAGGAAGAGTTATTTAATAGCCTTATGTACAGAACCAGGAAGTGGTGATAACTAAGTTGATATTTTATATTGATGTAGCGCCTTGGTGGAACCCAAGTTGCAACTGGACCAGATCTGTTTGTCAGTGAAAACCATCTGCGTTAAGGCAGAATGACCAGCTCCTTTTGTAAGGGAAACTATGAGAGGCTGCCCCGTAGAAGCCAGTCTGGGCTATGAATTGCTTCAGAATCACTATCCCATAAATTTGCTGCACAATTCTTATTTCAAGAGAAATCATCTTTTTTACTAGAAAATCAAATGAGGAGGATGAAGACATGCACAAATGTACTGTGCCTGACTGACTTGAAGTCTTTGTGTTGCACAGTTCCTGCTACTTAACATTTTTACGAAGAGTCTTCTTCCCCAGAGATCTTCCAGTACATTTCCCAATAAAACCCATCTTTTTATGTGCAGTTGTGCCGAGCAGGGTTTTAAAATATTTGGTTAACGGAAAGCAGCAGAACTCCGTAATTTGGGGGAAGGGAGAGGATTACTGCACAAATATTTGGATTGTTTCGAAGTGGCAATTTCTGACTCATTATTTGAAACTATTACTTTTTTTTTTTTTCCAATTACTTTAATGGTTTTTCATATCATCTTTTTTTTTTCAGCAAATTGACTACTTGGTGAGCCAGTACAACACAACTAAGGATAAAGCGCTCTCTGACCTAAATAGTAAGTACTTTGATTTAGAGGGGGTTAGTGATGTGTTGTTTACTTAAAGCCTTCAGTAAGATAATGTAAACAGCTCATAATGCAAAGTGAAATTTGAATTACGATTATATGGTTTGCAAGCATAATTATTGTTCTTGGTGTTAAATGAGACTAAAATCTGAGATTCTATCCATATAAAATGACTTGGAGCTGTTGTAATGCAGACTATTTTCTGAAATAAGTCTTTTGTTAAATTGCTTACTGAATAAATCAGGGTAGTATTTTGTCCCTTTTTAACAATTCAATAGCCACTAATACTTGTGTTTTTTTAGAGTATTATTCCCAAGTTTTTACTGTGGAGCCAAATTGAAGGAGAAGAGCTGTTAGCTGTTGCTGTGGTTACAATAACTGTAGATCTCTGCATTTGTTTATTTTTGTTGTTGTCTCTTTGTCCTCTGCTCAGCTCAAAGTTGAGATACACATTTATCTTCTTTCTAAAGCTGCTTATTGTATTTGGCATTTCAGGATGAGCAGTTGAAGAACAAGAAATAACACTTGAAATACGATTGCTTCACCTTCTCCTTCAGTACAGTCATAATAGGAGGCATCATCTTTTAAACCTCTCAATAAACAGAAAACCAAACCACTGAATTTTTTCAGAATTTTCAAAAATGGTGATAATAGAAAAGGGCAATCATAGTCAGTATAGATTAGAATTCAGTATACATTATTAACATGTACTGATAAGCATGTCTGCTTGTGTACAGGTCTGCATTTCAGACTGAAGTGCAGAGCAGAAATATCAAAACTGATTGTGAACAGGATGGAAACAAAGATAGTAACTTTTGATTCCTAGAGTCAATACTTTGGTATCAGTTTTAAAGCATGTTATAAGGTCAGTTTTCAGTGCAGCAAGCTTGACACACCTTCAAGTCAGTGTGTCAATTAAAGTTTACTAAAGCACACTGAAGGCAGTAGCCAAAGCAGTATTTGCACATATTCCTAGCTATTTCTGTCCAAGAACACTCATGTCTGAAAAACTGGGCATTGTATAAGCCTTTAAAAACAAGAACACTAGCTGAAAAAGAAATTAGTATCTGCACTTCAAGTACTAGCTTCTAGCTTTCAAACCAAGAATTCAAATTAAATATTTATTTACTTTCGGTGCAAGTTTAATAAGTTAGCTTATGGGAAACTAACTGAATCTGTGATAGGACTGCTCATCAATAAATAAAGATAGCTTTTATTTTCTTGTAAAGTACTGAGATACCAGAATTAAGCGTGTGACACCTGAGGACAAAAGGATTTCATTATAAGGGAGTCAACAGTAAAATAAACCTTGAGAGAAATGTAGATGAATTCGATTTGCCCACCCTAAAGAAACACTGAACGTCTTTTGTGCTTGATAAAAATTCTCATCCCAAGCTAGAAGTGGTGGTCTTGACAGTAATGGATGCTTCTGTAGCATTCAGTATTCCAATCTCATCAGGAGCAAAAGCTCCAAGAGCTGTTTACTGTAACCTGAATACAGAAGAGACCCAGGAACTACCTGAAGTTGCATTAAGATGCTTCACCAATCTCAACTCTGCTTCTGTCTGTCTTTTGCGTACACTCCTTCTCATTTTTGCTGAACTAAGATGATTTCTGCTTGTGCGCAGTGAGGCAGGAGGGCTTGGAGGGAGGAGATGGATCTGCGTGAGCCTGAAGCCAGCACTGAATGCTGATGGCAGGCTGGCAGCCATGCATAACACGCTTAAGGGATTTTGGCAAGGATGGTTGTCAGGTCTGGGCTGTGGGTCACCTTGACACATCAGGAACAGGAAAAGGGAAAATAAACTATTTTCTTCTTTTTCTTGCACTACAGGACCATAGCTTGTAGTGAATGAGTATGCCACAAAATTCCTGTCAGATGTTAGACCTTGTTAAGACTACTTGTGAAAATCTGTTTCCATAAAATGTAGTAATTGCCATTAAAAAAAATGCGTCAGGCCTTAGAGAAATTGTAGCACCTCATGTATACTTTGTTCAGTAAGAGATCAATAGCACCTATACTAAAAGGTACCTAAAGCTGAACTAGGATGTGATGATTTTTTCATCTGTCCGTGCTGCAGATGTTGGACCTTTGCTTGGTAGCAGAGTTCAAGAGCAGCTGGGGAAAGAAGTACGTCCCGCACTTGATGCAGCTTTGACAATGGCAGGAGGTAAAGATGTGCATGTTCTTGTATTAGTACTCTGTTGCCACTGTAAAACAAGCTTCATTTTTTTGATGCACCACGTGAGATTGCTTTATGCAGTACCATGGCTCTACTTAGTGTTTTTCAACTTGCCTTGATGTTCCTTTTAAAATGTGGTTATCCAATATTCTGAGATTTATAATTGTATTTTAAAAGTAAACAAAGACATAAGTGCCATTGTTGATGTCTAGTTTCAGCAGTCATTGAAGGCAAATGAAATCTGCAATCCCCACTTCAGGTGCTTGTTCCTTTCCAGGGATTATAAAGGAGACTAGGAAAGCTGTGCTCTCAGATTTGTCTGTAGTTCTTTGCAGGTTAGTCTTTGACAGGTCTATGATTGAGTGCCATCAGTGTCAAACCTAGTATGAGAGTGCCAACAATCATCATTTCTTAATTGTATCTTTGAGTTCGGTGTTGCTTGTGCTTTGTTCCATCTCCTTTTAAAGAAAATATTCCTTTATTCTTTTTCCTTTTGAAGGTTTTCTTTTTTCAGGAATCAGGTACACATTATAACGTGAAAATCATACTTAAACTTGAGTCACTTGGTGGGTTTTTTAACCCATGAATTCTCTTTTGAATTCTTTCTCATTCATTCATCATCATTCTCCTTTTTTGCTTTATTTCTCTTATTTGTCTTGAAGTCAAAGTGGAAAGGGCTATCAAAGGTAAAAAAAAAAAAGAGAGAGCACCTTGTGTTGTGTGAAGTGTGCTTTATTTTCGTACACTTGTGCATTTTTAGTTGTATCTGTGTGGTTTTTTTGTCTTAAAACTACTGTTTAGTGTTCTTTTGTGTGATTGGGACAAAATCTAAAGGCAGATAAGTGTTAATGTGCATAAGTGCTTAGCTGATGCAACTTGATCTCTTTTCCTTTCCTTGTGCAGCCATGTAATTCTTGAATTGCGCTACAACTGACCTTAAAAATACTATTTTGTGGATATGGGCTTTCCTTTATATTCTGATAACCATTGAAATTCTTTATTAAAATAACCAGGTTAGAAGAAAGAGGAAATGAGTAGAAAAGAGTAATCTGAAAAGTGGGTAGAATCTAAGTAAAAGTAGGTTGAGCACATTAATTTGTTTGTAGGAGAATGTAAGTAATCTGTTTTTATGAACAATAAATTAGTATTTGGTGCTAGAGTATTTTTCTGGGTGGGATGGAAAGATAATTTAAATCAGTATTGTCAAGAAGCTCTTAGTTTTTACACATGCGTATTTACACTTTCCCTCTGTAATGGTATCTAGTTTCTAACAAAACTTTTTTTTTAAAATGATGTTGCATTCTTGCAGCCATCAGAGAAACAAAGGAAGCACTGGAAAATGTGAGTGTCTCTGTAGAAGTTTTGCAGGAAGGCACCGAGAAGCTTCATGGAAATTTGACAGATGTTAAAATGCACCTGAGCAACACCCTCAATGATTCTGCATGCACTGCAGCTCAGGCTGCCTCAACTTGCAATATCATCAGGAATTCATTAAATCAACTGAACATTAATGCCAATTTCAGTGGGGTAAGAGAATGTTTTCAGACTCACAGTGTGATTGCCTTAAATAAGCCTGCTAGTATTTCTGCACGTTAATGGCTCAGTGTATGCTGGCACTTGTATGATAAGTGACCTTCACTAACTCTGTGTTTCTGGGTAATTACAGGCACTGTTCTCATTTTCTGTGTAGAAAAAAGTAAAATGTGTGTCAAGCAGCTACATTAAAGTGCTGCTATGGGCAGGAAAAGAATCTGCCCTCCCAAAAATGCTGAAGTTAAGCTTTGCTTTTGTACAACAAAGGTTTCAGGGGTATGTTACAAGGATTCTATTGCAAACAGTCTTTCTAGTTTCTTTACCCTTCACTCCTATCTTTGAAATATTGAGTAAAGTAGTAAGACTGCTGCTTTGATGTGACTTAAGGATGCTTTTTGTTTCCTAGTTGCCGGGGGTGAGCTCACAGCTTGCGAAGGTCAATGATGTCCTTAAAATAGACCTTTCTAGTCTGGTTCAGAAGGTATGTTTCACAACAAGCTTATAAACTCATAATTAATACATTGGGATACATGAGTATCCATTGTTTTCCCTTGGCTTTCCCAAGCAGTATTCTGTTGTTCCCACCTCATCGTTGCTTATGGTAGATATCTCTGTGTATTATTCCATTGTTTGACCAAGATTTAGTGTTTAAAGTTATGAAAGTGGTGCTTTACATTCGCAGGATATTACATGTCAAAAGTGTGTAGCTAATGGTCTATTTGAAAGAAGGATCCTTAAAGAGCAAAAAGGCAGAAAGGTGGATGTGCTAGCAAGCTCTATATTTTTGGTTCAATATAATAATAATTAAAAAATAAAAATCCATGGTCCTCTAATCAAACTGTAGCGTATTCCCATCATCTTGAAATATGCATATTCAATCTTAAATCTGGTACAGTGGATCTAATACAATTACTATTAATATTTTTGCAAATCTGGCATAGTTAGAGCAGTGTAGGAACCTAGCAACCTGAAAACATTTGCTAGGAATAAAAGGATGGTGTAGGGGACTGCAGGCTGTGTGCAGCCTTGCTTGCCTATGAAGGGATCAGGTTTGCAGGAAAAAGCTTCAAGCTTCCACTGCAGTAGCTTCTTCTTTCTGTCAGTGTGAGCTACTGAGCTTGGTCCCCACAGCATTTATCCTTCCTCTCCCCTTCTTACTGAAGATTACAGTGTTATCAGAGGTAGCTGGATTTCATTGTTTGTAACAAACATTTCGTGTTAAAAAGGCATAGGATTGCAGAGGGTGTTTTACTGGTATGCATTTACTGGTACTCCACTTAGTGAGTCTTCATTTATATGTTAGTTTTGTAGCAGTGAGAAGTGTCAAGCAAAAGTAATGCAGACTTTGAAACGATTGTGACTGATGTGTGTGTATTTAAATGTAGACATTTTATAAGGAATACCCTGGCGAGTGAATGAAATCTGAAATGCACCTGACTTTATATTTTGCTTTGACCTTTTCTAATGCACAGTGATAAGGTATGTTTTTCTTGGTATTACCACATGTATTTTACTGTCTGTGGACTTTCAGTTTTTGTCACAGTGGAAAAAATTGCAAGTAAAGTGTCTGTGAGAAACTTATTCTAATTTTTCCAACTTTTATTCTTAGGGTTATGCAGCATTTAATGATACTCCAGACTTAGTAGTGAATCAGACTAAGAACATCTTATCAGGTGAGGACAACGGAAACTGCCTTTCCATTTTAACTGTTTAATGTTAATGCTTTTGCATCAGTTACAGATTCATTTGTTTTCTTTTATTGATAATATATTTTCTGGGCAAAAGGGTATCAAAAATTAAGTCTAAATCTTCTTTTAAGATTTGGTGCCATGAAAAGCATAGAAAGTAAGTACATCTCAATGTAAGATCCAAAATAAAGTCTAAAAATAGGCCATATGCTATTTTATGGAAGAGTTCTGTTTGCTGTACTACTTTGTACTTCTCAAGTAATGAGAAATAGTGAGATCCCAACCGCATTCTAATATTTACATTTGTTGGGTTGAAAGACTAGTTTGCATGAGCAGTAGTGTAGCTATGATGTATTTAGCTGCTTAGTTGTTTAAACAAACAAACAAACAAAAAAACTCCACAGCAACAACCAGCTGATCCTGCCCGCTGCTGTATTGAAACATAGCAGATATCAAAGGGGAGGTAAAAAATGTACCTTAATGCCTGTTTAATAATGCTTTATTTAATACTCTGATTTTAAACTGTGATTTTTTTGACAGTACCTGGACACTTGACACTGACTGAAATGTAGTATAATGTATGCATACTAATCTGTTTTAATTTTTGTTCTTGCATTGTGGACCTGTTCTGCATAAATATACAGCTGTTCCTTGTAAGTTTTTCTTTTTTTTTTTTTTTTGGCAAAATAAGACACAGTATGTATAGAATTGTAGTATACTGTGTGAACTTGCCTAAAATGAGCCAGTTTTCTGAAAATGTGATGTAGTTTTCATTAGGAAATCTAACAGATTTGCTCATTTTCAATAACTGCCGATATCCATAAACACAGACCATCTTAATTAATCCATTATAATTTCTGCACTTTTTTGTTGTTATAAAACCTGAGTTTCATTATCAAATCAAACAAAACCAGTAGTTCTACTAGAGAAATTTCATGTTCATTTGTTAATTTTTTAATGAGCATTTTGGTATCTGGTTGAGCTTGATTGGAAGAAAAACATCAGAACACACACCTGAAAACATGTCCAGGTGTTGGTGGAGGAGGAGGAAGTGGTTTGGTCTAGTAATTGGCAACCCTGCACATAGCAGGGGTGTTGAAACTAGATGATCGTTATGGTCCTTTTCAGCTCAGGCCATTCTGTGATTCTATGAAGGTGCTGCCTACTACCAAGTAGCAACCTCTAGTTATACATTCTGCAGTTTCTCCAAGTTGAGAGAAGGGGTAGAGTAGACAGAAATTGCTTTTTACAAATAAAGAACATGTATGATAAATGAATGAATCACGTCTTTGTGTATCTAAGTAGTGTGTATCTAAATTGTAAACACAGGGTTTCTTCATAATTTGGGAAAAAAATTGGCTTAATTGATCTTTATCTCAAGAGTGTTGCTAACTAATTGGAATGAATTTAGCTAATCTTTTTAAATGAGATTGGAAATAAGTGGTATAGATTATCAATCTAAGCAGTCTAATTTATTTCAGTGTTGTATTCCCAAGGGATGAAGTTTAAATAGATTTTGATCTTCTCTTTCATAAACCTGGTGGCTAATTGTCTCACTCAGCGTTACCATTTGCAGTGTTGCATGAAAAGCAAGATTTAAGCTGGCAAGATAAGCGATTCTGGCTCAACGTCTGCATCTTTCATCATTAAACTGAATGCTAAATATAAAGTGTGTGTTTTTAAATGCCACTGTGTTACTTTGAAGCTAAATGCTTTTGTTGCTTGCTTGTCTTTTCCTCATGCTTGTCTTCATGGCTTGCCTTGTTATATGTGCAGAACGGCCTAACAGCATTTTATGGCGCATACATGGAATGTAAATTTCTTCTGTGAATCTGTAACAGTGAAATACATTTGTTCTTTTAGATATCAAAAATGTGCTGGAATCCATTGGTTCAAATATCAGTAACTTCACTAAAGGTCTCCCTGTCCAGAAGATTATAGCAGATTTGACAGTATATCTGACACAGAGTGAAGCGTATGTTCAAGACTATTTTCCAGTAGTGGAGCAGTACGATTTCTACAGGTACAAACATACTAAATAGGAAACAATGCAGGAGTGAAGTGCTATCTATGGTTAATGCAGTAGCATGTAACTAATGTGTTAATGTAGTATTTTAATATTCTGAAAGGACATTGAAACTATTAATGATGAAGAGTGAAATCAAGATGCTGTAAAGCAAGTTTTTGGGTGTTTTAGTAAAGGCCCCGACTGCAGCAAATCAAGCTGGGTGCTGTTCCAGTATAGAGCAGGAGATGACTTCTACTCTGCAGGCTTTCCTATCTTCTTTAGGAAGGATATATGTCAGAAGATGTAATAAATGAAGAAACAGGTAGCTTCATAATGCTAGGGTAACTCTTTTTTGGGGGGGGACTTGTTTTTGTTGAGTTGCAGGCAAGGTGCTGGACTTCCTACTGCAAAGTAGTAGTAGCAAAGATTTTTCTTCCCACTTTGTAAATCTTTATTCTTGTTCAAATTGATGTAGTATTTGTCCTTGGGTCTATTACACACATTCTTTCTGTTTGAGACCTGTATGATTTCTATAATTGAAAAATAATTTCATATTTTGAAGCATAAAGTTTTTTATTTCAAACTGTTTACTATGTCTAGAATTTATTTCAATCTTCAAGCTCATCAAGTTTTCCCTACATTTTGACATTTCTGTTGACCCCTTATCAAAATCTGCTTGTGCTTTAATCCACTTCACTGCTACAGAATACGTGTGCTAATGGTTTTAATGCGGTGTTAAATGAAAGCGAGAAGGAGGCTGTCCCTTAAGAACCCTTTTTTGTAGTCATAATAACCTTTCCCTTAGCCTATTCAATACCTGCTAAGTTTTTGTGATGAGACTTGAAAAGGAATGTAAGAAATATAAGCTGGGAACTATGATGGTGGAAGAAAAATGAAAGAGCAGAGGGAATTGGGGAAGGATAAAAAGCTAGGAGGAGATGCGAAATGTGTGAATAAATGAATGTGCTCCATATATGTGACTTGGAAATATTACATAACTGTATTAAAAAGAGCTAAAGTTCTGTTCTTATCCAACATCTTTCTCCTGATCAAATTCTATAAACTGCTCATAAGGTGCTCTATGGAAGCACTCCAGAACATTACATAAAGCCTAGGTTTTAACAGCTTCAAATAAAGTTATTTCCAAATTCAGGCCCAACATAATGGTGAGCAAAATGTAGTAAGACCTACGGCAAAAGCAGTTTTGTACTTCATGACTAATCACCAATCCATATGCATAAATTTCTTATTTGCTTCTTGAACAAATTAAGATTTGACACAGCAGAGGCAGATTCTCATGGTTTGTTTCACTACGAATTTGACACTGCTTGTACTGCGGTGTCTTGGACCTTAGAACACCTCTAAAGTTTGTTCCCCAGCCCTTCAGTAATCTGTAATCAGAGACTGGATTCCTAGCCAAAAATGTATGCTGGTGTAAGAAAAGAGGATTTCTTTTGTTGACACAACAATTGTTGCCCAGCAAGAACCACAGATGGGCCAGTTAGGAATACAGCATTGCCTGAAGTATTCTGCAGGTCTTCGGTGTGTTCTTTATTTGCACATAACCAGGCATTTGGGCTTTATTCCTTAGGTGGCTGGGTTGTCTCATTCTCTGCTGCATGGTGGTCCTGATTGTGATCTTTTACTATCTTGGATTGCTGTGTGGAACCTGTGGTTATGATAAACATGCTTCTCCAACAACCAGAGGCTGCATTTCCAACACTGGAGGAAACTTTCTTATGGCGTGAGTTTCACTTACTTGTGAAAAAGAAAATACGTATACTTGTAGAGGGTTGCTGTTTTTTTAAAATTGATTTTAAAGGACATATGCATGAAGAGAATTTTTATTACCAGTGTACATGTTCTGAAATAATTAGAACATAAACATTTACCTAACATACTTTCAGTGAAACACTTAGGCCTTGGGTTGCTCTTTCCTTGAGGAACATATCTGAATCTGCTCTTGTATGAAAAGTGTTATAGGTAGTGACTATCAGTGTAAACTCATTTGGAAACTCCAGAACTGTATCAAATAATTGAAAGTATAAATGGAATTTATAGGGTTGGTTTTTTTTAATATATTGAAGCGTTTGTTCAAAATAAGTGAAAGAAAATAAGTCATATGAGGAGGCTTCAAACACATGACTTTATCAAGTCACTTCAGAAGGTTTGGGGCTGCTCTTGAAAGTTCCCAGGAGGAGTTTAATATCATTTGTGTTGTGTGCAGAAGATAGTGTCTGAAATCAGTGTTACAGTCTTTTGAGACCACAAGGGTAGAGATTTGGATTTAAAAAAGAAATCTATGTGCTTTTGTTGCTCTTAACTCTTAAAGTACTTTTCATGCCAACTGCAATGTTGAGTGTTTCTATTTTAGCTGCATTCTAACTCAAAACTTTCCAGGACTGGAACGTTCGAGAAATTTCAGACAGCAGAAATACTATTGGAAAATAAAAGCATTTCTCCTATTGGTTTCACTGTTAATCAAAGTATGTACGTTTTCTTCTTAAAAAACAAAAACTTATGTAAATTATTTCTTTTTCAGTGGCGTTGGATTCAGTTTTCTTTTCTCCTGGGTGCTGATGATTGTAGTGGTGCTTACTTTTGTCACAGGTGGAAATATAGAAAAACTGGTGTGTGAGCCCTTTGAAGATAAAACTTTATTCAAGGTAAAGTTACTCGTATTCAAATTAATGAACAATGAATAGGTTCCCTGTAAGTCTTAATGGTCTTGTCAGTTATGCATGGTTTATTATTTTTTGGGGACACCTCAAGTGAGTTTGGATCTGTTTTTTACTTTCCATTTGTACACTGAGTGGAGACTTTAATCCTTTTTTATTTAATTTGCTTTGCAGTGTAAATACTGCATGCCCATCTTCTATCAGAGATAAATTGAATTGTAATTCAGCATTTCTTGGTGACATGGAGCTTTAATATCCACTTTCTACACCAGAGAGGTTGAATTTGCTCTTCTGCTTTTATTTCCACCAGTGAGTGATAAGCTTAGATGTGGAAATATGTCAAAAGATCACATAGGAATATACTCATGCACTGAAAACACAGTATTACAGTAACATCACTGAATTTTATCTCGTAGGTTTTGGATACTCCCTACTTATTAAATCAGCATTGGAAAAACTATCTTTCTGGCATTCTTTTTAAAAATCCAAATATTAACTTGACTTTTGAAAAAGTATACAGGTATGTGAAACTATGGATCAAGATTTAGTTCCATTTATATCTGGGTTTTGTATTACATTCCAGCCTTATATTTCAGGCACATACAGAAATCTGACATGTTCTGGGCCATGTTCTGATTTTCTGGTGAATCACTAGCAAAAGTGATCTTCTATCAATGAGTTATTAGGGATGGTCTTAATGTAATATGGTGTAACAGCAGCAGTTGAGCTCTTCAAAATACTGTTTCATATCTTTGAGACCATCAGAAATTGTTGATTACTTGTATTCTTACAGACAAAGCTTCAAAAATAGAGCCAGAACACTTTTTTAAGGGACTGGTTTTATTCAAATGTGAAAATATTGTTAATTGTTCTCTTTACCCACTGTCCTTAGGGGGATTTTCAGGCTGATGCATGTATTTTTATTTTTGTAGTGATTGCAAGGAAAACAAAGGAATTTATACTTCCCTTCATCTAGACCACCTGTTCAATATCAATGAATTTTTGAATATTAGTATGGTAAGTAAGGAAAGTTTCGGTGGGTTCATGAATATTTTTGAGAGCTAAAGAGGTATTTGGTCTTGAACATGATGTAGTATATCCGAGCTTTAAAGGATTTTAGATGTTAATATGCAGTACATTCTGCATGGAGACAAAACTGTCCAACCTAATTTAAAAGGAATTCCAATATTTATATGGTCTTGAATAATATGCTATGCTTTTAAGAGTGTTTCCAGCTTTGGAGGAGAGGAGAGAGGGATAAGATTAAATATTTTCAGTAAGCTGTAATCATACATGAGTGTGCTACTTTTTGGTTGTCTGGAATACAATCCTGCCTTACAGCAACAACACTTTGGGGTCTGTGTTCCATTCTGCCAAGTGTTGTTTCTACACTTAATACGTATAGTCTTTGTCCCAGATAATATATAATTAATAATATATAATTATTTATAATATCCATTTTATATATATATATATATACACACACATATATATACATATATATATGTATACATAAAATACAATGCATTTATAATATATGGTAATTTTACAGTGATGAGTAAGAGTTACTGATATCTGTCTGAGTTTGCATGGTAGTAGAGGCTGGGAAGGGAGTAATCCATTGGAATGAAAGCTGCACAGGTGGGCTAGAATGTGGCATGGACAGGTTGTGTCGATACTGCAGGGAAGGGAAGAACCTTATGGATTCTGTCAAAGTTAATTAAACTAACCAGATGTAAGTGAAAGGGAAGTTGTTTATGTGCTTCTTCATGGAAGTGATCAGTCAGGAAAAGAAAGATGCTTTTATATGAGAGAAGGGATATAGAGATGTACCAGGTGCAAACTACCTCTGTGTTTTATTTCCTTCTCAGTATACAGAAGACGTAGCACTTAGAATTGAACACATTCAGATAAACCTCAGCAAAATCATTCTGCTGGATGAAATTGGGAAAGAGAATCTTCTGAATTTCAGCTCTTCAGGAATAGAAGGGATAAACTTTGGAGCATACTTGACAGAGGTGAGACTACTGTAATCTAGGTACATAGCTGGAATGAAGCATAAAAATAAAAGTGGGTGAAACAGAGACAAATCTGCTTTTGTCTGGAAAGGGAGTATTGAAGATGCATAAAACTTGGTGCAAAAGCATTTACGAAGTTAAGTCCATTAAATGTTTGAAGAAATGAAGGATGGACAGTATAGGAGATGTGATTAAGTGCATTCTGCACGTGCAGTAATACTCTTTTCTTTCTGTGCTGTTCAAATCTTGTTTTAGATCAATAAAAGTGTTACCAAGGTTGATCTTTTGTCATTTGCTAATGACTTAGAAGCAAGAGCAGACCAACTGGTAAGTTTATTTCACCAACATAATAATTTCTTTCATTTTACTAATTATATATTGCCAAGTATTTGGGCACGTGTACCTGGTTCATTGTCGTATGAGAAAAACTTTGAAAAAACAGTATTGTATAGGAGCTAATTCTTGAGTTTTGTGTATTAACAGTTTTACAACTTCTGCTTTGGAATTTAGTTTTATGAAGTTGCACAGTTTCCTTAAGAAGTCACTTAAATCCAATGTGGTATTTCCTGTGATGTTTTCTGTATTTTAGGTCTCAGCAGAAAAATTGCTTAGATCATGATGGAAAACAGGGTTTGAATCAGTTTTCTTTCAGTTACTGAGCAGAAGATTTTACAAGGAAATAAATACTGTTGTAACTCATAAGGCCTCTCTTGGGAACTGGGCCTCCATTATGGAGGCAAAATTCACAAAAGAAATCCAGTCTGTTGTGTAGTGCTTGTTGAATGTAGACACACTGGCATTGGTGAAAGGTTAGAACAACTTGCACACAAATGAATGTGCACAGAATGACACAGCTGTGTTAACAGATAATACTTGATTGATTTGTTTGTATCTATGTCAAGGTCACCTTCCATTTGTTTTTCAAAATGAGTCAGTTTGGACACTGGATTGCCTTGCTGTGGCCCAAGACAAATTCCCACACTGTGGTATGGGAGAGAGAGTTATGCTACACGTGTACTGTTTGTACATTCATTAGGATCACAAAAGGACAGAGACAGCAGAGTGAGACCTTGCTGTTTGGAATTTATCAGATTTCCGTCCTTTCTCCAGAGAGAGGGCAGCACTATTAAAGGTCACTGCTGTGTTTCTACATAAATTGATCACTTCTGTTGCGTTTATTTTTCTGTCAGACCTGCATTCATGATTTTTTTGTGATGTAGTTATCCTCTGAGCACAGTGGGTGAGTCACATGTTGCCTGTTTACCCATTTATGTTGTCTGCTAACTGGAACTGATAGCAATAGCTTTGGCTACACTGCACTTCCATTTTCCATTTTTACTCTGCCATTTTAAAGGTTATAAGATGGAAAGTTTTTGTTTGGAGAGGCTGTTTTTTAAGTGGAAGCTGAGGTTCTTCAGACATCTTGTGTCTTAATAGAATTGTCCTTGAAATGTCTCTGTAAAGGTTGTTAGTTAGATCTTTTGTTAGATCTGTGAAGGAAAATACATTTTGTTGGCGGCTTGGTTTTTCATTATTTTTTGTAATAGAATCTAAAGGAAGCATTAGAAATGAGAATAGATGCATCTAAAAACTTCTGGAGTTAATTTTGAGCATTGACTTTGAATTCTCTGGCACTCTGCACAACATGAAATGCATGTTTTAACACTGAAATGGAAAAAAAAAAACTTCAATCAAACCAAGACACCATGGTATGGAGGAGGGAGCTATATTGCCCACAGATGTTATTAGGTAAGGGGATTCAGCTCGTCAGTACAAAGCACACTGAAGCTACTCTGTAGCCTTACTTCAGTATTGAGCACTCTTACCTCTCAGAACCTGAAATAAGTGCTCACATGAATACATCCAGGAAGCAAACACTTCTGCACATCAACACCTGTAAGCCATGCAGCTAAAAATGTTGTTCTTTTGCTTTTTTGGTTTTACAATACATCTATTTCTTAGGTCATTGTATCTGTAAAACGTGTAAAGATTCATTATTCCTTTCATTTGGGAAGAGAATGACAGAATGGAGTCCCTGGCAGGCTGCTGTCAAAGGAATTGGCAGAGATGGGAAGAGCTGCAGGAGGACCTAGAAAAATGTTGCAGAAATATGTACCCCAAAGATAAAAAATGTCTTAAAAAAGCATAGGCCTAACCAGCAAAATGTTGTGCTGCTTTTCACCAGGATATGGCGCTCTCAGAGAGATGGCAGCAGTGAAGAGGAAGCAGTACTGTGGCGGATGTATTCCCATTCTCAGTGACAGTACTGCCCTAGGATTTATTCTCTTTTCAAGCAAAATTCACATGGCCATTCACTTAGTCATTTGTTTCCTCTGGTATTTCACTAGCATGTCTTTTCCTGAGATAATTTTTGAAAAAAGACACATTTTCAACAAAAGGAAACAATGGCTCCTTCCATTTTGTATTTGCCAGATCAGTACAAAATGTTTGCTGAGGTTTTCTCAGTAAAAAGTTGCACTGTTAGTGTCTTGGGTAAAACATCTTGAAATACATTTTCCTGAAAGAGGTCTCATCTCTACACAAGTCTGGATTTGCATTCAGGGCAGCTCTTCCTGCAGTTCCAGCAGTTTCTGAATCCTCAGAACTGTGTCCTGTGGAGACAGACCCAAAGTTACCTTACCCACCATCCCCAGTGTTTAATAATTTCTTAGTAGTGTCTAGGTCTAAAATTCTTCCATTTCCAAAATGGAGTTAACAAAGGGAGCCAAGTGATTTTGCCATGAAAAAGAAATGGAAAACAAATGTATTTATGAGATTGAAATCAAATTTTACAATACGTTGCCATGAGCTGTAAGTGTGTGTGCAGGCTGTAAAACCAGGCTACGAGCACATCTCTTGCCTGAGCAGTGGAAGCCACTCAAAGGAACAGCACCCTTCACAGATACATTCCAAGTTTACTGACTGGAAGTGTTGAAACTTCTGTGCACTTCAGAAGGCAGGGAGCCATGTCCATACTGCAGAAAATAAAAGCAGTGAGCTTCAGTGAGGAACAGTCATCCCAGTGGAGGGCACCCCTGCACCAGGGACAGGCTGGAGCAGAGCAGAGTAGCAGAGGGATGCTCCCTCTTCCCTCTTTAAAGTAACTTTAAAGTAACAGTGCACTCTGGAAATTCTCTTCTATGAAACCAGTGGTGATACAGACAGAGAAGCAGTTTAATATGTATGCTTTCATTACTGAGCTTTGAATAATTAATACAGTGATCTTTTTCTCCTCTCTGTGTTGAGTTCAGTTTGCCATATCCTGTTTTAGCATCAGCTCTTCTGCAGCAAATAATGTGCAACTTGCATTGCAGTTCGTATTTTTTTCCTTTGTTTGAAAGTGGTGACACTATTGAACAATAGGGCATAATTTCATTTTTCTCGCAGCCAAAAGGAGCACTGGAAAATGCCTTAAAAGGACATGCAAACAACATTCGGATGATTCATAGCCAGCAAGTTGTTCCACTGGAGCAAGCTATGGTAAAATATTAAATCGGTATTTAAACATATTTTTAAAAAAATATATGAATCCCTGAATCTTGAATACAGTTTATCTGAAATTGGTAAGTTGCAGTATGTAAGCACAGGTTGCATTTGTATTTTCACCAAAGAGTAATCTGGTAAAAGTGTGCATTTAGTAAATATTTAACCTACTTCTGATACTCCTACCTTATAATACTGTCTAATATTGGGAGCTCTTTTTTTTGTTGTTTTCGTTTTGTTTTGTTTTGTGATTATATGTGAATAAAAGATGAAGCTGGAGAATTTTCCAAAATTCTAAGCCTAAATCTCAACTTTTCCTTTTTCCTTGTCATTTGTCATCTGTTACAAAAGCAGTTATGACTCTTACACTTCAGTTCCTGAAGTTCACAGTGATGCGCCAACAGTGGAACTGGAGCCCCTAATAGTAGCACTTAGAGCCAAAGAAAAATCTTTTTTGTTGATGCTATACAAGATGGGAAAGGGCTCTTTCTGACTGCTTTTGCCAGGCACTGATTTGTATAGCATCCCGCTGTGACTCTCATTCACGCAGCTTTTAACTGTTGGCTTTTTCCTCTACATGATGTGAAGGCTTTTAGTTTATCTTAACATCAGATATAGTATTGCTGCCCCTATCAAAGGCCTGTAAAAAAAAAAAAATGCTGTTCTTTCTAATTAACTCCTAATTATTCTCATCTCTTTTTCCTTTAACAAAACTGACTGTCAAGAAATATGTTAAAGCTAGGGTAAGTGCTTTTTCCCTTCTAAGAATGCACAATACAGAAGTACTCCAAAGGCTCAGTTCTGACTTTTCTCTGTTCTTTCTTTCCCCAAATAAATCTTTCTCAGTGTATTGCTATTAGTTTGGAGTTAAAGTCTTCCAATACATAATTTATAGCTACTTAGTTCTGTTGGTGAAATACTGAATCAATTAAAAACGCAGTATATTAGTTTTAAGTTAATTCAACTGCATTTACTATATATAATGTGTTATGTCATATTAGAAACAAAATAATCTGTCCAGAATCAAAGTATACATACAGTGTTAAAACAAATAGGCTCTTACCTATAGTGGTGACCTAAATCTTTAATTTTTTTTCTTCCCTTTCTCTCTAATAGAGCACTTTAAATCAGAGCATTAGGCTGCTGAAGAGGACATCATCTGAACTTATGGTAAGCTTTTCTCTCTGTCAGCAGAAACATTTTATTGTGTTTTAAATTATCCACCACATATGCATAGAGTATATTTTCAGTACAGCTTCTAGTGCATTGAGGTAGTAACAGAGATTCACACATCTCTTCTGCACAGCTTTTTCTACCTTGATTTTCCCTTCTTTGTAGAAGAGAGAGGTGAAATAGAATGCTTTTTAAAATACAGATTGTAAACTTGATTATCAGGTGATAAAATAGACTTAAGTACAGTTCAATATATTGTCATTATATGTTACTAAAAAGGTAGGATTTTTTGATGGAGTCATCGAAAGCAAAACTTGGAGTGGGAGAACAACCAGGAAACAGAACCCCAAAATACATCTGAGAAAATAGAGCTTTGAAATCCACATTCTTACCCAGCTCTTATCCAGTGTTCTGCTCCCACTAGGTCCTGTGACTTTAGCATTATAGTCATCCCCTTCCTCTTTCTGCAGCATCAACCAAACTGTGGGTTTGTAGGAAGACTTCTGCAGAGCAGCTCATGTTTCCCCTGTAAATAGCAGCTCGTGCTTGCATCGTAGTGAAACCAGCTGCCTTCAGGCTCTGCCAACTTGAGGAGGATAAGCAGCAGGATGATTACTTTTGTGGCAACAAAGCTTTCTGTCATCTCCAGTCTGCTTTGGCTCCTGTCTGCTTTGGCTCCTGTAGCTGCGCTAGCACTTAAGATCCTAGTTAGAACAGCTTGATGGTCCTCACCCACCACGGTTTTTCCCATTAAGATTTTTGACGCATTCACAACCGCAGACCAAGCAGATATATTTCATAATATGAGTTTTAACCCTGGATGGTGAGTGTAAGAGGCATGGAAATAAGATGCTGATAAGAAAAAGATGGTGTTTGAGCCTTAAGTTTATGTAAGAAATACAGGTAAAGGCTGTATGTGTGTATGTTTTTTGGGAGACTTGATGGGATTACACATGTATTGACAAAGTGTATGAATGTGTCCAACCTTCTGGATGTTGAATAGCAGTAGTACTTTAGCTGGTAATCAAGAGTTGTTCCTCTATGCTTTGTGTGTGTGTGTGTGTGCATTTGTATATATTGATGTGTCCTGAAAAAGAGTACAGTTTAAAATCTGTGGTTAAATAAAATCTTAAATTTTGTTTTCTTATGATTTCGGTCACTGTTGTAGGTCCCAAGGATTGACTGTCCCAGGTGATGAAAGTATCTCTGGACCTAAGGAAAGGAAAAAAAACAAGCCAGACAGAATAGAAGAGAAAGCTGGTCTTGTGTATAAATTCAGTTGCATAAGTTGCTGTTTATAACCACTGATACTCCTCTTCTTTTAGTAGTGTGAGGTTTTTGTCAGATAGTCATGAATCCTTAGGCTGAGGCTTAGTGTCTGAAGTTTGCTCAGACTCCATCTGAAGTTGCATGTTTTGTCGAGTTTTATCAGGACAGTGCTACTGGTTTATCAAGAGAATAGGTCAATGGCAGTGGCTGCAGTCACTGTAACTACTTGAAAGGGTTTCATTTATATTAAAAGCCTTTTCTTTTTAATCCAGGTAAAGGTGAAAAATGTCATTAGTGCTGTTAATGCTGCCCAGCTTCTCATAAATAACAATGCTTCTCTAGTTATTGTCCAGGTAAGCTTTATCTAATCTAAGTACATTCGTTCACAGTGTCATGGAACTGTTTCCACGGTTCGCTTACTTCTGTCTGATTTTAGGAAACAAAGAAGTACATGGACACCATCGTTGGCTACTTCGAGCAATACATTGAGTGGGTGAAGGAGTCGGTAAGGTGCATTTGCTTTTTGTGAGACGCTGCTTTTGAAAACATGAAGGAGCTCCATAGTAATAATAGAAAAGTTATGTTGATAGCATGTTTTGTAATTTCAGTAATTTCAAGATATTTGTGCAAGGTATGAAGAGGGAAACCTGTCTTCTGTAAACAGTTTTCTTTGAAGTAGACTAGAAATCATGAGTAGTACTGACTGGAATAAAACTCAAATTCAGTATATTATCTTTTTTCCAGGGCTAGCCTGCAGTCTACTGTTGGTGCTAATGCCGTACTGAGCTTGATCCTGCATAGTTCAAATTAATATCATATCATTAGCATCTTTATTTTTCTTTCTTCAGCTTCAGTCTTTGAGAAATAGAGCTGATGTTTTAAAGATTTATAAATTCAGTAGATAGCATATCCCACTGGAATTTATTCTAAATTTAGAGAGTGAGAGACAACAATATAGTAAACAGTAACTGTAGCTGTAAGCAAGATGTGAGATTCTTCTTTTAATCTGTTATGTACCTCAAACTGTTTTCTTTAATGTCTGTCTTTCAGATTGCCATGGAGGTAGCAGCATGCAAGCCAATTGCCAATGTGATAGATACAGCAGTGGATATATTTTTATGCAGCTATGTAACTGATTCTGTGGTAAGAAAACTTTTTTGTTACTCAAAATCAGGGCACCAAGTGGAAAATTCTTTGAACATAAATCTACATTTGATTATTTCATCTAGACCATTTTAAGTATGATGATAAAGGATCACATCCAAGGTTATTCAAGGAAAGAATCTGGATCAACCAACCAATGCTGGACTTGATTTATGTTTTCATTAAAATTAGGCTTTAATTAGAAAGAATCCTGTAAAAGTAACTATTTTAATAAATTTATTCAAATTTGAACTGTAAATAAATAAAAGGATTTTTTTTTTTATCACATGCCTTGCAACAGACTGATATTGAATCATTCCTGTACAGTGTAGACTTGGAACATGACTTTTAGCAGTATGCAAGGCCGTATTTGGCTTTTTCATCTTGCAGAAGAGAAGCATACAGTTAAAACAGAATAAACAACAACATGTATGGAAACCACCTAAAACATTTCCTAGCTGTTATTTTGTTGTACCATAATTTTGGCCAAGTAATAATCATAGTAACAGAATAAATGTATGCCAACAATCAAAGCTACTCTAACCCTGATAATTCTTTATTATGAAACCTTCTGCCAGATGGATCACCTCGTAAGTTACAGAGCTTCTGTTCTTAGGGTAGCAACTACCCATCCAGTGGTAGATGGATTACAATTTTCATGGTGATAGAACTTGAGTCACATACAAGTCAAAATGCCTGCAGCTATTTCAAATCAAATTTGAAAAATCACGATTCTAACATCAGATAGTAACTCACCTCACCTGTGTGATAATAAAATAAGTTTTGTAAGCATGCTTCAGCTAGCAAGTTAAAAAGCACCTTGAGAAAGTGCTGGAAGCTCTGGTTTTTAAAGAATCACAGATGATAACTTTAAATGTGGCTGCAAATTAATGCAGAGAGACGAAATCACTTTATAGCTCAGTGCTGACTGCGTTGAAATTACTGCTTAGTAATTATATGCCTGTATGAATTTGAGCATCTTTGGTCAGTGTTCTTTTTGGCCACATTTGTAAGATAGTGCTGTTCATGCTTTGGTTCACATTTCCTGTGGAAAAGCCTAACATGCCCTGTTCCACAGCAGTATAAGGAGCCTCAGAGAGCGCACAGACCCATGGCAGTAACCTCTGCAGTGTTCTCTGAGTAGCTGTTCTCTGCAATCTTTTTATCTTGGATTTTGTTTTGTTTCAGAATACCTTCTGGTTTGGTTTGGGAGGCTCTGCAATATTTTTAATTCCTGCCATAATTTTTGCTGTGAAACTCTCCAAATACTATCGTAGAATGGATACAGAGGATGTGTATGATGAGTAAGTATATGTTTCTAAGCAAGCTAAATGGCAAACGGGCTTGAATATTTTTTCTGGTGTTTCACATGAAGGTGCTATAATCCTTAATCTGTGCTGTCAGATAGAACTGCACGTGCTTGTGAAATACCACAGGTTTGGGTTGGTGCCTGCAAAGTGCTTCATGCAGGCAGACTTTGATGAACTCAGTCTGTCATGACTGTAGATATTGCCAGCTCTGACTATGAGAAACTTAGTTCAGAATGAGTCTCCATAGCTTTATGTACAGTCTTTATATAAATATCTGCTAGCGTAAATATGATTAGTTTTGCTAAGTTACCTTTTAAGATGAATTATACCTCCTTTGTAATCTTGAATTAACTATTTACTTCCTTGCTGTCTTAGTTATTTCTAACTAGTCTTTCCTTTTTCACTTGCAGTTCCTCTGTCTCAGGGACTTGGCATTTTACTTTATGATAACTGTTCTTACATATTTTCCAATCAGTTTTGTTTTTACTGTTTTCTTTTCTGCTCTTTGTTTTGCTCATTGTTCAGTTAGCCTGTGCACTGCATCCCTCCAGTTTCACACTGACCATTTTTCATTTCACATTCAGAAGTCAGTAGAGCAGAAGCAGGCATGTGCGGCTGAACTTATTTACTTATTTTGTTGTCTAGTTAACGACTCCTTTTTTGTGTTTTTTAGTGTTGAGACTATACCCTTGGAAAAGTAAGACATTTTTGTTGGTATTTGGTAAAATTACTTTATTCAGGTGGGAGGGTTTATATTTTTTGTTTAGCTTGTTACTTCAACAGAAGTAACATAGTTTGTTTCACCTTACGTTAGACTATCCAAGTCTACAGAAGTACCTTAACAACTGATTTTTGGAGAATATTAAGATTATAGTTATTGCATAACTCCTGAATGTTACAAAAGAAAAGATATCTTTTATTGTACAGAAACAGTTTACGTTTGCATATAATATCATCATCCATTTACATGTCTCAGAAGCCATACTGTACATAGTGCATCTTACAGTTAACATATTTTTTCTTGGTGTATTTATTTTATCACAGTATGGAAAATGGTAATAATGGTTATCATAAAGAGCATTTATATGGTATACACAATCCTGTTATTACAAGGTAAACCAAGTCTGAAACTGCATGTTTCCATGTGTCCTTGCCTAATCTACTGTATTAATCACCTCTCCAATTTTCTGCATGTTTTCAAGTGAATCACTTAGTTCTCTACTTACATTTTTGCACGGTTATTCTCTATAGAAAATGCTGTATGATTTATATTTCTCAAATATTCTGGAAGTAACAACAGATTTTGTAATGATTTCTGGTGATTAAACAAATGAGTTGCCTACATTTGAATTTAAAGTCCATATAATTAGGTATTTATCTAGTATAGTGGGTGGTCTTTAATTAGTAAGTGTATTAAAATACTTCAGTAGGAATATAGAGTTGGTAGGGCAGGGTGCATTCTTGCTCCTGAGTCTTTTTTTTTTAATCTTCATACAAAGATCTGTACCAAATACATCTTTTTATATATTACCTTCGACAGAAACGGGTGTGAATTTACAAACCGATTGATTTCACATATTCTTCCTGTGCAATGCATGGAACACAAAGCCAGATTTTATAAAATCAGCTTTTTCTCCTGATCATTCAAAACTCTAATGAGGAGCAGTAGAGACCCTGCAGATAAACATAACATTTAATTGCTCATTTGCTCCGTCACCAGAATAAGCGTGCTTATATTACAGTTTTTTAGATGATGTGGTAAAGAGCTTTTGCTGTACAAAAAGCAGATGATGCAGGATAGGCAGAAGACATGAGCAGATAAAATGGATGTTTCTGCTAGTTCTGGAAGAACTAGCGTGACTTCACAAAACAAGAAATTCAAGTTATATTTAAAAGGCAGAAGATTTGGGTTCTCTGCAGCGCTGGTGCTTTAAGACCTTAACTAGTTGTGAGACACACCATTCCTGTACAGATAACTTAGGGCATCCCACAACTTTAATATTAGGGTTTGCAAGATACCCGAGTTGCTTAAGGAAGGATCTGATCTATGATTAAAATCTGTAGCTCACTGTGCCTTAATTTACAGCACTGTGATTGAAAATGTAGGTTGAGTGTTGGCAGACAAATCAGATGATAGCATTGTTCTTTTAGTAATGGCTTAAAAAGCTGATGGTTTGGAAGCCTTGCCAGATTTTATGGCTGCATCAGTTGTATATTATTGTTTATTAGAACTGTACTCTGCAGTAATTATTTAGTGACCAAATTTTGATTCCGCATTAACTTGTGTGGATGTATTTTTATATAAGTGTTTATAGTGATTTTAATGTTCAGGATTGTCATAGCCTGTACTGTACTTTAAGGACTCCCTAAATAAACCTACAGAGTGTCTAATTAAAAACTAGTCTCTACTGGCACATCTAAGAACTCCATTTTAAGACTTTTGATATTTTACATAAGAGAAAACTAATAATTGCTCAGGCTTTAGAAGTCCCTTTCTGATCTTTGAGTCTTTAACATGACTGTTAATAACCTTGGAGTTTAGAGCACAATATTTCATATTTCAGTGATTGATGAATAGTTTAAGACAGTGTCCTTGAATAAGCTGAATATTAACATAAATTAATCTTTTAAACCCACTAGTTCAATTCTGTCTTCCTTTTACTAAATTTTAATAGAGTTATTCAAAGTTGGCTTCCATCATTCAATGTAAGAATTGAGTTTGAAGCAGTACCTTCTTCTGATGCTTTAACTCAGATCATTTGAAAAATGTCTGATTGTATTAGATACGTGCCTTGTGTTTCTCAGTCCAGGGTTCCCATACAAGAGAGTGAGTCTTGTTCTTCATTTTTGTTTGAGCAAACCATTTGCCTTTATGCTGTCCTTGCTTCTTCTCAGTTCCTGCAAATGATTTGAGACACTCTGGGAAAGATGAGTTTGATAAAAATCTTTGTACATCTGTACTTTTGCAGATGTGAACAGTCCTAAGTAGATTTTGTCCTTGGAAATCAGCTGAATTGCTTTGCTGGAAAGATACAAATACCTTTCTTCATAGAAGGGATATGTAAATACAAGATTGAGATCCATATGAGATATGTTTGTGAAAGATAGAAATAGCCTGAAATTCAGGCACCATTTTTGTGAGAGCAGAATTGGAGGCTGGATTGGTCTCTTCAGATGTCAGTCAGTGGTGTTGAATTGGCAGTGGAAGCACTTCTCTCCATCCTAAAATAAATGTAACAGGAAAGGTTGTTGGAGAAAACCATAAATATCTGTTTTCTCTTCAATAAATGGTTAAATTTGTGATGGTTTTGTGTCAACTGAACCTGTCTCACTTTACAGCCAGGCATGGTACTTCTGTTATACTGTTTGTGGACGAGAAATTTATGGGTTTGATTTGTGTTTGTTTGTTTTCTTGTGTAGCTCTGTGGAACAGTGGTAACAGAAACTGGAATCATAAAGGGGTAAGCAAAAAGCTTTTAGAGTGAATTCTAGACCTACTACCGCTTTCCTATTTTTTATGAAAACTTCTGTTTTCTTTAGCAAGAATGCTGCAAGTTAAAAATAATTTTTCAAAAACTACTGAACCATATTTGTGTCCATATGAAAACCTGTGCCTTCGTTCTTTTTGAATTACGGTATAATTCTGTCTGTCAAATTTTTCTGAACTATATTTGTGGTTATTTGCAGGCTATAGAAATGAGGCTCAAGATTCTTCTACAGGAATATACTGCTATTCTTCCAAGTGCACTGGCATTTGCAATCATCTTCAAAATAACTGAGCCACTCGTTTTGCGTGACCTGTGCTGTAAATAACAAATGTACTATTGAATGTTATGCCATAAGCTACTGTACAGGATATTTTGTGACCAGGGCACTGCCTCTCAAATACCACTGTTCAAGGCTTGAATTATTATCTTTTTTTTCCTTTTTCTTTTTTTTTTTTTTACTTTTTTACATATAGCTTTCTATCTTACATCACAGGATATAAATTAATTAGATTAACTGACTTTGCTTAGCAGTTTTCTGACAGCTGGTCAAATTCTTAAATTGTTGAGATGTGTTAAATACAGTACAGACACGTTTACATAAAAATACATTTTGTATACAGAGACTTTTGTATATATGTTTTTCTTAAAACATGTGTTTAGTTAAGATTTTAATATTGTATAGTACGTTTCACAAATGAATTTACCAGCATGATCAGTGTTGCTACTTGGTGCTCTTGAATGACCACTTCGGACTAAATTTTAAGTGTGTAATGGGATGCACAGTGTCTCTTTGTGTCTCTGAAAAGGTCAGTTGCATTTCTGTTTTCTCCCTTTTTTTTTAATTATTATTTAATGTTTTGTGATTTTTGCAGTATAGACCTAAAAGGGAGATGTTTGGTTTGAAATTGTATTTGGGTGGGAGGGCTGGGAGTGTCTGTAATGCTTCATGCAGCAAAAAGCTAAGCTTTCTGAAGTTCAGTAGTATAAAAAAGAGCATGAACAACATCATAATGTTGATGATTTTTAGAATGCTTTACATCCTGTCTCCCTCTTCCTCATTTTTACCCACTTCTTTAACATCCTTAATAGCATCACTGTTCAACTGTACCTCTTTCAGAGGCCAGTGATAGTAATTTTGTCTCAGAATTTCAAAATATGATTTCCAACATTGAAGTTCAGACATTTAGCAACTGGAGTTAATATGTTTCTACTGTTAGGCTTACTGCCTTGAATTTAGGCATACAAGCGTGTTGCTGAATTAGTTTGCAGCAGAATTCATCAAAAGGGCCACGAGTGTTTATCTTACTAATGTAAAACGTTACAATGTGTGAAATAATTGGGCATACTGATCTCAAATAGTGTCTCTTAATAGGTCAGTATTCACTGGCTTGAAGTATGTACAATCCTGAAAATCATTCAAATAACTATTTAAAAAATGCTGACAAGTCATACCAATCTTTAATCTGCAATAACCCTATTTTTTTATTTTTAGGTCATAAATTGAAGCATTTCTAATTGACAGTATGTAGCATAATGTGTATATGTAATGTTCAGAACTGTAGATTTTTAAAAGCTTCTATTTTTAATTTGAGAAGATGTTCCCAGTTCATTTAAATAAAAAATAACTTGCTTAACTAGCCCATGTTTGATTCTCTATTGTTTTGTCATGTAAACCTGTTTCAGAATATTTGCAATGAGTTAGAAAAAATCATTTTCTAAGATTTTTACCTCAATAACAAATTTTTGCTGTGCATTTTACATTTTGTGGAGACTTTATCTCATATAAGAAAGAAGACCAAGGACAGGAGCATGAAAGACTGAAAGAATGTTGACCCTGTGTGAGGGAGCTTCTGACTTCCACAAATGATGTGATTTATGCAGGGATGTAAGGACTCCACCTAATCAGTTGTGGGGGATACTTACCTATCCTGCAAATACTCATGGAATCACAGAATGGCTGGGGGTGGAACGGACCTCAAAGATTATTTAATTCCATGCCCCTGCCTTGGGCTCATTACCACCCACCAGCTCAGGCTGCCCAGGGCCCCCATCCAATCTAGTCTTAAACTTTTGTGGGTAGCCTGCTCCAGTTTTACTTACCCTGTAAGTAGAAAATTTCCTCCTACCATCTAATCTACTTATCTGTTGCCCCTTGTCCTTTCACTGTCTGCACATTTAAAAAGTCTGTCTCTCTCCAGTTTGTAAGCTCCCTTCATGTACTTGAAGGCCACAACGAGGTCTCACTGGAGCACAAGCCCAGCTATCTCAGCTTTTCTTCATAGGAGACATTCTCCAACCCTCTGAGCATCCTCTGGACCTGCTCCAACAGCACTGTGTCCTTCTTGTGCCCCCGGAGGCCACAAGCCTGGACACAATACTGCACCTGGGGTCTCATGAGGGCAACCCCTGAAGCTGGCTACACTTCTGCTGATGCAGCCCAAGATACTGTTGACCTTACGGGCTACAAGGGTACGCTGCGGGCTCAGGTCCGACTTTTGGCCATCTTGACTCCCATGTCCTTCTGAGCAGGGCTGCTCTCAGTGAGTTCTTCTCCCAGTCTGTAGACATATCTGGGATGGCCCCAGCCAAGTGCAACACCTTACCCTTGTCCTTGTTGAGTCTCATTAGATTTACATGTACATAACCATCTAGAGGTAGCTGCATAGATTGTTTTGGCACTTTTATATTTTGTACTTCAGAACTGCATTACAAGTCCTGTCTTGAAGATAGCTGTAAAGCAGCTGGAGAATGGAAAAGTCCTGTTCAAAATCAAATATGACATGTTCATTCTGGAGAGGAATGTGCTTCTCAGTTATACAACTATCGTTCTGTATTTAACTGCATTTACAAGATTTGTCTTGTTACCTTCATGAGAGTTCACAGCTTATTCGACACTTCCTCAGGCTATAAATTATGGGTGCATGCCTACTGAAGGGTGATTTATTATTTAAATAAATTAAAAATTACATCCATCCCACATGTAGCTGGAAAGAGGCTCCTTTGTGCACCAAACCTTTAAATTGAGAGCAGCCGGGTACTTACTACGTCCACTTTTTCAGATCATTTTGCTGAAAGATTGCAGTCAGTTCCTCTTGCCATGAAGAGAGTTGCTCTTCTTTTCCTGGTAGTGATCTGTGGCATGGGAGGATTAGGACAGAAGCTGAAACCAAAGAAAAGAAGCAATGGTGAAGAAATCAATTTTCGGACTAAAAACAAAGACGTCTGCACAATGAGCATAAGTGGGGATGAAGAGATGAAAGCAAGAATTGAATGCAAAGGCCAAGGCAAATCCTACTGGTGTGAATACACTGGCATGCCATTGCTCTGTAGTCCTTTCCGAAACAATCCAAAGATGTACTGGAATCAGATCACCATGGAACTCAGAAAGCTCCCTCATGCCTGCGAATCTACACAAATGTTGAAGGCCAGCATGTGCCAAAAGGCTCCTGTGGATGCTCTCATGAAGCAAGTAGCTGCTGGTGTGGAGCCGGAAGATGTAGCAAATCGGGACAAATCATCCCAGAAAGCTTCAGCTTCTGTGAGAGGAGCTGGGAAGAGCTCTGTTAAGAAAATAGGGAAACCTGCAATTTTACCTCGTACAAAACCAACACAGCCTGGCCAAGGTTCTGAAAATGAAACTGAAGCAATGAAACTGGCACGGGAACACTGCTGGGAATCCCTGCATGAGTTCTGCTCCTACATTATTGGCTTCTTTAGGGGTTAAGGATTTACTTCAGGTAAAGCTCCATCTTGCAGCACAGCAAAATGTACCTAAGAGTAACCTTGCTGTAATTCTATTTGTTTTAATGTTGAGGATTTTTCAGGGGCATGAACAGGGGTGTTCCAAGATCACTAACAAATCTAAAGTTGCAAATTTGTAATGTGGCTTCTGAGGATTTGCAGAACTTAAACTCCCCCGAGTGTCTGGTAGCTCAGGACTCCCTGACAGCCTCAGTCGGAGTCTTTAGTACATCCTGAGATAGTTGTTCCACCTGTTGATAACAAATTACTATCATTTTGAACATCACTTGTATGTTGCTGCCTCTTAAAACGTATGTCTGAATTGTATAGTATTTCAATTCTAGCTGCTTGAATTGGGCTTGTTTCTCCCTTCTCTCTTTTCCTCCCTCTTGAGCTGATTTTTGGATTTAAGCCGATGGAATGTGATAAATAACAAATACAGTGCAATTCAGATAATTATATTCAGAATTTGGAAGAATAAAGCTTGTTTATCAGAACTGCTGCTTAGTAGTTAACCATTTAAATTTTAAAAGCAGTTCATAATCAAATTGCAGACATTAACAACACCAAAACTGTGTCTGTTTCTGTAGCCACACTATTATCCTATGCAGATTCCCCTGTTATGTCTCAAGTTTTCAGCCAGGCTACACAGTGGCAAAGCCCACCAGGAGTAATTGGCTTTATACCCACTAACATTTCACCTCAGAGAGGCTGCCAGGAGCTGGCAACTAAACCTGAAAAACTTTTGACAGAAATGGGAGCATACTTAGCATAAGCCAAGGCTTAGTCCACTAATGTTCTTAGTTGTGCTTCATACAACCAAGTGACTAATTGTTTTTCTTTTGTTTTGTTTTGCAGTTTTTTTTCACAACTGAAGAAGGGTCCCTGCTGTAGTTCAATAACTCAGACTTTAAACACAAATTCTTAACATGAGTCATCTCTATAAAAAGTTATAGCTATTTTCTCTTTGCACTCCTAAAATGAAACTTTTCAACAGCCCTGAAAGAAGCAAGAATCGGAGTAACTGTCCTTGGATACGATAAACCAACTCCTGCATGTACTGCGTTATGTAACTGAGGTTCCACTTCTGCTGGTCTCAAATAGGGCTTTGTGCATGCTGAGCTGCTTTGCTGTGGTAGAGATGAGGGCTGTACATGATGCTACAGTTAAGGCAAACAATAAAGGATTTTGGAAACATGTCTATGTGCTTTCTTATAATCTTGAATAAATGATGGTACTTGTGTAAGGTTATGATATTTGGCACCTCTTTCTTAAAAGATTTTTGGCAGAATGTATGAGAGAAGTTATAGAACAGAATTGCTTTTCCACTGTTAACATGTTTTCATTAATATTTTCAACATCATTACATTTATACTGCAATAAGTTTCAGCTAACAGGAAAGACATTGAAGAAATGGAGGAATATTCTAAGAGTGCAGTTCTAAACACATCAAATTAGAAGTGCACCGCTGATGCATCTGTAAAGTTCTGTGTTGTCAGAATCTGTGAGTAGTAATGTGACACTTAGGTTCAGTCAGTAGCCTGAAAGGTAACTCATGGCTTTGTGCTTAAGTAAATATCCCCTGCACAAACCCCATCAAAACATAAAGCAAGAGCTAACAGCCTATTAACAGAATTTACAAAACATTTATGCTCTGCCTTTTATCTTATCTTTTAAGTGAGGTTTCTCAGCCAGGATGTAAATAAATGAAAAAAAAAAACTGCTACCACAGACACTGGTAGTAGTATATATTTGCAATTAAGCAGTTTCTGCAATGCACAGTTAATTACTTAATCCATCTTTACTCACAGATTTGCAGCTCTTGCCTCATAATCTTTGATTCCAGGGCTTGCCTGCCCAATCACTGAATGTTTTGCTTTGTTCTTATTATTTTACATATAAGCTTAAGTTCTGACAAACTTGACCTCAAGCAAGCGTATGTTTTTGTCACCCCTGAATCTATAACCAGATTAGTCTTCATTTTGTAATTTATCTTTGTTAGGCTCTTGCACTGAACACCAAAAGCAGCAGAGCAAAGCTTTACCTAACTCCTGATACAAAACATATGGCCATCACCGATTCTAGTTAGTAGAGGCCAAACATCATGTCTGTAGTGCATTTTTTCCCTGTAAACTCATACCTCATTTCAGCAGAGCAGAGCTGTGCACACTTACTGTTGTACTGCCCACAGTGGCCACATGAAGCTTCATCATTGAAGTGGAAACTAGTTCTCATACCAAAGGCTCCTCATTCATCAGATGTTTTCTGCAAGATCCAAAATGCATGATTAAGCACTACTGAACAGAAAGGTAAAGGTTTTAGCACCAAGGTGAGGGAACACTTGGATTATGTTTGACTGGACAACACTATGCACCCTCAGCACGCCGGCTAGTTATAACGATGTTGCCACCAAATGGGATGTTAACTGAAATACCCCACCTTAGCCTAACAGTGCTGTGATTGTGTTGGCCACATTGCCACTTACTTGTGCTCAGCACTAGAAATTTAATCACAATGTTTCAGTTTACCATTTTGGTATGAAAGTGCTATTCATTAATGAAAGGATGAATTGAGACGTGTTTGTGGTGAGCTAGCACACTCCAAGTACTTTATGAATGAATGAAACTTGCTGTTTTATTCATTTTAGGTTAACCTGTCACTCCCCATTGCGAGTACCAAAGGAAGTTTGCTCAAGTGGAGATGCAGTTTATCTTTATTTTCTTGACAGGGGAGCTGCACACTGAAATATTTGTCTGGATTCCTGCAGTCAGGAAGACTCCTAACAGTAAGGGCAACTTCTGCTGTGATGTGGGGCAGTGTAGCGCACCTGCCTCAAGTCCTCACATTTAGGTACAGACAGAAGCGTAAACAAGTACTCACTGCTTCAACAAGGTAAGCTTCTAGAAGAAGAAAGCAAGACAATGTCAGAGAACTTTTGTGCAAAAAGATGTGCATTTAGCACAATTCAAGAGAGATGATAATAAACTAGAGCAAGTCTAAGGAAGAGCCATCAAGATGGTTGGGGTTGAGGCACGCTCCTGTGAGGAAGGGCTGAGGGAATGGTGGGTGGGTTAGCTTGGAGAAGGGAAGGCTTTCAGGAGACCTAACAGCAGCCCCCCAGCAATTGTGAGGTGACTGAAGAGAATATGTAACTATGCTCTCCCCTGACCAGTGTGATAGAAGAGATGGTGGGTCATAAATGCTTAGAGGCAAAGTTCTGCCTTGGCATACGGAAAGGTGGTCACTGTGAGGACAACCATGGAAGCTGCAGCATAATCTGAATTCACTATGACCCTGCTTTGAGCACAGGTGTGGACTCTTCAGAGGCCACCTGCTCTGAGTGATTCTGTAAGTTACAGTGAAAATACAGGGGAAAAAAAGAACACCTTAAAAGTTCTGTATACCTCTGTTAGCATCCATGTCTCCTTAAAACAAAAAATAATAATATTCTTGGATCCACTGTACTGACTACACTGAGGCAAACAACAGGATTTTCTGAATTACTACTTTCTAAAGTTGTTGTCTACTGTTACTATCTTAAAAAAAAAAACGTGTGTTGCTTCCACCTTTTGGGGTGTACTTTTATTTTGCCTGATTTTGACACTGGAAACAATTAACAAAGGATTCAGGTATTAAGGAACCTGTTTGCCAAAAAAATCAAGTGTCTGAACATAAGGAAATCACCGTTTGCAATCTATAGGCCTTTTGTGCTGAAGTAGACACACTCCTCAATAAGGTTGCTCTGTCTGCCTTCAAATTATCCCAACTAAGCAGTAGTGCACTCTGGTGTTTTCTGAGAGAACTGTTGAGTTCTGTTTGCCTTGGTCATTCTTGCATGATTTGCAATCTTACATTTTGCATTCTTGGTTTTTCAATAAGTGCCTTAGTTGACAGGGCATGCATTTTAAGGAAAAAAGATCTTGCATGAAAAGAAGACAGAGAATACTAAGATCTCCCCAGATTGCCTGTTGACATACCTGTTTGTGGTTTTTTTTGGAACTTGAGCATTGTTTTTGTTCCTCTTGCTGTTACTTCTTCTAATCTCTCCCTTTTTCCTCTAAAGATGAGTCAGATGCACAACGACAGATTTCTTTTGGCTTCCTCTGCCCTTAAAAAACAAGAGGATTGCTCTGATCAGACTTCGCAGATGACTTTAAAAATGACAAAAAGCATGTGATGTGTATAAAAACCATGAATGAGGAGATAGAGCCCCTCGGTGCCATGTCTACACACTTCTTGAACACCCCCCAGGGACAGTGACTGCACCACCCCCTGGGCAGCCTGTGCCAATGCAGCACCACTCTTTCTGAGAAGAAATTTCTCCTAATATCCTACCTGAAGCTCCCCCTGGCACAACTTAAAGCCGTTACCTCTCACTACCTCATGGACGCGTATTGGTCATTCTGAGAATTTATTTTTTCACATATCACATACAAAGTCGAAGGTATAAATACTTGGCATGAGGCCAGCTGCTGGGTTTTTAGGATAGCTGTATCTCAGTAAATCTAGGAGCTAGGGGAAGAAAAAAAAAGAAAAAGAAAAGAAAAAGAAAAGAAAAAGAAAAGAAAAAGAAA
>JAPSGF010000002.1:7589650-7623395 GCA_035772895.1 Perdix hodgsoniae
AAAGAAAAAGAAAAGAAAAAGAAAAGAAAAAGAAAAGAAAAAGAAAAAGAAAAAGAAAAGAAAAGAAAAAGAAAAAGAAAAAGAAAAGCTGGTGCCTGAGTAGTTAGAGCAGAAGTTCAGTTTCCCTCCCTGCTTCCCTCTCCCCAGCATGTTAGGAAGGTGTTGGCACAGCCAGCTCCTCACCATAGGTGTCTGTGCTGTGGTGTGCCTCCAGCACCTCCGGGCTTACAATGATTGTAGTCAGGAGAGAAAACAGACTGCCTTTTAGGTCTGCTGGCTGCCGGGAGAAAGTAACTGAAAAGTAACTGAAAGTATTCAGTCATTGCTGCTGCTACCTGTAAAAACTGAAGTGCAAATTGTGAAATTTGTTACCCCCTTTATTTGCCTTACCGGTCCAGGCGGTGCATGAGGAGGCCCTCCCCACAAAGGTGGTGGTAATGAAGCTGACAATTCTCTAGGACATGAGGTAGGCTAGGAACTCTGTGCTGAAGGAAGAGGTTAGCAGAACTCACGCTCAGACCCACAGCAACCTCTGCCAAAGCAGCCCAGTGCTGCTGGCCACTCGGCCCTCTCGCCCTACTTTCAAAGCAGATGCAGCCCACACAGCACCATCATCCAGGTACTGAGCTGATCCCAGCTTGCTACAGGGTTTACACAGAGACCAGCATAGAGGCCGTGCAGCTTTTTGCCCAAGAGCAGATGTTTAACACCTGAGTTTCCCTGTACCCTCTGAGGCACCTAAAAGCTGTTACCAGCTTCTCAGGTAAGGTTTTATGCACACAGATGTGGAAACCCTGCTCTGTGCTTTCTTCCTGTTCTCTTCCAACACTGACTGGGTCTCCTGTGGAATTTTGTGGGCATCAGATAAGCTTCCCAGGCTGTGAACACAAACTGGATTCTTACATTAAACTTGTACCTGAGAATTTGCTCTATCAAGTAGTGTTACTATTGTTCTAGTTACAGTGTTAGAGCTCTTTCTATCTGCAGTGATTCCCATGGAAATAAGTAGGAGACACTATTTTCAGAGGACCTACATCTAAGTGCATCACTTGGGAGCTTGTGGATGTGGGAAAGGAAACAATAACAGTACTGAGCTGAACTCAAACACTAACTCCAAATACAATAAATAGTTAAAATTACAATACCTTATTTTTGCCTTACCTTTTACTTGAACAACTTGAGAATATTAAGAAAGGAAATAGGAGGTTAACTTTCTCACATCTCTCCAACATACCCACCTTTAAAAAGTAGGGAACAGACACATAAGGGGCCTCTGACAGCAGATGTTCAGACAGGAGCTGGTATGGGTTGCTCAGTGGCAGTTTTGCCATCACTTTCAGCTGGGATCAATTTTTGCCAATGGGACCTTAAGAGAAAAACCAACAATCAAATTCTGAGCTGTAATTGAGCTGGGGTATAGATTTCCTCACTTTAGCACATTGCACTTCCACTTGGATCTTCTGAGGCATTCTCTGAGTGTCAGGCACTGGCCAGGCACTGACTGGGGCAGACAGCCCAGGTGAGGTAGAGCAGCACTTCCATCAGATACCCTCCTTCAGTGCTGCCCTGGAAATGTCATTCCTATTGTTTGTGTTACATTTCCACCACTTTGCTGCTGTTCTGAGCACTCTGGAAATGAATAAACATCCACTGTTATACTGTTTTTGTGATCCATAAGTTATGTATGTTGGATGGAATCAGAGAAATCATTGAGGTTGGAAAAGACCACTAAGGCCAGCTAATCCAACAGATATAATAATGAAATCACTGCGCTGCAGGTTCTAGCTCTTTCTTGCTGTTCATGATGTTGTCTCCATGCTTATCTGTCCATCTGCATCTCATTAATTCCTCAAAATGAGAAACAGTCACACTGCTAAGAACAGATTAATATATACAGTGTGCCCAGTGAATTCAGGCTTATGATGTCTGTCAGCTCAGTTTAATGTAAATTTCCCATCTGAATGCAACAGTGTTTCTCTGGTGTAGTTATGTTTATATTTAATTAAAAACATTACTCTTTGGTTCTCTCAGCTCAATGCCTTAAGTGTATTGATTCAGAGGAAGGGGGGTAGGAACTGATAAAGAGAGAAACAAAAATAATATTTTAAACCTAGTCTGTGTTTCTCTACAAAAATAACTTTGTACAAATAGTAAATTGGTCTGCACTAGCCAGGATCTTGTGAGATAGTTTTTCAATTTTTCTTTTTCCATCTTTAAAACTTTATTTTATTCTTCCAATGTGGAAGCTGTCTGAATCTTACTACTTTTATTCTTGATTTTAACCTAACATGGGAGTGAAAGAAGCCCACCAAATGCACTCTCACTTTTGTTCCAGTGCCATTGCTAATGCTGTGGTGTTACAATTCTAATTAAAATTACCATTATTAAAAAAAGAGGTAGATGATAGGTAGGAAAAGGGCAATTTCAATTGGAATTGTACCACCACAGCATCAGCAATGGCATTGTGATGTGTGCTGCTTTTCACCACTTGTCACAAAATGGCTTCATGTCAGCCTGGCCTAATAGGGTTGTATTCGTCCGAAAAACAAAAAAGGTTCTAACTGTTTAGAATACAGCTAATCCTCTGAAAACACCTTTAAAAAAGAAAAAAAAAAAAGAAGAAGAAGAAGGATTAATCCCTATTTGTTCAGGATATTCATCTCTTATCTACTAATGATCTCCACATGGCGGAGCTGTAGAGCTAGGAATGAGATACGATTTCAAAGAACAGACTCAGAGACATGTTGGTTAACTGAGCAAGCCCCATAATTGTTTGTCGTAACTGATGAGGGCTGTGTCTCCTTACTGGTTTTCCTACCATAACAAGTTGCACTGGACCTTGGGAGAATGGGTAAGGAAACCTTTTTCTTTGTTAATAACCCCTGTTCACTCAGCAGCCAAACATCCCAATCAGTGTGAAGAAACATGAAAATCTCAAATATGATTTGATTTGTCCATTCTGACCAAGTAATACCAGGACATTCACTTGTACCTTTCCCAAGCAAGCTGATGCTCAGCCGGTCTCCAAGCAATAGCTTCTCTGGAAAGGCTGCTGAGTTTCATGGCTGACCTTGCCATTATATGGAATGGAATATCAACTAGGCAGTCAGGGTCAGCTTGTTGCAGCCATGCCCCATCCCAGCTTCTTCTATACCCCCAGCTCCTTGCAGTGAGAGCAGAGTGAGAAACAGAGAAAGCGTAACACTGTGCAAACCCTAATCAGGAACAGCTGAAACACTGCTGTGGTATCAGCATCATTCAGGTCACAAGTGTAAAGCACAGCACCATATCACAGAATCATTAAGGCTGGTAAAGACCACTAAGATCACTTAATCCAACCCCAACCCATCCCCACTACACCCACTGACCACATCTCCACCTTTCTTGACCAGCTCCAGGCACAGTGACTCCATCACCTCCCTGGGCAGCCTGTTCAATGCCTCACCACTCTTTCTGAAGTGTTTTTTCTGAATATCCTGAACTCTGAAAAAATTAATCCCATCTCAGCTAGACCAGCACAGCATCATACACTATCAAGACCCTGGTGTTGCACTCCTGCAGGAGCAGTTTGCACAGTTCATGATTTATGCTTCCCAGGCGCTATAAAAGGTGCACTTGAAAGAAATGCTTACTCCTTATCAGAGCTACACCTACTGTTGTACTTGGAACCAGCGCTAAAACCCACAAAATTATCAGTCACTGATAAACTCATAACAGCTTATGCAGTATACATTGAGTCAGCATATGTTCTTCTGCTCCTCTCCCTCCACACATACATGCTCAACATTTATTTAAAAAAAAAAAAAGCCATACAAATAAACCCACTAAGGTTAATGAACTACAATAAATGGGAGAAAACTAAGCAGTGCTACATATTATATAACTGAGTATATGCACATGCGTATTTCCTGGTAAAGCTTAATATATTTGAAGAACAACTGGTAGAAAAGACCCAGAGAGCAGACAAAGCCCAGAACCACCGCTGACAGCAAAGCACTCGGTGGAAAGCCCAGCTGTCTGACCAGGACTGAAGTAGGGAAAGACCAGAAAGGAGCTCTAAACTAATTTGACTTCTCATAAAAACCAAAAACAAAACAACAACAACAAGGCAGAAAAGAGAAGTATTCCCGCTTAATTGAAAAGAAAATTAAAAAAAAAAAAAAAACACTAACAAAAAACCTCTGTTGATTGCATCGGTTCAGATCAGAGGAGGCTCACAGAAGCCTCAAAGAAGTGGTAAGGAGCTAAGAAAGACCTTCCTAACGACCACATCCCAGCCCATACATAGCCTCCCTTTGCCTCCCTTTCATTCTGTATCTTACCGCAATCAACCGAGGCGTGAGGGAATTTCACTACTCCTCTGCTCGATATTAGAAGTGTTCCAAACCAAACCACAGCCCTCCCCTGACCTTGATTCACTTCACCTGTGCATAATCAGTTAACAGGAGTGCTACCTGGAGAGGAACTGATTGATTGCTGATAGCTGTGTATGGCCCAGGAAAAAAAAGGAAAAGAAAAAAAAAAGTTCAGATTCTTACTGAGAAAAAAGCTTTACCTTTGTCATAGGATGGATTAGTATTCTAAGAAATTGCATCTCATTTCCTTCCCCTGCTGCCTTTAGCTGTTCTACCTGTATCACTGTAGTGTAATAGACTTTTTTTGACCGTTCAGCTGGACATGGGTAATATTTTCCTGCAATGCTTTAAAAAGAGATCAGGGATCCGTGACATCTGAAAGAATTTTTTTGGTTGGAATTTTGAATTCAGTGCTATGGTTAGCAGCACTAAAACTGTCCCTTTGTCCAAGGGAGACCTGCGTAATGGTTTCATCCAATTCTTCCTTCTCATTGGTATGCATGGCTCGCCATTACTCTGAGCAGACTCCAGTCTGTTGGCAGGCAGTAATTTAAAACGGCATCTTTTTGTTATTTTACTCATTTTATGGCTCTTAGGAGAGCAATCTTTTGTCTGACTGTATCTCTGAAGCTGTTTTGGTCAGACAGACAGGCTCTTGCATTGCTCAAAGCAATAAAAATCTTGCGGGAGGAAAGTTCAGATGGCAAGTAGTCAACAGTGTTCCCTGGCTGCCAAGGCAACTTAAGCACACCCCAAGCATGGTGAAGCTGTGCTAGCAAACCCAGCAGCCAGCTCTCTCACACAAAACCACAGGATAATGAGGTGATTGTGCTCGGAGAATCCCTCGCCATGATTGAGACAATGGAAGTGTTCATTTTCATTAGAGCCGAAATTATATAGAAATATGTACGAATCAGCTTTTGACATTAAGTTCTTTATGGCATTGGAAAAATTAAAATGAAACACATTTCTGTACGTTATCCCTCCATTTTTATGATTTTTCTTCTATTGTTTTAATCAAATTTTTTATTTAGTGAAAGTTAATGTTTAAAGACGAAGAAGAACTCATCTATTTTTTGTAGGAAATAACATTTTAAATCTCTTCGAATATCTCACATTTAGAAAGAGCAACCCAGGAGCTTGAGAATTTGCATCTACCTATTCCAGCTCTGCTTTGGTGACCCTTTAGCACCATAAGATGCAAATATGTAGGGATCAAAGTCTCATGGATCTGCTCAGATCACAATGTGTTTTTCATTAGCTCTTGTATAGCAGCGATTATCTTTATCTTGGCATCAGTATTTAATATCCTGTATAGATTAGGGTAATCATCAAGTTTAGCTAGTAAAGGCAATTCTTTATATTTTCTTTGTCTTTTAATTACTTTAAAATGAAGGCCGACTTCCTTTTAGTTCAGTTCAACAAGCTTTCACAATGAAATAAGACAGAACAGGCTTTCTAACTTGTACTTTCCCTGAGTTCGGGCAGCCTCCTCCTGCCAAGGCCAAACTGTCAGCTCCTTTTGGCAGCAAACCTCTCCATCTCCCACGGTCCTCAGAATTTTCCTCCATATAATCTAACGAAACAACAGAGAAATCTAATGAAACAACCGAGGTTTCCTCATCGTTTTAGAAACGCTGCTAATGGCCATGTTCCACCCTTGTCTTGAGTTTCCTTGGTTTAATTAAAAGGATGGACTGTTTTTGAAAACACACCCTACTGTAGCCTACCAAGATAAAGCATTTCTTTGCAGACCTGAAAACAACCTCACCCTTCTCTAGCTGTATGTGTTTGGTGAGCAGCTCAGTGATGGGGGAAGCGCTGCTGATGGCTGCACGTGAGCTGGGAACCAGGATGGGGTCTAATAAAAATGTTGCTCACATCATGCATCAAAACGAAGAATAACCCTACAAGTAAGGACTGCTGAATTCACACTGAAGTACAAAGGGGCAGTGTTCACTTCACTTACTGGTGCATCATGCATTTAGCCCTTAATGGAAATATCCGAGCATCTGCTAAAGGGAACCTTGGCATGAACCAGAGTTTGCTACAAAAGATCCTTGCCTTTGAGTGTTGCAAGGTGCTCTGCTTTTTATTATCTTACTATTAATACACAACTGTCACCCAGTTTCTGATGTTCTGTGATTAACCTAAAGCTGGCGTTTCAGTTTTTTGTTTATTCCTTCCTTATGTCCATTAATATCAGCTGGTTTAGCAATAGGGATTAGTTTAACAGTTAAAGGACCAATATATTAGTTCAGAAAAAGGAATCAATGAGTTCTAGTCTCAGAACTTTCAATTTTAACTTTGCTTGCTAGGTGAACAGCCTTGTTTTTCTCAGTGATTCTGCTTCACAGGAGCACTGGTGTCAAAATAACTACTTTTATCTTTGCATCCATCAGGTGCAAGGACTTTTTCTTCGGATTTCACATACATTGCTTTGGATTTGAGTGCACTGAGATGGCTCATTATGGCTCAACAAGCAATGAGAATTTGCCAAACTGGGAAAAAGCAGCTAGAGCTCAGCTGAAATCTCTGTGGTGAATCTCATGATGGAAAAATGGGGAGAAAGTAAGTGGTCATACAACCAGCTTAGATGCAGCTGCACTCGCCCAGAGGGACATTAGCATATATTAATGAGTTCTTGGAAAAGAATGGATATGTATGCAAATGTATTGCATATGTATGTCTTAACTGTTTAAATGTAGAACTTGAACTCTGAGAGCGCGTACTTGATGTGTCAAGTCTCCTGGTACATATCATAAGGAATAAAGGAATGCCACTTTTTTACATCACATTGGAGCTAGAGTTTTCTTCCTTGATTTCAGGTAATACTGTGATCTCCGTTTTCACCTGGATGGTGCTCTGTCAGTTCAGCTTTTAGTTTTGGGCATTTTGTGAAATAATCGTCACTACTGAAGCTGAGATGAAGTGTGAATGTGGACATTTTTTAATAGTTACGAATATGAGTTTAACTCTTGGTGAGAACTGGCTGAAAACGACCAAGCAGACCTTGATGCCCTGAAGCCATCAGCATGTTTGCAATGAAGTAGCCTCTTCCAGAGGTGTGCCAAGAGGGGGTGTGGGTATGGATGGTGAGATACAGAAAGGTGGGCATTGATGCCACTGCTCCTGTGACAGTAAGCGGGCTTCAGCAGGTAGGGCTGATGTTTTACTTGCTTTAGAAGATAAGGGATTGACAGAATAAAAATAAATAAATAAACAAATAAATAAAGTTATGGGTAAGAATCATAGAATCTTAGAATCACTAAGGTTGGAAAGACCATTCAGATCATCTAGTCCAACCATCAACCAATGCCTATGACTGCACCAGACCATGACACTCAGTGTGAAATCCTCCCTTTTCTTGAACTCCTTCAGGGATGGTGGCTCTCTGGGCAGCCTGTTCTTCACCCGGGTTCTTTGCCTAGAGCTTGTTTAGCCAGGAATGGAAGTGCAGAGCCAGAGAGCAGCAAGCAGCTCACTGACACAAAATGGGATATGCACTTGGGTATGGCTCTCACATTTGTTAGCAAACTGAGTCTTTCAGCAGATATTTTCAGCAAAATATATACTGCAGACTGAGCATGATTATATTTTGTTAATAAACTGTGCACATACAGACAAGTCTGCTTTAACTGTGGTAAGAATCACATATTAATAATGTGTGTACCTATACACCACAAGTGTCTGATTTACATTTATTAATGGAATTTATTTACTCAACTCTTGAATGCTAGTCATATTTAAAAAGAAAAAAAACCAACAAACCTGAAAGGAACTACAGCTAATATCCACATAGCAGGGCAGGTAATTTTTAAAAAGTACTACATAGAGTGGGCTGGAGCACTTCTATGAAGACAGGTTGAGAAAGCTGGTCTCCAGGGAGATCTCATTGCAGCCTTCCAGCACTTGAAGGGAGATTACAAGCAGGAAGAAGACCCAGTTTTTACATGGTCTGGTAATGACAGGACAAAGGGGAATGACTTTAAGCTAAAAAAAGGAGAGATTTGGGTTAGATGTTTGGAAGAAATTCTTTACTCAGAGGGAAGTGAAGCATTGGAGCAGGCTGCCCAGAGAAGCTGTGGATGCCCCATCCCTGGAGGTGTTCAAGGCCAGGCTGGGTGGGCCCTGGGCAGCCTAAGCTGGTGGGTGGCAGCCCTACACATGGCAGGGTATCAGAACTGGATGGACTTTAAGGTCTCTTCCAGCCCAAGCTATTCTGTGATTCCATGATAGAATGCTCAATGTCATTCCTTCTTCAGCTCATGCAGCAAATATATATGAACTTCTAAAATGTATTTAGAATTTTAATGTGAGGTTTATAAGATATATGACTGATCCCATTCCTTTACCAAAGTTTGCAACATGCTATAGGGAACTGCTGTGAAGCACATCGTGCCAGTGACAGTCTTCAAGGAAGTCCATGTACTCAGTGGTGACAAAGATGTCCCTTGAGTCCCATTAAAGTAACTTCCTTCTGTTATATCCTTGGAATATACCTATCCAGTGAGTCACTCCTCATCTCCAGAATTGCCTGAATGCTGCAGAGCAGCACTTGGAGGCATTAATTTGAAGTGCAGCAGCTGTTCACTGCACTTAATTTGCTCAGCTAGAGTATTTGTATGGAGAACAGCATCCTGGTGCCACATCTGTGACTGGCAAATAGCTAATAATCTTAGAATCATAGAATCATAAAATAGTTTGGGTTGGAAGGGACCCTTAAGATCATTTATTTCCAACCCCCCTGCTATAGGCAGGGATACCTCCCTCTAGACCAGGTTGCTCAAAGCCCCATCCATCCTGGCCTTTAATGCTTCCAGGGAGGAGGCCTTATATGTACCTGTATGTGGTCAAGGGAATTACCACATCATTTTCTGGTTTCATGTAGCTTTTTATTCTGTGGGGAAAAAATGCCTCTATATATCACAGTGTCACACAGACAACACCAAAAGCAGATTGCTGTTTGCAATTAAAATACCAGTGCAAATAATAAGTAGTTTAGAAAATAACAAATTCTTATGTAAAATACCTAGATATGAGTGGATAGCATATGTGCTATAGAAAATACTGCACATCTTCCAAGTCTATGAATTACAAACAGGAATATGCATAAAACCTCCTCATATCAACAGCAGAAAAATACCAAAGAGATTTAATTCTGTCAGCTCTAATGAAAATAAAGCACTGATTTCTCAAGTTTTGATCCAAAAGGCAGCAGGAATTCATGTGGTTTAAGGTTTTTCCTCCCACTGGGATTTGGGCACCCATGTTTGTATTTTCCAATTATTACTTTTATGTGTTAGTATTGCCAAATCTTTCTGTGCTTGTCTCCTTCTGATTTTAATAACTAAGCAGATCCTCATAAATAGATCTTGCCAAATTAGCTGCTCAAATTCGCCGTATGCTGTATGGATCAAATTGTTTCTCAGCTATTAGTCTGCACCGTTTGTTCCATGGCAATGCCGTGATTGCAGTTTACAAGCAAACAGCATTTCAGCTCAGCAAAGAGCAAGATGAAGATGTATTTTAAAATATGGGGAAGGGAAGAGGGGGAAAAAAAAAGACTTTCTTTGAAAATCATATTATAAACAAGTTTTTGTATCATTTTTGTTGTTGTTGTTGACAGATGCTGATTAAGTATAATCGACTGGGAAATGAAGATGCTACGTTAATGCTGTGACAATTACTTTGGAGACGTCCCAATTACAGAACTGCTCTTGAAGGTAAAGGTAGGCAATATCTTCAGAAGAAATGGAAAGAACATCTCCTGTCTAGATTCTAGTTTGCATGGCTTCTCCTTCTCTTGAAGGGAGAAACAAAAGGAAAAGCTGGTAGTAGAGAAACAAAAAAACTAGAAAGAGGTTAAAAACAGAGACCATATCGGGACATTGAAAGAAATGGATTTGCTGATAAGAGCATGGAGATTGCAAATTTCAAAGGTTAATGCTTTATTGGTTTGCTTGTGGTTTCATTTTTGGTGATATGCGCAAACCAACTTCCTAATTTGTCACCTAAAAATCGATTTATAGTGTGCATACATGAAGCAATGGAATGTGATAAAGTTGTACCTGAATTAGAGCCAGAACATGAGGTCGTGTAACCACTTTGGCTTGACACTGTCGCCAAAGTAATTAGCCCTGATGAGATGCTCATTAGTTTGGATGCATGGCCATATTAACACAGCTGCACTGCTTAAGGATCCAAGCTACAGTCTGCAGATACTGCTGTCTGTACTGTGCAGTGTCACTTGGGATTCCTCAGCAGGACAATCCCTCCTGGACTTCTCTCTTTTATTATCTTCATTCTCAGATTCCCCACCAACCTGACAAGCTATTAAACGTTTTCTGATCTCTGAGTCACTCCTGCCCCATTCGTCAGTCCTTGGCAGTTCTAAGGATACATCTTCCACCTCTAGTGGGCTGTTACAAATAGTTCCATACTAACTTATGCCAGCCAAAGGCACACAAGGTAGATCTGGTGCCTCAGCTTGATCAGAAGCATCCCAGGAAGCTGAACATAGATGGATGACTAAACAGATGTGGCTCATAGATTACATCCTCAGTACTTTGTGAGTCCTCTTCCCCACATTCTGGCACTCACACACTGCAGAATGACCCATTTTATTTGGGGTTTTTCAGCTTCTGATTTTTTTATAGAATGTGAACAGCCTCCTTATCACCAGTCTAGACAATGCTTTTCCTACAGCTTTTTCCCTCTGTCACATCCCATTAATATACTACGGGGGAGATGAGGAGGAAGAGCTGCCTGTCTTACAAAGATATCTCCTTTCACGTCTTCTTGTATCCCAACCATTTGTCTTAGAACTACTTATAAAGCACAGATAACAATTGTCACACTTTTACTACCCAGTAAATTGTCCTGAAGCACCCCCACTACAAAAGCTCTCACTACAAAGGCGCCTACAGCCTATTCCTTAAGCAAAGTCAATAATCACCTCCAAATGCATATTTATGCACATTTCTTTGTATTTATATGAATTTGTTTCTGTACTTTATGCTTATGACCATCTCACTGTGATGAATCCTGTCCCTAATGCAGAATAGTGACTTATTTTGGTTCTAAACTGTTCTCTAACACTTATTTACTATTCATTTACTTATTTGTGACAGGAGGTGATGAAATCTTCTGAAGTGCTTGAAGTGCTCTGTGGAATGATTTTCATTTTGCAGGGAGACACTGCATGCTGACCCAAAGTCAATTGCACACGGTAGCAGAGCAGCTTGCAGGATATGTCTCTCCATGGCTGGGAAAAGCTTTGCTAGAGAAGCTCATGATGTAAGGAAGTTCTTATCACTGTGTATAAAGAGGGAAGAACTTGGCCCAAGGAACGTCTAATTTATACACACACACCTTGTCACCCCACCAGAGCTGATGCTTTGTGTGCTAAAACCTGGCACTTCTCCAAGGAGGTGTGTCAAAGGTGAAGGAACATGGTACGGAGGTATCCTATTGTGTTGTAAGAGTCTTGCTGGAGCCCAGAAGGTGTGTCTCTGCCCTTATAAATACTGCACTGCCTTTACAGGCAGCTCCAGTCCTTCTGAGAGAGACGAGCTGCATCTTGAGCGTAGTTTGGATACCTCCGGCTCCTGGGCAAGGTACTTATTTCAGCTGTCTTACTTTCACACCGTTCTACTTGTAACTAAAAGCTACTGCCACATCATTAGTTGCTTTATTTTTCACTTGTTGCATATTTGTAATAATTGCATATTTGTAACTACCATGTGGTGTTTTCTAAAGAGGGTTGTGAAAATCTCTTTGAATAGAATAAGGCATGAAGCGAGTCAGGTAAGAGCTACACAGAAGTGGGACTCTGCTCTCATCTGTTGCTATCTATGTGTTCTATGTGCTGAAAGTTGAATGCTGAAATAGGCTCCTTATTAGTGTGCCTCTGCATGAATTTCTGCTTTCTAGCATGGCAGTTTGGCTGCCGAAATGTGCGTGATGGAAACATCTGAACACTTAGTGCACTAACAGCCACATTTAACCCTCAGCTCTTATGGTGTGCTCCACCAGAGCTTAGATCCCGAAAGTTGCTTCATAGAAACACCTAAAGAAATAAATGCATTCTGTACACGGCAGCTTCAGACACATCCGATTGTACTACAGATGCCTTCAAAAACAAAAAGCAGTTCTGTTTGTGTAGTAGGCAAGACAAGAAAAAATCTGTAGTTACTTTTCAGTCTATAAAAAAGCTATTTTATTTGTAATAGAAAACTTACATACCAGCATACCAAGTGAATTAAGAAAATTTACAGGATGCCTAGTAAATAACTAAGCTCTACTTCTATTTAGCACAGAGGCTGGAGTCAAAATGTCTCATGTGACATTCACAAAATGGGAGATCATGGGCACAGCAGCAGCTTTGTATGGTATAACTTGAGATATCCATCTCAAACTGACAAGTCCTGTGGCCAAATTCTGTCTGGGATTGCAGGAGGGATTGCAATTAGGGTTCCTCAGTCACTATGCAGGAGCGTATCCTGGGAAAGAGTCTCTTCTGTTTCACACTGTTTGGATATAATAATATGCAGTGGTTCTAGAAACCAGGTATTGTGCACATGGAGGACAGAGGATCTCCATAGTAACATCAAGGAATCATAGAATCATTGAGACTGGAAAAGACCTCTAAGATCATCTAGTCTAACCATCCATCCACCACTAATACTGCCCAGTAAACCGTGTCCCTCATTGCCACATCTCCATGTTTCCTCAACACCTCCAGGGATGGTGACTCCACCACCTCCCTGGGCAGCCTGTGCCAATTCCTCATTGCTCTTTAGGAGAAGAAATTCTTCCTAATATCCCACCTGAACCTCCCCAGGCAGAGAGGTTCTAATAGGTATCATAATAACAGATGCCAAGGAGCGAGTCTGAAATCCTGCATCTATCAGATGAGTCCAGTAGGAAGTGAAAATGTTTTAATGACTGTATGTTTTTGTTTTGAAGGCAAATAACGAGCAAAACATGTGGATTAAAAATGTTGGGCTCCTGTGCGTGTTGATTCTGGTGTCCCAGATGCTGCTCACCAGCTGTGAAAGGCAGAAGGAGAGAAGAAAGGGGAAACAAGACATAGAGCACGGTGGGAAGAAACAGACTGAATCAAACCCAGAGAGAGAAAAAGGGCGGAAGCCAAAAGGAGGAAAGGCATCTCCTAAAGGCAAATTTAAATCCAAAGAAAATGCTGACTGCACCTGGGCGGTGACCGACATGAGTGCTGCAACTGTGCACATTGAGTGCAGGAATGGGGACAGTACGTTCTGGTGTGAGTTCTCAGGGGACCCCTCCGCCTGCCCGCACTATGCAGCAAACCAGAAGTCCTACTGGAAGCAGGTCTCCCGCTCCCTGAAGAAGCAGAAGCAGATCTGCCAGGACCCCGGGAGCATGCTAAAATCTAAAATATGCAGGAAAGGCCCACGAGGTGCTCACCTCAAGCTGACACGCTCAAGCCTCCTGGCAGCAGAGGGTCCTGCCAAGGGGCACCCAGCTCACCACGCTACAGAGGAGGTACAGGTCCCAGCATCTTCTGAGACTGGAAAACAGCCAGAACACAGCCCCCCAGACTGCGTGGAAGACGTAGATTACATCGATCAGAAGAAAGTGGCTGAGGAATACTGCCCAGAGAGTTTGCTGTCTTTATGCAACTTCTTTATCACCATGGTGCAAGACAAAAAGTGCTGAGGATATGTTTGTAAAGTTCTGCATCACAACAGTCTGATCTCGACGAAGTTACTGCAAACTCCCAGGTTTTATTCTCCTGTTATATAGTGTATATAGGAAAAAAAAAAAGACATGCGCTGTATATTTATATATTTTTCAGATTTTGTTTTTACACAACAGACGACACTTGGTACAGTTGAAGATGTTACAGATTTCATTTGCACATACGTTTCTACACAAGTTTTACCTGTTGATGTTACGTACTCTGCACAGAGGTATCTAAGCAGTCTCTTTGCCCCCTTTGAGCTGTGCTAGCCAAAGGGATGAGTTTGGTGCTATGCACTCCTCAGTTATGTACTCTACATTTGACCTAAAAATTACTAAGAAAAATAAACTTCAAGATATATTCAAAATATTCTCTGTGTGCTGAATTAAATTTCTCTGGAATTGCTGAGCCTTTATGAAAGGCTGATCATTCACAAGCTAGACAAAGTATCGCCTATACAGCTGTTTTAAGAAATCTTCTGCAGCGTTGCAGAATTCAACCAGAGCATGCAATGATTTTGTTTGAGGGAAATACACTATTATTTGTTTTTAATCATCGTGATAATGAAGGGTGGCAGGATTTTCATATTTTCATAATTTTACTAAAAAGTTTTGGTTTTCCCAATTCATCAAAAGATGACAGAAAACTTTGCAAACTTCAGTTTTTTTCATTTCTCCTACATTATGAAGCATGTTTTACTTTTTTGTGATAGGGAAAGTGAGACACAGAGATTAAATGGTCTGCCTAAATTCACTTCTGTGTGCAGGGCTGGACTCTTCCTCAAGCAGTTGAAGCACTTATGCTCACCGCTGCCTCTTTGTTTCTTTGAAGTTCCACTGCTCTCCATATGTATGGAAAACACTAATAAATACTTTTCTATGTGTTAGATTTCATCTGTATTTAAAATAATAATAATAATAATCCAAACTTTACAGAAATAGAAATTTTACAAAATTTCAAGCTAAATGATGACAATTGATCTTTGGAAACATTTGAAACTTCAGCTGAAAGAAACATAACGTGCAAGTTACAGTAGTGGCAGTAGGCTGGAAAGGAGGGTCTGCTGCCACAGTGGTGCACTTTGAAGAAAATTCCTTGAAATACAATTTCCCTAATAATTCCTAGCAGATTAAAATAGCATTTCTGTCTCCTGAGAAAATAAAACCCATTCCTTTTTGTAATTATCTCTCTGCTAAGTCCTGGGCTGACCCCAAAATTTTAAAGAATATTCATAAGATGAGTAGTTATGAGTAACCCTTAATTTAACTCAACATGTTGGGGGAGGATGTTTTAATGCTGCTCTGGCATGTTGCTACAGTAATTATAAAAACATTAAGGTTGGAAATGCACTAAGATACCCACTCCAGCCATTGACCCATCAGAATGACATGAGCCCCTAATAGAGGCCCATGCTGCTGATTAACATCAGTTACTATGCTGTTTGCAATGAAAAAAAAAAACAAAAAACATTTAGCAAAAATATTTATGTTTTGATGGAAGTCCTCAATAGGAGAGGAAAGTGCTACTAAACACACAGCTTCCCGTTGCTTTGGTTGCTAGTAGAGACCACGTCTTTGTATACAGGGCAGAAATGATTTTGGAGCATCAGGAAGAAGGCATGGCATCAGCTCTGGTGTTAGCCACAGTATTTTAAAAAGGAATTTTAATATTCTGGAAGCTCAGGTAAATACTTTAAATCTTTTTGTTAGTAGCAAAGATACTGCTACTGGCAAGAGACAAACGTCTTGAATGTAGGATGCTGCTATTAGCCAAACTTTGTCATTTCAGAAGGATTCAGCTGTGTTTTAGTTAAGTCCAAATGACAAGAAGGAGGCAGATACTTTTTACTGAAGATTGAGCCTTACATGCCTTGTGGATACAGGGGTATTCCCAGGCTGTCTGGTGCAAGTACTGTTAGACTGATGCCCACAGTAAAGCAAAATTCCCATAAAGAGGCATTGGTGCTGTGTTCCAAGCAGACTCAAAGACACGGCCATCGTGGTGCCACACTGGGTGGAAAGCTAGCTACCCGTTTCTCATTATTAATGTAGATATGCAGATATGGAGTTTCAGCCTGCACCACTTCACAGTGGGAGAATGCTGAAATAAGGTTAGAAGATGCAGAGGAAGGATGAATAGCACACATATGGCTCAATCAATCATATATTGTAGCAATTAGTGTCAAATATCTAATCTAGTATACAGCGGCCAGTATAATAGCCTCAGATGACAACCAGAGCACTAGACAAGGCTGAATTAAGAGGCTCAGTTGTTCCAGATACACTGGAAAAAGTCCAGACCTAACTACTCTTAGCTGCTGTTACCCTCCCAAGTACTAACAACTGCACTTGGTTGCCTGAAGTGTGACCCAGCCCTTGGAATCGCCAGGAGGCACTGCTCAGCTCCGTGGCTGTCAGTCAGCCAGGCATATGGAGCCAGTGACATACCCAAAGCAAATTCCAGCCTGAGATTCCACAGCTGTGACTGCATCTCTGCCTGCTGGACTATTAGCATGTGTGGGAGCTACACTCTCTAGGGCATTGTATTTCCATGTCTTCATTGTCTTGTTTTCTTCCAGGACTGACTGTTATCCTCTTGCATGGATCTTTCCAGAAGGAAAACACTTGATCTTAGCAGTGCCAGGGTGCATTTCAGCTGAGATATATGGAATTGTTCCAGCACCCTACGAAGACTACAGCATCATGGGCAGCCATAGACTTCTGTGATTACATAGACCATTAGTCTACATTGAAGTGCATCTAAGCTTTCAGCATGCTTAGCAAACCTTTTGTTTCAGTCATGCATCTACAATCACTTGACTACAATTGCTGGGAGCTGGTCTCTTCTGAGCATTTACAGGGCCTCTTGGGTTGGTGTAACATTGGTCCTTCTGGAGCCAAGCAGGTTAAATAAAATATTTCCTGGCATTCACCTTAGGGTCTATGATCATTCTGAAAAACTTCACTGTTGACCTCTACTCTGCGTATCTTAGTGGTGGTACTGAGTTTTCTAACACCATCTGTAGCAGAGGTGTTAGGAAGGAGCAGAAGAAACACAGTAAAAACAAATGGATTTAAATAATGCCCAGGACTTCTGTACCTTTCAACCTTCAACAAAGTTCAGAGAAACTAAGAGTTAAAAGGAGATTAAAAAAAAATCAAAGTTAAGCATTTTTTAGAAGTTGTTTGTTAGATAATACTTGATAGACTAGATAAGACTGTCAAGTCTTATCTAGAAAATCTAAGATGTAATTCTGTATTCACTAGGAAATGGGGGGATGTTATTAACGAATAACAAATAGCTCTGGAAGGGCAGCACAACTTATGACTTTGTAAAATTTCAGCTCCTTTAATTTTAAAATTTCTATTCTTTTATTATTTTCTGTAGTATATATTTCACACACACAATCTCATTTTGATGAGTTTCCGCTTCTTTTGCAACCTCTTTTATTCGTTTACCACTTTGGCAGCAGTACAGATTACACATCTAATCTCTCCTGTTGCACGGGTGCTTGTAAGAGAACAGAGCTGGGTGAGTCAACTTTCCTGCTCCCAAGAGGGCCCTACCCTCCTCTTTCCCTGAGGGGGCCAATGAGTACCTACCGCCTGATATCACCTCACCTGAATTTGGCCAACCATTGCAGAGTCTTGGTGTTCAGACATGACATATTTTACACTGCTGTGCTCAAGTCATGTAGGCATAGTTCAACCTAGATAACAAATTCCACTCCCTTTTCCACTTTTACCTTGTTGGGTTTTTTTCTTTTTTTTTCTTTTTTTTTTCTGATGCTGCCCTGAGCAAGGCAGCTCCATACTTGTTGGTAGCTGCTGCACCTCACCCATGTCTTTCCCTGGATCTCATTCCACTTCAGTATATTACTGTGTGTTCCTCTAGGCTATTTCCAAGAATGGTAACAATTTGTTTAGCACACTGGGACTTGATCAAATAGGAAGACCCATCTTTGAGGCTATTCCAGCCCAAAGAGATAGTTTGCAGTCTTGTCACCCTTGTCGCCCACCACCCTGGTGGTAGCATCTCCTCCCTCACTGGAACACATACAGCAGCACTGTTGGTAGCCTAACAAGTCCTATTGATCTCAAGACCACTGTAGGTACTCCTGTGTTCTAATGTCTTTCAGTGTCTTTCTGCTCTCTCCCTTGAAAGGACAAGGGATCCCTGAACCCCACTTGCAGTCATCACAATCCTCAAAGAACCAGAGAGGAGAAGTCAGTGTTACAAAAACCTTGACCAGTTTCGAGTGATAAGACATGGAATGATCAAGGTTGCTAAAGATCACTCTGGTGCCTCACTTCCATTGCTCCTTCGATTGTCATCACAGCAGTGAGACGATACAGGGATTTGTGTAAGCAGAAGGGACTGGCCATGTCACAGATCATTTTACTTGTTTGTAGAACAACTGCTAGCAGTAAGGTATGCATTGGAGTTGAAATCCTCTCTTTAAAGAGGACTGATGTAACAGGTTTCTCTGGAAACATGCTCCTATCCATGTAAAGTATGTGTTTCATACCATTACTGGGACTTCTTCCAGAGCTGTTGTAGATTCCATTTGAAATAGCTGTTTTAAGGCAAAGAAGTGGTAAGGAAGAAGTGACAGAACTGTGAAGACTTCCCATCAGCCTGTTGCCACCTGGCTGCTTCAGACACCGATCAGACCCAGCACCATGTAGAAATGATAAGCTTAATTATTCCAAAGCTTCCAGGGAACCATGGAAGCATTACGCTGATTTCCAAGCAACAAACAGACACATCAAAGGGACCTCATTATACAATGAGAGACTGCAACATGTCCAAAGCTGCCTGTAAGTATGCACATGTAAGCACTGTGGTGCTTTGTGTATGCAAAGGGAGAGGAGCTGATGTTAAGATGAATCCTGAAGTCCAGGAATTACAATATTATCTGTAACAGCAATGTATCCTATACATCAGTAATCCATGTAGTAATTACATATAGTAAGTGCTTAGATAACAGGATATTTTAAAAATAATGAGTTACCTTTACATCTGTTGCCTGAAAGTGACGTGGTTTCTGGAGAGAGAGGTGGTGTGATTTCCTGGAAAATCCTGGAGTGCTTTTGGGCCGCTCCACAACTGCTGTTCCTATTCCTTGCTCCAAAGGGCCCTTTTATGGATAGCTACATATCTGCAGTGCAGGCTTGCAGGGCATTTTGTCTTATATGGCTCTAGGAATGAATCTGGTTGTTGCCCTGCATGTGTGGCTGCCTGCAGACCTTAGGTCCTACAGGAAGGGCTTCAGTTAAGTGTTGATCTTGGAGACTCTTAATTCCTCATTTACATGTTCAAACAACACCAAAGTGAGCTAAAGCGGTCAGTTTGTGGACAGAGAAAAGTTGGGACACTAGGGGATGTTGGTTTGTGTATGACATCGTATAAATTCATTGAGCATTCAATGAGCAAAGCATTAAGGATTGCATGGACTGCTGCAGAAGGGCTGTTGGAGCTGGCAGCTGGTTAACAATCAGGTTGCTGGTTGGAAAGGATTGTTGGAGCTCCCAGGTTACCATCGCTGTAAGGGAGATTACGTTAATCCTGTCCAGAGTCCAGCTCTGTCCAAATGATTTCCAGAATTTCAATCTGTTGCACCTTTGGCAAAATGTAGTGAGAAGCTCCAGGCCATGGAATTGGAGCAATATTAACAGAAATGGCATGCATAAACTTGGCTTGTTTTTTCAAACTAAAAAGAAAGAAAACATATGTACAAAATAAATGTGAACAAGTAATCACATGAGATTCTGTAGGAGTGATGTCAAAAAAATCTACCTCCATAGATAAAAGTCTGAAGTATATTGCTACATTATTTAGGGAAAGAATAAAAAAGAGGGAAGACCTATTTTAACATACAGTAATATTATTACCAGAAGTAAAACAAATGCTGTCATGGTTTCATGGTTTTATAAATAATTCTTAGACTTCGAATATGCAGTTTTTCCTCACCCAGCAGGAGCATGTTTCCAAGTAAAGTTGTGGTGGAGTTTCCCTTTTCAAAAGCTGGCAATGTTAGCTGGATACTCCTGCTATCATATGTAATATTTCTTTCTTGACTTTATAAGCCTATCCCATATCTTAGTGTGGATATTCAAGCAGCAACTTGTTTTACAGGCCTGTGTGGGAATGAAAGAATCAACCAAGACCTGTCAAAGACAAGGATGCCTCCAGAAGTATGTAACATAAATTCATGTCTCCTTCTTCTCTAAGAAGAACACACAAAGTCAGGAGCATATGGAAAACAAAAGAGTAAATAACTGTATTAAAGAAGGCTCACTGAGGTTTGGTGAATCATTACAAGCTCCTGAGTCACAGGTGCTTAGTAGATATTTGAATCTTTCTCTCTAAAAACTGAAGACATCCCTTTTTCCTAACTTTTTTTGTGCCTATTATTGCAGTTCTGAGGTTACCTTAATGCATTAAATTAGGCTTTTATTAGGAGACGATTATAAGGATCATGCCTGTAAGGCTGTTCTGAATTTGCTGTATGCTTGCTCCTGTAGTTAGTTTTGGCAAGGATACAGCTGACATTTCCAGTACTTACTGTATTGGCTTCAGTCTTTGAAAGCAGCGTAAGATTTACTTAGTGATAAAAACTTACCTTCCTGTGGAGCACCTGTCTTTATATCACCCTTCCTATCTCTAGCCAAATGAATGTTGAATTTGGCTTCTGCTTTGTGTTTGAAAACTTTCTGGTTTTATTTCTTTGAGAGGCCCTGTGTTTCACTTTTGAGGTTCTATCATTGACGTAAAAACACTGCTTTTGGGGAAATACATGAATGGAGCTCTGGACTCTTGTAAGTACTACTCAGAAGTAAATTTGGCTAATAGTGTGTCATTGTGATGAATTTTATTCTTTGAAATAACTGCTGTAATGTACTATGGACCAGTAAGTCAGAGGTGCCCAAATTATTAACTGCTTCAAATAAAACTAATTGAACAACTGTCAACAGGACCAAAGGAGAAAGTAACAATGGTTGGGGTAAAGAATGTGCCCTTGGTTAATGTAAAGTCATATTTCTGGGGCTTCTTCGTGAAGAAAAGACACGGCTGCCACATGAACTCACCAACCATTTTGGACAGGATGACATGGCGGGTAAGAAATTCTTCCATTTCCAAGAATATGAATCTCTCATCTCTTCATGGTTGCAGGCAGCATACTGAGCAGTATGCCTAGGCAATAAAACTTCCACTTTGATAATGATTCTGATCATATCAAATGATGATTCTGTTGGAACATGCCTTTCTCCCTTATGTTTGATTGAAATGTGTGGTCTGGAAGGACTGATAGTTTTTGCAGTACATAATATTTACTTCCTAATGTTGGCTTGTTAGATGATTGCATGACAAAAGGAGTTGCTCTCATCCAAGGAAGCTTGTGCAATTAATGTAGAATAGCATTTGTATAATTGTTGGCTTTGCTCTGCTCAGATAAACACTACACTGTTGCTTTTTCTGACAGTAGATATGTCAGGAAATTTTAATGAATATCATGGAGTACGGAATTCAAAGAGCAAAGGGCAATGAGTGGAGAAAGACAAAATAAGCATTGCCGCAGTAACAACAGAAGCTTCTCTGATGCTCAGATTTGGACAATGGAAACAACCTGGGGCCCTTTTAGGAAAAAAAAAATGCAGAATCGGTAGAATTGATCATTATCCCTTTTTTAATGTCTTTTGGTTATGGAACTATAACTTCTGAGAGAGCTGAAAGCTCTTCTGCTTGTGATATGAGCACTGGAGTACATACAAATGCTGTAAAGCAGATGAAGCTGCTACGTATTTGCAAGAGTTCTTGGCAGTTCTTAAGATCATTGCTTTTCATGATTCCTGAGGAGCTGAAATAACAGAAGAATTTGCCTCTCTTTGAGCATGCTAAACAAGAATTAGCTGCATTTCATATATATGAAAATGCTAGCCAGATGCTAAAGGCCCAGCTCAAAGAGTCCATCTTAAAACTTTTAGAATGATTCAAAACTTCTTTTGCCTGACATTCTGCAGCTTTCTGTTCTGGAGCACACTGAAACATATGATTAGCAATACCCACTAACCAATGCAGAAAAAAAAATTGTGCTGTGGTGTACAGAAAGGCAGAGGAAATGACATCTGTATTTATTTCCTGCTGGCAATCTTTGACTTTTACAAGGGCAACAGTCCAGATGCATATATGTATGTATGCAGGAATGCACGTACCTGTAGATTCAGAGGGAAATATTGCACAATTTAAATATTTACAGTGTCACACTCTTGTCAAAATGAAATGTCAAAAGCCTTTTACTCAGAAGATTGATTTTTCTTGTTTCTCAATAATATGAAAGTTTCCTTCATATTACTGAGATTATTTCTGCTTTACAAATAGAAGAACAGAGTCGGAAGACTGAAATAACTGGACTAAGACAGTAGAATCTGTAGGTTAGATCTGTTCCTAGTTTGAGTGCATTCAAGTTTCTGGATTTACATTCAGTATTAATTTGGCCTGAGCATTCTGAGCATTAATTTCTTTGAGTCGCAATGGAATTGCACTAGGGAACATGAAGAAGCCAATAGACCAGGAGCTGTCAGTTCCACAACAGCTTCTAGTTAGTCTGTATGGAGATAATCGTGCTCTCCTTGTAAGCTCTTGAAGACTTCCATCAGCACCTATGCTTTCCAAGAGCTCAAAATATCAACGCTTGTATTGGACTCTCAGTTCCTCCAGAAGCTAGAAATGTTTACATGGATGTGTGACTGCATATAAACAGTATGAACAATCTCAGAGTAGAAATCCAACCAGGTCTAGATTCTAGAATAAGTCAGATCTAATGCAGAGTCAATCTATAAGCACGATCCAATCCAACGGCCCTATTAAAATGATGGTCTAGCAGACCAACCCCTCTACTCACTAAATCAACCGAATAGCTTTAATTTATAAGCAAAAGAATCAACTTAAGATTCTTGGCAACTTAAAATCACAATGCAGGTTATATAACTGGGCAAACGAACAGAAATATATAGCAAAAGGTAATTTAAGCTTACATAGTCACTTAAACCATATAAATCATGTAAAATATCTGTCTGCCTAAAATTCCCAAATCATTTATTCTGTCCTGTATTGCAATTGAGAGATGCATTTATGTTACTCAGTCTCCTGAACTGTTTGCTCCTGCTTTTGCTCATGGTGGGAAGCTCTGAAGAAAGCCATTCCCTTGCAGCCCAGAATTCACACTGATTATTGGCAGTGAGCAATAGTGCAGTAGCTTCTATTATGTCACAATATCCTTCCTAATTTATGTACAGAAAGAAACATACTTCCCTGTTTCCAGCAACACTTGAATTGTTGCTTTATTTAGGCATGTTCCCACTAGTTTAAATATTCTCTTTCTGCAACAAGTGAGTAGTTGTGTCCAATTGCAGCCTGCTCATCAGTCACCTCAGATTCCACCTACCAATTGCAGGTGTGCTGGAGACCACAACATACCTGCTCATTGCTGGAAACACCTTCAAGACTAGACAATTCTGTAGTCCTAAGTTTTCTTCTGTATTTGGGATATCCATGGGAGCAATGGAAAGATACCATTTATTTATTTATTTGCTGCATCTGTTCTGAAACTAAGAGAGAAGAATTTGGCTTAGGCCAGTAGTTTTGGTATAGATATATCTATTTCCAAATATGCCTCAGACTTCCCTCAGATGTTAGCTAGTAGAGTCTAAAATTTGAACTCTGAATACTATTAGAAAAAATATATTTATGGAAGCTGGGATCCTTCGTATTTGATCCACGAGTTGAAGGTAGGTGAATTATTCCTCAGAAATCTGATGTGGGATGTCTAAGCACTCCTTGTAGCACATGCCATTTCATTATATGCACTAAATCACCGAAGACATACTGCTGGTGCCCAGAAACCACAAATGATGGGCACAATCTGAACACTGCATTGCAGTGCATATCATGCAGGAGCCTCAGGGGCTCCAGACTGAAGGTTTAAAAGAAATCTCCTTTGAAAATCACTGTGGAAAAACAATTACCAGTGCTCCACTTGTTCCAAGTTGATTTATTGCACTTTGGATACGCATTGGGCTGACAAGCAGCAGCACGTATGAACAATGATGTCCTTTACTCTTTCCAGAAAACAGGTTGCTTCACCAAATTTTGAGCAGAGCTCCCACCAAGATGCTGGCCACCATATGAGTGAAGCCTGCAATGAAGACTTTACTGACAGTGAGCTGCCAGGTAGGGAAAAGGGGTAGAAAAGCATCCTTTTTCACTCATATGGAAATAGAATCAGAGAATGGCCTTGGTTAAAAAGGATCTCAAAGATCATCTAGTTTCAATCCCCCACCATGAGCAGGGTTGCCAACCATTAGGCCAGGCTGCCTAGAGCCACATTCAGCCTGGCCTTGAATGCCTCCAGGGATGGGGCATCCACAGCCTCCTTGGGCAACCTGTTCCAGTGCGTCGTCACCCTCTGTGTGAAAAACTTCCAAGTATGGGCCTCCTCGGTGGCTGGCACTTTTAAATCTATGAGCAATGGGTGAATTAGATGAAGCAAGCTGGCAATTCAGGATACCACTATGTGCACTTTTGAAATGCACATACATTGATTTCATTTATCTGCACAATTCAAAAAGCATTATGTCTTCTGCAGCCACATATAAATCACTCGAGTCTGTGTGTTGCACAAAATAAAGCTCTTCCTTGGCATCCCTGTTGATTTAAATTGCTAAATTACACTGACAGCTGAGCAGGTCTGTACTATCCATCATAGAATCACAGAATGGCCCAGGTTGGAAGGGATCTCAAGGATCGTGAATCTCCAACCCCCCAACCTCCATCCTACTGAAGAGACAGAGCACTACTCCACAGAAGCTCCCACATGTGAAGGTGCGGTTCACACTCCCTGCAGTTGGCCCTTACTTGTGGCTCCTACTGGAAGGAAGACATGAGTTCAGGTTAAATTCTGCCTGAATAGGCCCACAGTTAGTACAGTGGCATGCAAATAATGAATTCAATCAATATTTTTGGAAAAAGCAAACAGCAAAAATAAAGTAAATTCAACCAGTGGTACCCACTGTTAGACATTTTGTTTAGTGGCCATCCATATAGAGATGGATCAAATGTAGAATGGAATATTCAAACAGCTGTGCCTGTGTCTCCAGTTTAAAATCATAGATTCATAGATTCATTAAGGTTGGAAAAGATCTGTAAGATCATCTAGTCCAACCTTCCACTTACTACCAATACTGCCCATTAATCTGTGTCCCTCGGTGCCACATCTACACATTCCTTGAGCACCTCCAGGTCAGTGATTCCACCACCTCTCTGGGCAACCTGTGCCAGTTCCTCACTGCTCTTTCCAAGAAGAAATTTTTCCTAATAACCAACCTGAAGCTCCCCTGATACAACTTCAGGGCATTCCCTCTCATCCTATCAAGTCAAAAGCATAAAATTATTAATTACTCATTCATTATATATCATCTGGTAATGAAGAAAGATGAAGGGCCTTGGGATATATGAATGGCATGTTTGACTGCATGTAACATACGAACCAAATTCCACAGTGTTTAGTTGCAAGTAGCAGCATAGAGTCCTGTGATAAGGAAAGCTACTGGCATTTTGAGTTGACAGCAGTATGATGTGGGACAGGAAAAACGTGCAAAATAAAGAGCAGCAGCAGAGCAACAGCAATGGTCATGCAGAATGCGTGGGTTTAACCCACCAGCACCTGCATGGTCATTCTCAGCCATGAAGGTCACAGGATGACAGTGAATAACTTGTTTGCTAGTAACCAAGCAGAAACCATTTATCATAAATAATGCAGGGATGTAAATGAGAAAGGAAATGTGCCACAGCATGATTTTCATCTGGGGAAATAAACATGACCTTGCCTGAACTTCATCTCATCTCCTGCTGTGAAGTGTTGTCCCGGAATTCACTGAGAACCTCCTGCATTTACTGAGGACTCTGGACATCTAGTAGTTTGAGCAGAGCAGGGAGAGAACAGCACGTGCACAGTATGTTAATAAATTCTGGACATGCTGACCTCATTTCCCATGCTGCCTGCGTCCAGAGACAAGTGCAGTAGCCCTGTTAGAGGAAACACAGAGACTGTGTACAAGCCTATCACAGCTTTAGGGCTGTGTGACACATATGCTGATCTTACCCATGCTGCCTGTGACACACGCATTCGATGTGTGAGGTCATAGGTTGAGTTTCTGTTATTCCTGTGCTATTTCTACAAAAGACTGAATCAAAACATAGAAAACTGGCCCACAGCTTACGGGCAGCATATTGTCCACAGGACCTGCTAATGGTGATCTTGTCTACAGAAAACTAAAAAACTGGAATCACACTAACTAAAAAACTGGTTACTCACACTATGACTGCCAGAAAACTGCAAACAGAATTGACTAGAAAAAGAGAGCTTTCACCTGTGGTTATCTTGTGAAGTTTATAGGCAGGAACATCCCACGAAGTAGTGTTTTCAGCAAGGGACAGCCAGTTCAGTTGGTAACAAGAGCTTGTAGAAGTTTCTTGAGACCTGTTTTGAGTCACTTTATCCATAGCAGGGAAAAATATAATTATAAAAATATAAGATCTTTAGACCTGCTAGTCTGTCATCAGAATTAGCAATGTGGGCATGCATATTGCCAGTAAGTCTGAAATATTTCATTCCAGCACTGAATTTGGATTTAATTTTCCTGCACCTTCCAATATGCTGATCGTCACAAAAATGCATCTGTTTGAAGGGCACTGCTGGGTGCCAAATGGGAAAGCAGACAGACACTGGCTAATTTCATACTCCTCTCTAGAAGTTTCCTAATCGCAGATATGGCCTCAGTGTCCACAATGAAACCTTCCAGGGAGTATGCATTCTTCCCAAGCGCTGACCTCCTCTAAGGCTTACACTTCTCAGGAGCAATCAAAATTCCTGACAGTCACACCAGGAAGAAAAACTCACCACTGCCAATGATTTGTCATATTGCCCCGATAGGCTGTGGAGTCTCTTCCTTGGAGACTTTCAAAGCCACCCGGAACCTTTCACCTCAGCCAGCCTGTGATTCTACGAAAAGGCTGGGTTCAGTCTTAGTCAGTACAAATAACAAATAACAATATTAACTGCTAACACTAACGACATTCTTATCTCTGGCTCGGGACGTTTTGCAACAGAGTCTGTTGTGGGTTTATTCACCAGTAAATGCCTATCAAATCATGGGACAGCCCAGGCATTTTCTACTTTCACTGCTATTAATATTTAGTACAACCCACGCAGTGATGAAAATAGTACCAAAGGAGATACATAAATAATTTCCAATCAATTTTTAATTTACTATGTCAAGTTTTATCAAGCCAAGTCTCGGCCAAAGTAACCTTGCCTAAGTTAATTGAATGTAATGTCAATGAACAGAATGGCAATTTTAGAAATGCAGAATAGAGAGTTTTTCTGCTGTGGAGCTGTATAATTTTTGACATTGTAATTAAAAAGCAATTACTTTTGCTCTGACGTAATTTGTCATGCGTATATCTACAGATCAAAATCAGTCATCTCCCAATAAATGATCTCTGTTTCACATATTTTCTGGTAAAATTTTGAGACTGTGAACACAAGTAACGCAAACCAAAAAGGCATCAGATATTAAGTAGTTTTGTTCATCTTCTTCAATCATGTGTTTTTGGCTTCAATGTTCAGTTATATGCCACAGTCCATGTACTTTTTCTTTCCTTCAGGATTACTTATGGAGATCTCTACTTCCTGGGGGATTGAGTAGAATCTTGGCATAAACAAGAAAAAAGAATAGAATTATAGCCAGATGGAACATATATGGCATTGGAGCAGGGTTGGGGGATTAGAGAGAAGCCTAGAGTATGTACAGCTCCATGGCTATGTTTTCTTGACTTTGTGTGCTTCAGTTTAGTATTTACATCAGGAAACATCTCAGATGATGATAAGAATGTCATTAACTTGTCAGGATTGTTGTTATATTCTCTTGGTAAATTGAGATAGTCTTGGAGGTGAAGTCTTTTTGCTTTTCAGAAAGGCTAATAAATCATAAAAGCTAATTTATATACATAATTTGTATTGCAAATACATGTAGAAATGCTCTTTCTTCAGCTGAATTTTTTGACCACAAAGTCCACCCACTTCTGATAGGGCGTGTCAAATTAACAATTCATCTGGTGTTCAATAATAAAAAAAATCAATCTCTAGTCTAATAAACCTGTAACTTTCTGTAATCATTTTATTATTACTCATCAGCATTAAGCACAGTAAAAGTAAGGACTGAATTTCAGTCTAGCTATGTCAATCTAATTCAATAGTCAGCATGCCAGAGGGGATATAAGATGTCTCTCCACTCTGCAGGAAGAATAATAAAGAATAGGAGAGTGAAGTAAAAAGTCACTACTTCTAGCAAATCTTTAAATTTGTTAAAGGTTTGATCACTTTAATTCAACAACTTTAAAAAAAAGGGCAGAATTCTTTTCACGGGCAGAAGCTAACCTTCCTAAGAACACAAAAGATCTTTAGTACAGAACAGGACGTTGCTGGAACCTGAGCATTGGCAAAGTCTACTTTCGCTTTCAATAATGAGGGTAATTACTGAAACAATGGGAATGAACAGATACTTCATTGCCTGATGTTACCAGACAGCATGAGGCTACTGGCCTTTCTGGAAAGATGCATTATCCTAATGCACAATCTGAGGACAGAGCAGAGGCATGACAGGACAAAACAAAAAAGCTGTAGTATTCATAAAATCAGCTGAGGTGCTATGATCATCCTCATGACCTCAACTTTTAAAAATATGATTTCATCTTTCCTCCTATTCAGGCAGAAAATCTCAACTCTGTGTATTAAATCATTTGCCAAGTGCCTCAGAACAATTCCCTAATAGAAGCAGCAATAAATCCCTACCTACACTCTGCATTTGATACAGCTCGAAAGAAAATGTACTTGATTAATGCAAAAAGGATTCAGTCAGTCCCGAGACTTGATTAAATGTACTGAGCTATTTGTTATTCTGTACGTGTGAAGTGTTTGGTATTACACACAAAAGTTTTGAGATGGATAGAAAATTGTGGAAACTGTCACTGTTTTCCTGCTTCCTGTTTTTAGCATATTTTTAGAGCAAAAACAGTCTTATTACTGCTTTATTTCTGTAATCTGTTTGCTTAGACCACATCATTCTGGTCACCTAACTTTCTCTGTAGCACCTCATAGCACAAAAATATGGCTCTACATAAGGCCTCATGATAAATATATTTATTATATTAGCTACAATTGTCTGCATGGTAAATTTTACATTTCCTTTGTGTTTAATCCACAAAGAATGCCATGTTGCTGATAGAGGGAGACTTTTAGCTGAAATTCCCAGGGTTCAGAACTCAGCCGTGGAAGTCCCAGTGCTAATGGTTCTGTCAGCATTTCATGAAGAAAGGAAAAATGTGCTCCCTGAAGCTTCCCCCACTCCTATACCAACCATTAGTCTAACTCTCAGCTATTTTCTGTCATTCATACTATTATTATCATCTTTTCATGTGTTTTCGTGTTTTACATGCAGTGTTTTCTTTGGATTAGCCAGTGTACTCCTCCTTCCAAACTACCTAATAGGAAGGATCAGCCTACTAAAACATTTAATTGCTGTCTTAAGATATTAAGAGAGAGTTCCTGAGATGCAGCCCATTCTCCTCACTGTCCTGGAAGGCTTTCCTACCTTTAATCTCTCTGATCTCATTTTGCTACTCCTTCGTAGGGGCTATTTTATGTAAGAAAATGCCTGAGAGTCACTGTCTTGAGTATCAGGGAGTCTTCCCATGTCCGTGCAGGAAGTGTGGCCCACAGCAGCCCAGGTGAAGGTTCTGCCTCTGGTTGGTGGTCCCAGCACACTGCAGCTATATCAAGTCCCATACAAAACCAGAGCCCTGTTGCCAGTGTCTAGGGGGACCTGAGTCCCCTGCATTACATACTGCCAGTATGTACAGAAACAAAATCAAGAACCCTTCACAGCTTGATATCACCTCTGTCCCCACACGTAAGTGTGCCAGCAGTTCTGCAGGGTGACCGTAGGGAAACTGACGAGAAGTGTGGGCATCAGCCACAAGCAAATATGAGGTATAAGGACCTAAGTGGAATTCAGGCTTTTTGTATTCTTCTGTTGAGTCTCCTGATCCTACAAGAGACCAAAATGTTTTAAATCAAACATTGTGATTCATGGCAAACACGTATGGCCAAGCAACAACTGGCAAAGAGAACAGACTTATCTGTATTTCATACATTTTCTAATCTCTACAGTAAGTGTAATGAAAGCAGGCTCTATCGAGGTGAAGTACATCCAGGGCTGAGGGAGCACGAATAGTGTGGCAGAAGGGTCACAGAAGTAGCTTGCACAGCACTGTGCGGGGCTGGGAGCTGAGAGCACCTTATCATACAGTAATGAGCATTCTGAGCAGAGCTCTTGGCTCTGTTTGCTATGGGCCTGGGGCACAACCCAGCCCATTTATCTTGAACAAGTTCTGACAGAGGTTCTCTTCATCAGATTGAAAGCATATTTTCAAAACTGGACACATTTCAAAATGTATGAAGAAACTTTTCTTCTAGGCAGTGGAACAAAATGCATTGTTAATTTCTCATTTTATTTAGGTTTCTGTGAAAGTGCGTTATTTTACACACCTGTAAGGCTTTTTGCTGGAACAATGCTAATGCCAATTACCTGTGTCACACAGCTGTCACTCACTCAAGCACAGCTGCCTGTACTGAGCATGCACTACATTTTTCAAAAGCACAGGTTTGCTGTTTGAAGATCTATTACACAACCCTGATAAGAACAGTAATCTTTCTTAGCTGATATGGCTGAGAACAGCATATGTATCTGGATATCTGTGTTTGAGATAAAGATGGGATGTTTCACTTTCTGCCACCTATGGAGACAATAACTTCTCTGTGCATGATGGAGGAGGGAGAAAGGGTGCAGCCTGGGGAGGATATGCCCTGTGGCCTGTCTCTACTTTCCTGGGTGATTATATGTGGAGTTTCATATTTTAAGTGAATTTCCAAATTATTTTTCCAGTGTGTTTCTGGCTGCTGTTACATAGCTGATAGTCACAAGACTATATTTTCACTATCTGAGAATACATCTAGCAGATCTGTGTTGTGAGTACTTTAATGCAACTTGATCAAACCAAAACATTCCCAAGTTATTTGCTGTACATCCCTCCTTGCAGCACATCATACTTTTCCACCAGCTTGTTCTCTTTTGTTCTTTGGCCATGCCCAAAAAGGGACAGACTGCTTTCAGATAGCCACAGGTGTGGGGGGGCCACTTTCACTAGAATGTGAAACTGAATGAGCAACATCATCAATTTTATTAGAAACCTTGATTGGACAGTCAACATTTTATTATTACACCAGAAAAGGTACAAAAGTGAGCACGAAGACAGATTCTTGACTTAGTCAGAAATAGCCTATTTTAAAACACTAATATGCATCTGAGTCAATGCAGCTAATTATTACATTACGGACTGCATATATTAAAAATAAACATGTAATTCATGTAAACATTATGGGTGAAGTCTTGGGTGTGGTCAAGCTGCACCAAATACAAGACCCGAAGTATTACAGAGCAAAGGTCTATCTGGAGATGCTCAAAGTTATACCAGCTTGCATGGTCACTAAAATGTATGGCACTTCAACCTTCTGCCTTCTGCTTGTGAGTCACACACAGCAAATCATCACCTCACCTCCACAGCTGGGGTCAGGAGAAGCTCCCACTGTGGCAGCCTCTGGATGTTTGTCTCGATTCCAGTAGATGGTCAAGCTCTGCCCTGAGGGCCCTTTGTGAAAGCGGGAAGGCTTACACTTACTGCTATATTAAGAATAAAAAGATATCTGAGCCATAATTATGTTTCCAGTAAGATTTTAACAGGAATGCTTGAGTCAGTCTTGTTATTTTCTCTTCCAGCTACCCACTAAATGCATTTTTACAGATGCTGGCAATACTCTGAGCAGTTTCTGGTCTCTTCTTGGCTTAGATCTGCCATTTCCTAACCAGCTTACTCACTAGAAGGTAAGAATTGCTCTACTTCCATTACTTGCTTTGCCTGCTCAAAGGTGCCACAGTCTCTGGGAGAAAGAGTCAGAGCCTTGCCTGGCTCTGCCTGACTCAAGGGGACTGCCCAGTAAACAAAACATCCAACCTTCAGATACAGCTACAGGGGGAGAAACTCCAGCTCTTCCTCACTCCTCCCTTCTACCCTGTACAAATCATGGGCATCTATAACATGTGCCAATGGACAATATTCCCAGCTCAGGGAATTTCCCTTCCAGCCCTTCTGAAGCAGCATACAGATCATAGCAAGCTGTGTCTACACTGGCAACTTACTTTGTGCGTACCCAAGGCAGCTCCTGCCCTGATGCTCTGTGCACAACAAGTAGCTACATATGAGGGAACAAAGCAGAACAAATCTTCTGTCCTCAATCATTGAGCATGCCTTTGGCCCTTCTGAAACAGCACGCTTGTTTGCCTGTGTGTGTACAGGAATCACAGCTAAAATACCACCTCCTGCGACTTGGCTGTTAGTATTACAGCAAGGATTCCTGGTTATTAGCTCTGTACGACCATGGTGCTATTTATCACTGTAAGCTACATAGTCATATCCTTTTCAGTTTTGCACACAAATCAAGTCTTATATAGTGTGGAGCACTCTGTTTCAAGGAGTTTCCGTGCTGTTGATGCAAAGACTGCAGTCTGGGTGGCGAGGATTACGTACGCACTGAAGGAGCTGGACTGGCCTGGGATAAGACACAAAAGCAAATATTTAGTAGCCACATGAAAGTACAGCAGAGCAACCACACAGGTATTAAATGCAGTGTGAAAGTCAAAGTGTATGTTATACTTGTGCTTATCAAGTGGATGTTTTTTCTTAAGATAACTTTTCTTGCATAATGCTGCAGACATATCTTTGGTGTTTATAGGGGTTGGAGACAAGAACGGATGCCTATGAAGTAAAGCAGGGTGTGAACACTCCGCATGTCAGCTATGCTGTGATAGCAAAAGTAATTACAAAAAGAAGACACCTTTCACTGATCACAGAGTTGCTGCCATGCTGGAAGTTCACCATCTTGCTTATCTAGTGGTAGCCCTGACTGCTATCCTACATAGCTGTTGCTAAAAACATAGTGTAGGATTAGATGTCTTGGCACAAGTACATCCTCTTTTTTGAACTATTCGTGGAAAACACTGCCGAAAACAAAAAAGCAAGAGATAATGACCAGTGTCAATTGCTTTATGTCACAGAATGCCAGATGCTGAGCTGTCAAGGATCCACACAGTTCTGTCTGCCATGACTTCAGTCCAGTCCATCCTAAAGAGTTTTACTGCACATATAAATGAATTATTTTATTATTGCTCTGTATACAAAATAATGTTAAAGCATTTGTGTTGTTCTGTATAGTTGCTTATTGATGTTAGTTGAGTGCTGACAAAAAGCCCTACTTCTTATTCTATCTTAAGATGTGAACTGTGAGTCACAGTAATGAGTGTGACAACACATTCTTTGTGAAGTTATGAAGATTTCTTCTTGTGCTGAGCCAAAGGGAATCTAAATTACTACATATTTCCCCTTCCTTCCTTCCTTCCTTCCTTCCTTCCTTCCTTCCTTCCTTCCT
>JAPSGF010000002.1:7623405-7637420 GCA_035772895.1 Perdix hodgsoniae
CCTTCCTTCCTTCCTTCCTTCCTTCCTTCCTTCCTTCCTTCCTTCCTCCTTAGCTTATTTAAACATAGGCTAGAATAGTTTGCACCTGCTTACAAGTCTTGAAGTATTGGTTAAAGACTACAGTACTCCAAAGAGAAAGTGACTATGCGAGCATCTTAATTCAGTACATTTATGAACCACACCAGTGTTGTTTTTTTCACAATGTGCAGAGCATTCCTTATCAGGTTCAGCAATATCTAAACAGGGATATATTGCTCTGCTTTCATGAGTAAAATCCTAGTGCTTCATAGGGTATTTGCAAGGCAAATGTCTCCCTCTGCAGACAACCTTTCCCTTACTTAAAACCAATGTCATGAACTCAGCATTTTATAGAAATGTTTACTTAGGAAATGTTCCTATCAAAGTATGAGTTATTTGCTTTGAAAAGCTGTTCTTGGCAGATAAGATATGATTATGGAGTTTTATGAGTAAAACTGAACTCTAGCCACTTTTTTTAATGACACTAGAGGACATTATTCATCTTTGTAAATGTCTTTGAACTGACACACAGGGACAACGGCTCTCAAGCTTTTGTAACTCCTCAGCAGTCAGGCAGAGATTTCAGTCAAGTCAGAACTTGGGCTGTTCTGTTTCCTGGACTCACCTGACAACGGGGAGTTACAATAATTACTACTACCTATCATGTGTTATGTCTCACTCCCAGATAAAGCAGCTGGATGGAAAGGAAACTCAAATTATAGTGAAGGAAATAAGGCCTATGCTTAACACAGTGTATTATTTGCACGAAGCTGGAAGGAAAGTTGTTTACTCGGCTTTTATTAGTGTACATAAAAACCTGATAATATGAAAATCTGTTGCAGGAGATAGCATTGCTCCTTTGCTGAAGGCAACTAAGCAAGACCAGCAGCAGTAACATCCTGGAGTACAGACAAAGAGCAAATGAGCTTCTTTGAACAAATGGGGGGCTCAGAGAAGCACACACTTAAAGAGATGTGATGGAAATAAGAGGGCAATCTGCTTAATTTGCTGTAAACCAGGAGACAATATCAAGCAGAGAGGGAGATGGGATATCAGTTTGGTTAGCAAGTAGACAACAATTAGAATTACCTATAATTATCTTCACAGGTGATCTTGAAGTTTCGTTCTTCTAAGATGTTTCTTAACTTTTTTATGGAAATGCCTGAGCAGGAATCACTGGAGAGAAAAGTCCTTTGTTACTTGTGATCTCTGTGTGTATGAGAAGTTCAGCTGAACTTCACGCTTTGTCATTTCATTTTATTTCAGATAATATCTCCTAAAATGTGCTGTAAAATCTATTCTGGTTTGTGAAACTTTGGTTACCATTGGGCCTCTGTCAATAGAAAATATACCATGTTCAATTGTTTAACTTGTGTGAAAACCTTTGTGCAGGAAAGGCTATGGAAAATAAGTTCCACCCACAAACTGAGATCTTTATGCATAATTTGTTTGAATTAGCTGAAGGAGCCTCCAGTTGTAGTGACACACAGAGCCATTAAAAAAGACTCGTCACCTTGGGGGAAAAAATCACCTCTTGGTACAGAGTATGGGACACAAATGAAGACAATACTGGGGCAAATCCAGGACTGTTCCTAACACATGGCATTAGTGGAAAACAGCCAGCTTTTCTTCGTTCACAGGATTTACCAGATATTACTACTTATCCAACATGAAATACAATCAGAAGATAAAAGCAATACATGTTCTTAGAGTTACCCCTCCTTTGCTGTTGAAACAGAAAATAAAATGGAAACACTTGTAAACTTGGTACAGGAGAAAGATGTGTGAAGAAGGCTGGCAGGGCACCAGGTTGTGACAGTTGTTGAGAAAGAGGAATGTAATGGCTTTTCTGATGCTGGGAAATCATGGTAGAAAGGACTGAATGTCACATACAAGGAAATTAATGCACAGATTAGTCTGTGCCCTTTTCTTCAGCAAACCGCTATGCAGAGTGCCACCAGAATGTCTGGCAAGCTAACGAGATGGCAGGCACATGACTGGGAGCCTGTGATAGACACATCAGCTTGTACGGCAAAGAAACATTCCTGAGTATCTGTGCTTATGCTAAGGGAAGGGTTGCAATACTGGAGCTGACACTGTTACTGATATTGTTGCTGCTTGAGCAAGAGTCTCTCCTGGGTCCACACTCATTCCTGAGATACACCACAGCCTCTTTACTGACTCATTGCGTCAAAGCTGCTACCTCTGGCATGTGGTATCCTCAGGAGCGGGAGAAACCACTACAATGCATTATAACCACGCGAACCCCAGAACCATCTCTGAAGATAAGGGTCAAAGGCATTGAACCTCACGCTCAGTGCTTGAAAGCACTGGAAGGTACTTGAAAGGTCTGCAAAGGAATCTGAACAGAATGAAAAAGGTCACTCAGAAGGGCTCAGATGTGATTTGAGGTCACTGTTCTGATATCAGTAATTCTAGTATAAGCGTTTAAACTGCAAATTTATTATTAAAAATGTCAGAATCAGAAAATCATTTAAGTTGGAAGGGACAACTTGAGATCACCTAATCCAACCAATGTCAGTTAGAGCAAGCTGCCCAGGGCTCAGGTTGGTTTTTAAGATGCCCACAGCTGGAGACTCTACAACCTCTCTAGGCAACCTTTTTCAGTGTTTTAAATGATTCATACTGTCTCTGGTCACATGACTTTTCACAAGCAAGAAAAGTATCATCGCTGTGTTTTAGCTATGAGAGACAAGCTGTAACTATTAAAATACTTTACAATTAACAAATGTACAGATAGAAGAGTGGCATGGTTAGGATGGCATTTTACAGGTTTATAGTTAGAAAGAGTATCATGGTGGAGACAATCAAAAATGAAATGCTCACCCATCTCCTAGGCTTGCACTAGAAAACTCCAAAAGGAAGAACCTCCAGAAAGAGATCATTCTCCACTAGCAGTCAGCCCTTAAGTAGGGTCTAGGAGAGGTGCAGCCAGGCTCCACCCCTTCTGGTCACACAGGTGAATTGCCTTCACCAGTGCTCCAGGGCTGACTCAGTCCTTGTCTCAAGTGATCAATCAGAGGTTCAGGCCATGACTCAACAGTTCTCATACAAATACTAATAAAAATAACTGTAAAAATGTTATTCTTTTCAATAAAGTAAGTAGCTAGTAGAGAGAATGCAGAGCAGGTTTTCAGAGCAGGTTTAAGACGGTGGTTAGTATTAGACAGTCATTTTGTATCAGAATGTTTACCTTTGGGGTCCACCGATGTCATGCATAAGCCAAATACGTATTTCAGAAATTTTATCTGGATTTAAGTTAAAGATCTCAACACTTCCAAAAACACTGTAAGAATGGGACATGAAACATCCTTAGTAATGTAAGAATTCTAATAATGAAAACATTCTCAGTAGAGAATGTTCCCCAACTACTACTGCTTATTAGTACTGCTATCTTAAGTGAATGGATGTTTTCTTTTTGCTGGATTTTCATAGACAATTCAATTACCTCTGCTAAAAGATTTTCTCTCCATTCTCATTTTACTTTCCTGACAGCTTCTGAAACTGTGCAGACAGAAGCAAACTCAAGCTTTTCCACCTACAGTACTTATTCTCCTGCTAGTTTTATTGACAATGGATTTTGTTTGGTGTAAGGGAATTGAACATGGCTGTTCTCCAGACCAGAATAGACTTCATCATTTTGTATGAGATTACTGCCAGGTAAAACAAGCAAGCGCAGTCTGAAGAGCTCCACAAGCAGCTAGAAGCATGTAATTCCTATAGCGTGGTATGCAAACCTAGATTAAATGTAACAAAGCTACTTTGTGCAGTGATATCATACTAGAGATCTACCTATATACACTGAGAAGGACTTTAAGAGTCACTGTATCGAAGGAGTTAAGTGCATCAACTCTACAGCAGCCAATGGTTTAGATTCCCACACGAATTCACCAAAATCCATTCTGCACCAGAACTCACTGACAAGAACCTGCTGACAAACACACATGCCCCAAAAAAACCACGGATGCTGGGTATACCTGTTGCTTCTGAAAGCTCCTGTTTCTATTGATCCATTGAGCATCACGTGAACCACACCACACGCTGCTTCTGCAAACTGACCAAAACAAATGGACATTATAATCTGACACTTCATGCCAGTCTCCAGAGAGTTCTCTGACTTCTTAGAGAGATACTTCATTAGGCAATGAAGTATCTGTTCATTCCCATTGTTTCAGTGATTACCCTCATTATTGAAAGCGAAAGTAGACTTTGCCAGGGTTCAGGTTCCAGCAACTTCCCATTCTGTACTAAAGATCTTTTGTGTTCTTAGGAAGGTTAGCTTCTGTCATCAGAACTGACTTATACAAGTAGAGAATCTGGACCCTGTTTCTACATATGTCCATGCAAATAAAAGCTTCTAAACTCTTACAGCAACACTGACATAAAGCTGCATCACCTTGCTGTCACTGTTTTCAGCTTATGAAATGGGATGCAACTTTCCAGAGCCCCAGCAGCTATAGCTGTCTGATGGGGCTGCCTACTTTCTCAGTAACTCAGTAACTCAGTAACTGTCAGGCTGCCTGGATTCAAGTAGTGAGGATGCGCCACAACAGAAGTACTGCAAGTTTAAGGATGTGTTAACCATGGAATACTTGCTACCTCATGACTCACACTATGTGTACTTTTGTGGTTGGGATTTTTCTGTCCAGTGATTTTAGAAAAACTCATCATTACTTTTGATTGTTAAATTACTGGATCATGTAACTTTTGTTCTTTAAACTTGTGTCCAAATATTTCAAAGCCATTACATCACAACATGATGTAGTCACAGTACTCCAGATACACAACCCAAAGGTAGAATAAACAATTTTGAAAAGCTTAATACAGATGACTGTACTTATCAAATTCACCAAGTCCTCTTACTTATAAACAATGTATCTCTAAACCAGTTTAAGAGCTTTCAAGTTACAGGAGAGTTTAATTATGTATAACTTTCCAACACAGTAAGCATGAGTTTTAGCAGATCTTAAATCTACTTGGAGTAAAAAGCTTGTAGTTCAGAAGCCTCACTCTGTATGGTGGTCTATCCCTCCTAGACCCCAAAACTGTACTTCAAAACTGTTTTGAGCTAGGAAAACCTTATGGATGCTAGTTTGCGCACAAAACATTTTTTAATTGGTGAGTTTTCTTACATGAGATGCATGAGGTATTAGAAACAGATTAATGCTTGTTCTACACCTAGAAAGCCATCTATGAATAGTCATATCAAGACTAAAGTCTTCTGAGACACATAAGATTAAACTGATAAAGGAGAGTTTTGGTTTTTTTTTCTGGCAGATGTGTGAAATGAGTGTTCTGTGAAGTGCTGATTCCACAAAACCAGGCCAACTGCTTAACTCAGTCTAGCAATGTCTCCTTCATGTGATCAGAGCTGGGACATGCATACAGGTGGGCACATCATAGGAACCTTGGAAGGTAACGCTGTGGGAGGACATCCTTTTCAGGAGTGTGCTGGGAAGGAGCAACAGGACTCCCAGCCAGTTGCTGTGCTAGTTTGGGAGCTGCTCTCAGAATCAACAAGTTCTAAGTTTCTATACTTTTGTAATTTCAATCCTGTGATTTAATCAAGGCTTTTATTATAATTATTACCGTAAGCCTTATTTGTAAAGCTGTCTGCCAAGTGTTGTTCTAGACTCTGGCATGTAGTCTCTGCCCAAAGTAAAAATGCCCAGCTCTGCTGACAGCTCTGGTCCCATTATGTAAAGTCTGATAAAAGATTTCCATACTCATACTTACTGGCACCTAAAGCTAAAACTCATGTGAACTTTTACTTTTTGATTTTTTTTAAGTCCAATCTGAAAACTCAGATTTTTGACAGTGTCAGGAACTTCATGTGTTGTAAACATTCTCAGATGAGAGGAAATTTATTCTAGACCTTACCATCTTGGATGCCATTTTCCAGAATACAGAGACAGAACTGCCTTCGCATTCATTCCATTTTGGACAACATTCGTAGTTGATTCCTGAGATAAAACATATTTATAGAAAAAGACTAGAGTGAATATTGTTAAAATGTTAGTACAGAGTTCCCTATGAAAACATGTTGGCTACATGAGGAAGTTCTAGGAGGAAAGAAAATTTGCATGTCTTCCTCTTTATTCAAATGTCTCAGTGAGACAGCTGACAGCCCCATATGCAAATAATTCTCAGAAAAGCCAGTACAGAAAACATATATTTCTAAATATGCAGAACAAGTTGGTTTGTGACAAATGAATTTCTGACTGTATCAAATTTAGCCCAACATTTCCAGTAATTTCAGCCCAGTTTAGAAATTGTTAACATGAGGCATCAACAGTCAGGAATCACGTGGGCAGCATAACCACAGGTTCCTCCATACTGCCCCCTGACTTTGCCTGGCCTATAACCAGGACTCTTTTGAATGGAATTCTTATTTTGCAGTTTGTCCCACTGGAGTTAAAGGAAGGTACCAAATGACATAGATAAAGAGGGCTAGAAGTGATCATTAGTCCCAGAAGCATTTAATGTCTTCCTTGTAGCCAAAAAGATGTGTTTTTTAAATGAAATTTTCAGTCTTCCATAACACGGGAGCTGAAAAATGATTACGGTTTTAAAAGAAAAACAAGCGAAAATGGACAGTATTTATGTCTATATGTGAGAGAAAATAATCATCTGGAATTCTAGTATGCATATTTGGTTTGCAAAAGTTAGGACTTGTTACCTGGAGCTGAGGGGTCTCCACACCATGAAAGCCCATCAAGCATATAACCCAGGAATGTGTCCTCCAAGGTAAGGAGATGGTGATTGGATTTTGAATAAAGATGAACGAGGTCATACGTCCTGCTCCAAAACAATGACTGCGAAATAAGATACAGTGTGCAATAAATAATACTTATACTTGAGCTGGTCAGGAAATTTTCCTGGAGAAAAACAGAAAGTTTGCTTAATGGTAAGAGTTCTAGTTTCCTATTCAAATGCTGCACATTCCCATAAGCAGATAAGTTCTTAATCCCACAGCCCTTCCTCCCATTTCCAAATTTTTGGGGTGATTTTTCAGGGAAATGGATGTATTCAGCCATTCTGGCAAAACAATCAGCCATGTCCATCTACCGACAGTTACTATGGAGAAGATCCACTTCTCAGAGCACTGTACAGACACATTGCTCCCCAACAATCCCCCTTGTACAGTCCACCATGCATCCTGCTGTTACCTTGTTGCAGGGTATTGGATGACTTGTCAACTCCATTAAAGGCTGATAATCTTTTGTTGTAGCATTACAGGGATTCTTGTGAATGAATGCAGCTTCTAATGATTCCCATATTTTAAGGCAATCCTTATCTCTGCCAAAAGATTGAATCATCATTAATTTATATTTATTATTAAATATCTTTGATAATTATTAATATTTATGATTGTGAAAGAATTTCCTTCTGTTAAATTCAAATATTACAGATAAATTTTTAAAGAGTTCTGACTGTGCTCAAGCATCAATATACTTTATGCATTAAAAAAGCAGAGTATCTTCAGCAAATCAAGTATAAAGTGAGAAACAAGCAGTTCTAAAACATCTCTCATCTGAGCCAAAACTATGCCCAGAGTCTACCTGCCCTTCCAGGTTGCCCAAGGAGGTTGTGGATGCCCCATCGCTGGAGGCATTGAAGGCGAGGCTGGATGTGGCTCAGGGCAGCCTGGTCTGGTAGTTGGTGACCCTGCACATAGCAGGGGGTTGAAACTTGATGATCATTGTGGTCCTTTTTAACACAGGCCACTCTACGATTTTATGAGTCTACTGATTTTATTTTTTTTTAAACAAAAGCAGAGGTCTGGATATTTTGGACCTGATGTTATTTGCAGTTAAGTGCTAGCTTTTGGCTAATCATTTTGTTGAAGCCATAGAGGACTTGTACAAGTATAGGTGAGATCTGAATCGTGCACTCCAACTCCAGGGGATTTTTTTTCAGTCTGTGCATATTAGCAGTTCTGGCCCATTTGCTCTCACTGGTGTGAGTCAGAGGAATCTCACTGCATTTATATGAGGGGAACCAGTGGATGTCAAGACACACCTCAGTCTACATTTACTCTTAGGTCATTGTTTCATCAACCCCGGGAAATAATGCACATCTCTGCTCACGGAAACAGGGCTCCTCTTGTACCACACTAACAGGAAACTGTTGCATGGTGCTGACAAGAAATGATCTCTGTGCACCAGTTTAGTGCCATGCTCCATGACACTGCAGCACATAAGGTGTGAGTCTGCTCAAGGCATCTGATTTCTTATACCTGAAGTAATAACAAAAACCTTACATTATGACGATTCCCAATTACTGCTTGCCTACTTATTTCAGGCCCACTTTGAAAGCCTGCCTCTTCACTGGCAGCCATCCAGTGATTCTACAGTTTTCTCTTCCCTTTCCTTATGTAAATTCAAAAAGCTGCATTACCCCACTGTCTGCGTGCAGAAAGGAGCTGCTCTGGCTAACTCTGACTCATCCACTCTTTCTCCACTATTTGTAATCTCCTCCTGGGGTATTCCCGCTGCCTGAAGAATTAGTCTGAAGAATGGCCTTTGTCTTTGGTGAAGACAGCAATGCCTTCAGAGCACTATAAAAATTGCAGGGATCAGTTAGTATGTGACACACACAGAGCTGCAGGCTTCGCTACCTGTGGGTACTCAGGTAACAGGCATGAGGTGGAATGTGATTAGCCTTAAAAAGAGTTCTAAAGGGATTAAGTGAAATTGGTAGCAGTTTGCTGAGGATTCCAGAACATTTTACAGCTCTGTGATATTCCCAGTGGGAGGCAACCCTGTTCATGGCAGGGGGTTTGGAGCTGAATGACCTTTAAGGTCCCTTCCAACCTAAGCCATTCTTTGATTTGGTGATTCTATGATTCCTGCTGCTTAATTTGATCCAGATTTCTTCACTGTGCTGGGATGTGCCTGGACATGAACACCCTTCCCTCATTCCTAAGCCTGATGGAGAAGAAACATCACAGGCAGAGAAGTTCTGATGTTGTTGAGATGTGTCCAGAAATGTTCCAGCACCTGGCAGCCCCACGGAGCAACAGGAGTGCCCCTGTCAGACACGTTGCAGGGGCCCATGCTTGTGTCATACCAGAAAGGATTGGGCAATCCATGGCAAATTGTCCTGGCCTTTCTTCCCTTCTGCTTTTTCTTATGCAGTGGCAAACCTAAGTTATCATCTTTTTTGATACTGTTTATTTGGTTCAAACTAATTAATGTGGATTCTTACTCATATTTGGCAGCTTGATTACAACTTGTGTATTGTAACATACTTCTTGTCCTTCCCACAAGGCTACAGCCATTCTCATTCCACAGCTGGCTGCCCCAAAGATTTAAGAACACCTCTTGTGTTACAGACAGCTGCTCCTCTGCTCCCAAGGTTTATCATCACAGTGTGCAGATTACATTGCTGTGGTATCATGTGAGGGAGCATCCACATGTTTTACAAAGCACAGAAACTAGCATCTCTTGGGCCTCTACAGACCTAGGGAGATGGTTGCTCCAGAGAGCAAGCCAAAGCAGAAGTTAACTTGGCATATTATATTTTGTTCGCAAGGAGCTTGTCTCTGGCTGCAAACTCTGTAAGCATCACTTCATCACTTTAACTCTGGTACCTCACAGTGAAGTATCTGGGAGAGCAGTGTTCAGCCACAATCCTGACAGAACTGAGCAAAGCTGTTTAATGTTACAGAGGAGGTAGGGCCTAGCCTTCGAAGAAGGGAAGCTCTTCTTCAGCTGGTAATGAATGTGGGACTTTTATTTGTACCATACAGAGAATGATAAGACATAAAGATGGACTTTTATGAAAACTCAGCAATTCCAGCATTATTTAGAAGTCTAAACACAGATCTTCACAGTAGAAACAAACAAATCTATGAAAGCTAAAGAATATTTCACTACCTCGCCTATCAACATGTCAATTTTTACATAAGAATAAAAATAACTCACAGGTATGCTCTGGAAGGCTATTCTTCTTGTAGGAAATACAGGTTTCACCTCACATCTTAAGAGCCAGAGAGAATTATTGTTTTGGCTGATACACAGCTGCAATGAGAAAGCTTTCGGATTTGTGAATCCCAGCTCTGGGAGAGATGGAATTCTTTACAGCCTCACTATTGATATATATACTAGAAATAAAAGAAAGAAAACATCTGCCTGCTGTGCAGTACTTAACACATTCAGCAAAGGTAAGGGCAGAGACATGCTGAAGCTCAGGTTCTCCTGAAGATATGGGAAGTCTGCTGGCACTTGGCATTGCTAACGATTCTAGAAAGAGCACCTTCCGACTGAAAGATGTACACCTCTCTTGCCAAAAAAAATCTGTGAAATGAACAATTCTCTGAAGGCTGCTCTGAGCACAGAGAAGAGCAGTTCTCCTGGAGCCAATTGGAAAAGCAGAGGTGGCTTTTTCATTGTGCAACAGTTTTACCCACTGCATGGCCTGGGCTGCTCGAGGTGAGCACTCACAGCCTCCGCTTTCCCTCTCAGAGCACCCCAGGAACACGGCAATGCCTGTGGGGAGTCCCAATCCACCAAACCTAAAAAAAATCTGCCATGTCAAAGATCCTCCAACTGGGAAGTTCTCTGTCACAGAATGGATTCATTTAACTTGTCTACAGAAGGAAGGCTGGGAGACAGATTGCCAGGAGACCATGGTGAATGTGCTTGCTTGCCACACGGCTGTAGGACTCCTATGTTCTTTTTCCCTGGTTTTGATTGGTTTTGTGTGTTTTGGATTCCATATTAATTCTGCATCAAACAAACATCATACGCATTTATTTTTGCAATGAGTTTCTTCCCTCAAGGCTAACTTTGTTTACACTGAAATGTTTAAGGCCTTTTATTCTACTACAGAATCTGAAATATTTAAGCCAAGTTCACTGACAGATAAAATAAACGCACACAATATTTTATGTGTTTGGGTGTTTTTTCAAATGCATATTTGTAATGAGCATAGTTTGGGAAATGTTGGTAAATTTGAAATAACACTTAACAAGCTTAAAGGGAACACTGGAACCTGCTGTAAAATCAGGAACTGAAGCTGCAGCCTGTTCTCTGGAATGCAGGGATTGCAGAACTGGGCCTTACAGCCTTTTGCAAACTGAGGCTCTGTATCCCGCACTGAGTACAGCAAGAAACTGAGATACAAATACACATCATCAACATCCCACTTTCTTCTGAAATAAGGTTATGTATACAACAAAGCATGTCCTGCATTTTTTCCCTACGTTTGAGTGGACATTGCATTTTTCAATGAATTTGAGTGTTTCTATCCATTTACCTTTTTATGAACATCATATAAATTTATGAAAAGGAATCTGGGGCCAAGAACATTTCCATTAGCAGTTATCCTAGAAGCCAAACTTTAATGTGCATATTATAAAAATGGACAGCTTCTGCATCATTGTTTCTTGTGTATCAGTACATTGATCTGGCTAACCTTGAAAGAGCATCCTTGCACTTAAAGGAATACAATGGCATTGAGCTACCTGGGAAACCTCTATTAATTTTGTACAGTTATTTTATTCTTAAAAACAAAACAAACAAAAAAAGAAACCTGCACATGATAGAATACATTCATTCCCAATTGAAATTTGATTTAATTGGTACAGTATCAGGGATGAGTTTCATCCTTGGTGACTTCAGCTGCACCAAGAAGAGCCTCTTGTTTTAAGTTCATCACTGGGCTGATAGTGGAAGCTAAAAACACCTTACAAAGAGCAGTATTTCCTTAAGCTGTGTCACCTTGAGGTTTTTAATCAGAAATTTGAGAGATATTTAAAGTATGGGACTCATTTTAAATTTACAAGTGAAAATGATTCTCAGACTCTGGTCTGGAGAGCTCAGTCGGTCCTGCCCACATTCTTCAAACCCCTCTGCAGGCATGAAAAGCCCCCCTGGTGAAACGTGGCCTCCTGTGCTGGCTTCTCAGGATCCCACATTTTCTTTCTAAAATAAAACAACATCTTCAGGCCATAAGGAAAGATGTTATTTGTGGTCTCCTGCAGTCTTTGAAGGTAAGATCCTTTATAAAACTGGGCTTTGTGAGGATTAAGCAGGGCAGGCAGATTGTGAGGTTGGTGTGAGAGGCTCTGGCTTCAGCTGACAAGTCATGCTGGCTTTCACCAGGGTTGGTGCTGCCTTGTGCAGGCACTCAGCCCAGCACCTTTCTCATTTGCTAACGTCAGCCTAAAGAATAATGCAAGTACACACCTGTGCACTTAGAAACTAAAAAGTTCTGTGGTCATAACAAAGCTCCTGAACCACATGAGAAGCATTCATACTGTTCTTTACGTCTAAGGCACCTGAGAATGAAATGCCTGGAGACTTCATGCTGACCAAACTAAATGATGCAGCAATAGTTTATCAGTTTATCACAGACTCACAGAATTGTAGGGGTTGCAATGGACCTCCAGAGATCACTGAGTCCAACTCCCTGCTACAGAAGGTTCCCTCAGAGTGCCACACAGTTATCTGCCTCTTGCAGTGGCCAGAGACAGTGGTGCTGTTTATATGTTCATTTCCAACTTATTTTTCACATGCACTCATGAGTAGCTCTCTCTCTGTGCTCAAATACACAAAGTATGCTGCGTTGAGGTGAATCCCTCTGCAACCAAGAATCTTTTTGCTCCCGTTCTTGCTGCCCCTTCCCTTCTCCCAGCCTTGTCGTGTTTCTTCTTTGATGCTGCAGCAAAGCACAGCCCTGGCAGCTGCAGTTGGACGAGGAAGAGGAGATAAGGCCAGGCGAACGCTGCCATCAAGTGGCAGAAGGCGCTTTCTGCAGGCTCTAAGTTACCTCCAAAGGTGAGAAATCAGCCAAAGCTGATTTAAGCAGTGCTTTTAGCACTGGGATAATAGCAAGGAAAAAAATTACCAGGGGAAAGAATGAAAGAAAAAAAGTCACAGAGATGCTGTCAGTCTCAAACTCTTCAATGAGGACTAGCATCTCACTACCATTTAGCTTAATTATAAAGGTCTGTTACCTCAAAGTTTTGATAAATGGTTCCTTTTTTTTTTAATTATTTTTTCTTTTTTTTTTTTTCTTTTTGACATCTTGATTTTGCAGACATTGCTCTCTGTAAATGAAACGGTTCAAAAGCCAGAAGAGAAAGAATTGCAGAACTGCCTGGGGATAGAGAGACATTCAAAACTCCACCTCAGAAAGACGACTTCTGGAAAGGTTGCTGCAGGCAGAGGTACAAAGTTTGGAGGCCAGGGAAAAAACATTCTTTTCCAGAGAAGGTGAGTTCTGCTCTGGTGTACCCCTACGGGCAAGGATGGGGAACAAGTGATGGCTCCTCAACACCACTGTTATTTCCCCACAGGGCTCTGAGGTGTTATACAGTTATCCAGTTTTTCACCACACCTGAGCAGTGACAGCTGAAGGCGACCCCCCTGAGCAGGGCTCTTTCCACTGACTTCTCTACACATGCAGAGAACTGAACGAGAGCAGAGAGAGGTGGGAGGGAACAAGACTGCCCCTTTAACCACCAGCAAGACCTCGGAGTGCCTCATCCAAATGTGCAGTGATTTCAATCCTAGTGTGTTGCTTGAACTTAGATGGCTACCAGTTATTGTTCTGTACAGCCAGTGAACAAGAGAGAAAGGAAAGAACGTGTGGAAGAATATATATAAAATAGAATATATATTAAATATATATCAAATAGGAAGAATATATATCAAATAGACAGTCTGGCCCAGCCCAGCCCAAAGCAGGTTGCTCAGGACCATGTCCTGTCTGGTTCTCAGCATATCCAAGGACAGAACCTCCACAACCTCTTTGGGCAACATATTTCATTCCTGAATTGCTCTCAAATTTAGTTTTTCTTATGCTTAAATGGATTTTCCTGTACTTTGTTTAGTGAGCACTACTTCTTCTCCTGCAGCTGGATACCACTGAGAAGACCGTGGCCCCCTCTCCTCTCCTCTCCTCTCCTCTCCTCTCCTCTCCTCTCCTCTCCTCTCCTCTCCTCTCCTCTCCCTCCTCTCCTCTCC
>JAPSGF010000002.1:7637520-7675243 GCA_035772895.1 Perdix hodgsoniae
TCTCCTCTCCTCTCCCAAGCCAATACTTATACACACTGATAAGATCCCTGCTAAACAGCCCCAGCTCTCCCAGCCGCTCCTCTATTCATATATTTCAATCCTTTAATCACCCCTGTGGCCACTCATTGGATATGATGCCTTTGAACTAGAAGCCCAGCACTGGATGCAGCCCTCCAAGAGTGGCCTCAGCAGTGCCCAGCAGAGGAGCAGAAGAGGTCACTGTAACAATATAACAGAGTGTTATGGGTTTTTGTTGTTGTTGTTCTTTATATAAACAAGGAAAGACAAATCCTTTGTAGTATGATGCAAACTAAATTCAGAAGCTTTGGAAGCCTGCGGTGCATTCCAAAAGAGGTGTTATTGCATTACTAGTAGGTAGTAACACAGCACTCTCCAGATGACTGATTTAGTAGAAGTCTCTCAAAGCAAGGCGTATTTTCTTCACGTAAAAATCAAACCTCAGTTAAGCTGAAATATAATGTCATGGTACACAAGATAAAGCTGTGTTTTTTTTTCACATGACACTGAATCAAATCATAGCTGCTTTGAAGCGCCATGCGCCATGTGAAAGTGTTAGCAATCAGTGAGCATGGGAATCAAATTAAAAGCGCCCAGCAGAGCATGAAGGCATAATGCAAAAACAAGCATACAAAAACCCCAACAGATTGCTCTCTGGAGGGAAAGATGCCACAGGTGTAATAATATCTCACACCAAAACATAGCACCACGTGTTCTTTTTAACAAAATAAATCACCATCTCTATGGCACGAAAAGGAATGGAAAGGCAAAAAAATGCACCATGGTCACGCAGACAGAAAAGAAAGCTCTCCTGAGTATGCACCAGATTTTGCTAAATTTAATGGAACTAAAAAGTGTCAAAATTTCATGGAATCATAAAATTATTAAGGTTGGAAAAGACCTCTAAGATCATCTAGTCCAACTATCCGCCTAACAATGATATTGCCCACTAAACCATGTCCCTGAAGGGGCATTCTACCACTAGCTTTGGGTACATTATTTGGTCCAACTGTTTTAAGGGTGGCATCTACAGTATATGTCCATGCAGAACTGCATGAGAAAGACTTTGCACTTCCACCATTTTGCACTGCTGTTGATGGCTAGGCCTGCTCAGCCACATCTGCTACCAAGGTGGCTCCTTGCCTACATCCCTGTTGCTTTCTTACTGGCAGAAGTTAGATAAAAGCTATCTGTCTTGTCTCTAGTCATGTTGAAGCAGTAGGTCCTTGGAGACTTGACTTGGCTTGAGTGAATCAGAAAGCAACTGCACATCTGTGGGGGAGTAGTGACTATCTGCAAATAACAAGTCTGTTGAGCTGCAAATGTCAGATGAGTTCATTTCTAGGCTGAAAAAGAAACATTACTTTTGTTTCTGAGACTGTGATCTTTCTTTCCTCTCCTTCACAAGGTCGCTAAGTGTTAGCTGTACCCAAACCCACATCAGAGACAAATCAAAGCCGTTATCTTCACAGCAACAGGTTTTATGCTGTCTGTTACCATCTGTTCTCCCCAAAAAGGAAAAACGGACAGAACTCTTGAAAAATATCCTCTAAGCAATAGATTACATAATGTGCACCTGAGGTCAGCCCTGGCTCTGCATGGCCATAAGAGCTCGGCTGTATGAAGCATATATGTGGAAACTGCCACAAGGTAGGATCCTGTCCCGGGTGCTAGAAAACTCTTCTATTACACCAAGTTACATTCCTGAAAATTAAAGTTCATACCGCATGAAAACTGGAGCTTGAGGACAAGTGTTCGGTTAGCCAGAAGAGGGAGCCTGCGTAACTGGGAAAGGGGACAAGGAGCAATTTGAGGTCAAATTCCTTCCTGTGTTCAAAATCGCCTCTGGCTGTTACTCAGACAAAGCTACAGAGCATACCAACGGCCGAGGTGGATGAGTACGGGAACTCAGCAAGATCAGCTAAAGTAAAATGTGCATCTTTTGTTAATGCCAAAGAAAGTAAGATTACTGAGACATGGTAAACTGTTGTTTTAGCCCTGTCTTTTGGCATCAGCCAGTATTTTTGGGAAGCTGAGAAGAAACAATAGCTGTTAATATGAACACCTACCTGTGCAAGTAATGACCATGCAAGTCACATGCAGGACCCCCAAAGCCTGTTTCTGTGCAGTCAGTAACGCTTCCTAGAATTGAGCCAAACACATGACAAGAACTATTAAATATTCCCTGCCTGCTTCTCGCAGCAGCAATTCCAAGACTTCACTGCACACAGGCAGTAAAACAACATGCACTACTTGGGAACTGCTTTTAGAGGGAACTGCAATACAGCACCTGAACTTTTGATTGGTTTTGAAGATGCAAATTGATGTGATAAAATCTGATTGCATATGAGGTGCTTATGAAACTGCAACAGACAGCAGCAGTCCTTCCAGGAGCCTCAGTGATGCTGGGTTTGGGGCCGTGTTTTGAACAGAAACGACGAGATTTCAGTGGTATAAAAAAAAGTAAAATCATGAGAAAACACATGAGTTTATCAGAAGCAGAGCTTTTAAAAAATTACACGTTAGTGACAGATGTAAAAAGGCTCCAACAGACTATGGACAAATTGATGAGGAAAACATAAGATTTCTAAGCAAAGCAGTGAGGTTCCCACAATAGCAGTGGCAACAAAAGGCCTCGCTGAGTGCAGGACACAGCTTGATCAGCTCCCAGGAATGCCTCAGTTTCAGTTCCACGCTCCTACTCCCTTTCTTTGATGAAGTACACCAAAGATCCCATGCAATGGAAGATCCAAGGCCTCCATTAATGATGAAAGAGCACAGGATGAAAGATGGAGGGCTCTCTGATGTGTCCTAAAGGCACTGGCTTTATTATCAGAAAGTGTCAGCGATAAAAGCTGTTAGTTACATTACAACCTACATCTATCTCAGTAGGACCAGAAACGGGGAATCTAAGGTCAGATTCCCAAAGAAGGCTCCTGGGTTTTACTTCTCTGTCCAGTAAACTCCTGAGCACTGCAGGTGCACGTTAATATTTTTCCTTTTTTTGGCGCTCTCTTAGGTAGATTTCACAGTTTCTTCATTAAAAGTAAAATAGTATTTAAAAAAAATACTACAACAGACAAGTTGTTTGAGCTATTAAGCATTGCTAGATTAAGCATAGCACAAAAGATTATGCCTTGGAAAAACACTCCCATTAAAAAACTTTTCATCATGAGTTTGCAATCTTAAAAGTGCACTTGGGGAAAAAAAAATAAACAAATGATTCCTAGTAATCATGTTGTGAACAACAACACATTAACAAAGATTTCTGAGTTAAAGCTGAGTCCACATTTCTTTAATAAATTAAGGTGCACTTTTAGAAACCTGCAGGTGATGTTGCAAAAGCTTCAGGAGCTTTTTAAATAGAGAAGCTCCCTCATCTACACTGCAAGCATTCAGGTGTTCAGTGTATAGCACACATTAAATCCGTGTAATCTGGCCATAATTTTCCATCTTTTCATTTCCCTTAAAATGCTGCAAATCAGCTTATTTGAGCAGTCCAAGAGAAGACGAAATCCAAACAAAGTATATACAGCTTTGATTTCATTGGCTTAACATTATGAAAATCATAGAATCGTAGAATGGCCTGGGTTGAAAAGGACCACAATGATCATCGAGTTTCAACCCCCTGCTATGTGCAGGGTCACCAACCACCAGCCCAGGCTGCCCAGAGTCACATCCAGACTGGCCTTGAATGCCTCCAGGGATGAGGCATCCACAGCCTCCTTGGGCAAACTGTTCCAGTGTGTCACCACCCTCTGTGTGAAAAACTTCCTCTAATATCTAACCTAAACCTCTCCCGTTTCAGTTCAAAACCAGTCCCCTTGTCCTATCACTATCCACCCTCATAAACAGCCATTCCCCCTCCTGTTTACATACTCCCTTCAAGTACTGGAAGGCCACAGTGACGTCTCCCCAAAGCCTTCTCTTCTCCAAGCTAAACAACATCAACCTTTCTTCATAGGAGAGGTGCTCCAGCCCTCTGGTCATCTTAGTGCCCTCCTCTGGACCCACTCCAAGAGTTCCACTTCCTTCCTGTACTGGGGACCCCAGGCCTGGACGCAGTACTGCAGATGGGGGTACTCACGAGCGCAGTGTAGAGGGGGACAATTATCTCTCTCTCCTTGCTGGCCACCCCTTTTTTAATGCAGCCCAGAAAACAGTTAGCCTGCCAGGCTGCAAACACACACTGAGGTTGAGAGGTTGTAAATGTCTTTTTGCAGATGAAGAGCAGGATGGTTATGTCAGAAGACTCACAGTGGTGGAAATGCCCACTGGAGCTTACTGAGGACATAACAGGGTGGCTGGTACCACAGGGATGCAGTTTAGTGGGTTCACTGGTGATGGTTAGAGTGCATCCTCCGCCAACCATCCCAAAATGCTCAGTGTCCCCATTACCTGCAGGGAACATGTGGCTCTCCTTACTTTGTACTCTGCCTTTGCTTGTGGGGCCAGAAAGCAGAAAATTAGCTCTCAGCCCTAATTTCTGATGGGGATCCAGGGAACCTTTTCTGTGAGCTGCACAGTCTGACAGCACCCAGTGCTCCAATGGACTGAGCAGGGCCCTGGCCTGGCTGTGCCAGGGACTGTCATGCCAGCACTGCTCACCATCCCATCACGAAGGATGAAGTCTTTCCCGCAAGCTGTAAACAGCTGTTTCAAAATAACTCCAGTGCGTTTCCCAACATCTCTGTCCATTCTATAAATCTGTACCAAACCACCTCATTTTCCTGTTTAGTTTTGGTTACCAGACTGCAGAGTTAAACACTTCAAGATTTTTGGCAAGACAGAGTTTAGTGAATTACTGTCACCTCTCCTTACTCCAAGCTGCAAGGGTCCAGTTCTGGCTTAGCTGCCTGCCCAGAAGTTGCAGTAGGTACTGACAGGTGGCTCTCGACCAAAAGATACCAGTGTTCACATTCCCTTAAGATTCCTTAAAAACCCCACTTGAGCACAGACGGTTGGAACCACAGAACCACGGAATCGGAAGGGAGCAGCAGGGATTGCCGAGCCCAACTCCAGGCTTCACACAGGACCACCCCGAACCCAAACCGTGCACCTGAGAGCACTGCCCAAAGGCTCCTTGAACTCCAGGAGCCCCAGGAGCGCGTCCATGGCGCAGAACCTCCCCCAGTGCCCAGCCCGGCATCCCCGCGATGCAGCGGGTTTTCAGGACCGCGCCGCCTCACAGCCCCCAGCCAGAAGCGCGCAGCACAGGTGAGGCTGAGCCGCCCTCGACTACAGGCGCGACGCCAGGCCGATACTCGCCTCAGCTCCACGCGCCCCTCGGCGAGGTAACTGTAGCATCTCCCCAGGACGATCTCCCGCAGGTTCCTGGTCGTCCCCCTGCCCTGCCACCTCAGCGGCTGCGGGCTCGCCTCCTCTTTGCGCCCCGTGAGGACGGAGGCCAGCACGGCGGCCAGGACGAGGGCGATCAGCAGGACGGCGATGCCGGCCAGCAGCACGCAGCGCTGCCGCCTCCGCGCCGAGCCGCGCTGTGAGGGCATGGCGAGAGGGGCGGCGGGGGGACGGCGGGCGCCGAACTGCGGCCCGGCGCCTCCCCTTCTGGCGGCCGGGCTCCACACGGCCAGTCGCCCCCGGGCGGCCCCGCCGCGTTGCTTAGAGAGGAGCCGCTGTTCCGGCTGCTGTGACTTCTGCTTGTCGTTTGGTCTCTGCGGGTCGTAGTCCTGAACTTTGGCCTCTCAGGAGCGAATGTCCGAGAGTCGGTCAAAAGCGAAACTCCTCCAAGTGTGGTTTAAATAAAGATTCCCGTTGCGAAACCCGAGTGAGGACGACCACCAGCCGGTTTCTCGAGAGTTTGCTCCTAAACGCGGGCATTGGATCCCATTTTACCAGTTAACCATTAACTGTACAGCAGTCATAAAAATATAACTTGGGTCATCAGCAACGGCAGGCTGGATTTGTCACCCCTTGAGAAACTTAAAAAGAAGGAAATACTCTCATCCCTGCAGATGGCTTCACTCTGGCTGTCACGGGAATTTCCCAGAGAAACAACTGTGCACACTGAGGGCTGCCAGGCGGTGTGAAGTGACCCAAGGTACGGCTTTGCAGGAGGGAAGTTCCTTCTCTATGCCGGATCACTCTGCTGCCTTAAGTCAGAAACCAACACGAAAAAAATAGACTGAAATAAACTGAATATAGACAAAGACGAACTAAAAATAGACTAAGCTTCTATATGTCTCCATAATGTTATGTATAAATTGTTAGTAATCACAAAGCATCTGTCTTTAATGGGTTCTGTGTGAGAAAGAGCGTTTGTGACACAGCTGCTGTAGGTTTGAAAGACCTGAGAAATGCTCTGACAAAGCTTTCAGTGGTTAGCAATATGTAAGCATACAAACTTTGTTTTGAGATCTTGCTTTCAGAGATACCAACCCTGGGGGAGTTCTTTTCAGAACTGAAGTTTCAGTTCTGATGAAGCAGGGTATCCCTAACCTCAGCGGGTAGATCAGGTGAGACAGACAAGAAAATGCTGCCATGCACCTTCCTTCAGCTGAAAAACAGAAGCTGTCTGGCTTACCATCACAGAAAGAAGTTAAATAGCTATTGATAACTATTCATTAGGAAATATTACTTCTCGGAAAGGGTAGTCAGGCATTGGAATGCACTGCCCAAGGAGGTGGTGGAGTCACTGAACATGGATGTGTTCAAGAGACGTTTGGATGTTGTGTTGAGGGATAGGATTTAGCTGGGGAGTATTGGTGATGGTTGGACTGGATGATCTTTTAGGTCTTTTCCAACCTTGATGATTCTGTGATTCTGTGATAACGTTTATTTTCACAGAATCACAGAACCAAAGGGGTTGGAAGGGACCTTTGGAGATCAATTCCTCTGCTGAAACAGGTTCCTTACAGTAGGTTGCAAAAAATGTTGGTAGCTTGATAAAAATACAAGAAAGATTTCCTATTCATGAATAGGAAAACTGAATTAAACTCTCTACAGAATAATAGCTAAGGTTGCCTGGATGTGATCTATGAATGGACCCTCAGTGGAAGTTCTGGAATGAGGGCAGGGGTTTCTTCCCATTTACCAATAAGCTCACAAAGGAAGTTTTTTCTCCAAATCTTTTCAATAAGTTTGTGGTTTTTGCTTTGGCAGCCCCAGGCTACTGCTCTTTCCTTGTTCCTTGTTTACATTATTGATAATACAGGTATTTGCATCTGATCTTTATGATTGTTTAATAAACTATACACGAGATTACCCACTGATGATAATTTTCTGATTCAGGTATTAAACAGACAGACCAGAAGTGAAGCATTGCTGGACCTGCTGCTTGCCATTGCAGAGGAGATCGTTAAAGGCACTAAGGTTGGAGGCTAGCTGGGCTGCACTGACCATGCCCTAGTTGAGTTTGTGATCTCAAGGACTCTGAGCCTGGCAAAGAGCGGGGTCAGGGCCCTGAACTTCTGGAGAGTGAATTTCAGGCTGTGCAAGGAACTGTTGGCCAAGATCTCCTGGTATGCTGTCTTTAAAGTCAAAGCGTTGAGGAAAGCTGGCTACTCTTCAAGGATGCCTTTCTGAGAGCACAAGTGCTCTCTGTTCCTCTGAAAAAGAAAGGGGCAGGAAACAGGCATGGCTCAGCAAGGACCTGCTGGGCAGGCAAACTGAGAGGCAAAGAAAGCTATGTAAAGCTCTGGAAATGAGGGCATGTCACCTGGGAAGAATACAAGGATGCAGCCTGGACTTGGCAGACATGGAATCAGGAAAGCCAAGGCACAGGTAGAACTGAACTTGGTGAGGAACGTGAAAAACAGTATGAAGACATTCCACAGGTACATTGGTCAGATGAGACTGGCCAAAACAAGCATATCTCCTTTGGTAAATGTAAAAGCAGAACTGGCTGAGTGGTGTGTTTGACACAGTGGAAGGAAGGGATGCCATTCAGAGGGACCTCAAAAGACTGGAAAGGTGGGCTTGGTTGAATCTAATGAACTTCAACACAGCACAGTGCAAGGTTTTGCTCTTGGGCCGGAGGAATCCCAGGCATGCATACAGACTGGAAGGTGCAGTCCTAGAGAGCAGCCCTGCAGAGAATAACTTGGGGTCCTGGTGGATGAAAAACTTAACACGAGCCAGCAGCATGCCCTTGCAGCTCAGAAGGCAAGTGGTATCCTGGACTCCATCAAAAGTGGGGTGGCCAGCAGGGACCAGGGAGGTGACTGTTCCTCTCTACTCTGCCCTTGTGAGACCCCATCTGGAATACTCCATTCAAATGTGGAGCCCACAGTACAAGAAAGACAGGGAGCTGTTGGAGAGGGTCCAGAGGAGAGCTGCAAAGACGGTCAGGGGACTGGAGCACTGGCTGAGGGAGCTGGGCTTTTTCAGAGCCTAGAGAAAAGAAGGCTGCGGGTGACCTTATTGCAGCCTTTCAGTACTTAAAGGGAGCTTATAAACAGGAAGGGAGTCAACTCTTTGAGAGTGTAGATAACAGCAAGACAAGGGGAAATGGTTTTAAGTTGAGGGAGGGAAGATTTACATTGAATATTATTAGGGGGAAGTTCTTTACAGAGAGAGCAGTGAGGAACAGGCTGCCCAGAGAGGTTGTGGATGCCCCATCCCTGGAGGTGTTCAAGGCCAGGTTAGATGGAGCCCTGGGCAGCCTGGTCCAGCATTAAATGAGGAGATTGGTGCCCCTGCATGTGGCAGGGGGGTTGGAGCTTCTTGATCCTTGAGGTCCCTTCCAAGCCAGCCCATTCTGTGATTCTACGAGCTTTGTTTCCCCCAAAATGTTTCTTGCATGTGTTTTCAACTTGCTGCAGTTCCATTTTATTAACTAAGGAAATGTCACATTGGAAAAACAGAAGTTGTTACCCTAAACAATTTACACAATAAAACTACATTCTCTGCTTGCTCTAGGGATTGAAGATGCCTATCTTCAGGAAGTCTGAAATCAGTTTCTTTTTGAGTAGTACAATTGGAATAGTTAAAGTTTAAAACTTTTAAAGAGAGTTGTTTATCAATAACTTGTTAGGAGAAAACTTTTCTTTCTTTTCTGATTTGCTTTCAATTTGTTAAGAATAAATAAATTAAGTGAGTGCAGGCTGAGTTGCTCTGAAAGCTGACTTTGCTGTTGGTTTGTAACTCCTCAAACTGCATAAGGAATGGAGCAGGTAAGTAAATGCAAAGCCTCCTTTCAGCAAGCCTCTGCTGCCTGATCAGCCTGAGTTATAACACCGAGCAGAGACGAGTGGGCGGCAGGAAGGCCAGCACTTCAGGAAATGGTTCTTTCTTTGTCAATGTGAATGTGAGATTGAACTCACTCCTTACAAGTGTTCTGGCACAAGAGGGTTTCCAGCGTAGGCGTAAGTAATACAGTAACTGTCACTGCAGTGAAGTGCTTGTGGATCTGCACGCTTCTCAGACTGGTGTGCTAGTGGCTACATGTGCCTTCTATCTGGAAATTGACATTTTTTAAGTAGTGCCATGTCTAATAAAACTTCAGGATTTAAGCCCCTCAGATCTATGTTAGTTTCCAAGACAAGGCTAAATTAATACTGTTCTAGGCAAGGTGTGTCCACTCTTCTGCCAGCTTACACTGAATCCCTGGGAGGATCAGAAAGGAGGCATAAAAGATCAGAAGACAGACATGCTTTAAGCACAAAAGTGCCAGCCTCTGCTTTGACACCACGTATTGCAGCAGGAGGCTTCTGTAAGAATGCAACTATACAATGCATAATTCACTAGCCTGCATTAGTATTGCTAAGCATATCATAAGAAAAAGCAGCTGGTTTCCACTTGTACAATCAATGAACATACAGATGTTATGAGATATACCAGAGAGCTTGGCTATGCAATTATTATAATAAAGCAGAAAAGATAGGATACTTACCCATATCCTAGGCTTGCTATGAAACTTCAACAGAAAGGACCTCCAAAAGAGATCCTTGCACCCCCTTGCCCAGTCAGCTCTTAAATGGGTCTAGGAGAGGTGCAGCCAGGCTCCACCCCTTCCAGTAGCACAGGTGAATTGCCTTCACCTGTGCTCCCAAGGCTGACTCATTGCTTGCCTCAGGTGATCAGAGGTTCAGGCTGTGATTCAGCAGTTCCCATACATTACTGCTCCCTGATGGATCACAGTTTTGACCCAGTAAAGCATAAACCACCCCTAGCCATTCCCAGCAACCCATTCAAGAGCTTCACTTATTATTTAGCATTTTATTTCCTGGTACCAAAACATGGCTGAGAATACAAATCCTTCACGAAAGAAGTATCTGGCTGCAGGTAGGACCAAATAACACTAACCTGCAAATATGAATAAGAAAAAAAAACTTTGTCTCTCTTTTCAGTGCCCTGGGTTAAAACTCACCTCTAGAAAATGTTTTTTCTTCAGTTTCTTCAGTGAGTAAAAAGTTTGATAGAATTTGACTGTATCCTGGCTGTTTCTCACAATCTTCTGTTTCTCATGTGAGTGTGCTCTGGTAGAAATAACATCAGTGCCTTTAATGGGATTAAACTTAGTTATATTAGCACTGAAGTTCTCTGGATGGTAGGAAATAGGCTGCTTCAAAGGCTACAAAGTCAGGTTAGGAATCATGAAGAATCATTTTAACATAATGCTCTGGATTATGATGACAGCACAGTAGGCACAGTGCCACTAATGACTGTGGACACCTGTAAATGCTAGCTGTCAGTGCTCAGCAGAACTTCTGAATAAGGGAATTTGAACTGAAAAGAGCAAAGGCTTTTAAGGTAATTAAAGAAATTATTCCTTTCCTTTTGTTGAAATAGCAACTGTTCTTTTCGTAGCTTCCTGGTTTTACAGGGTAACTGCTGTCATAACATTTAGAGAAGGCTGAGATGAACGGTGAAAATGAGAAATGGGCTGAGGTAAGTAGAACAGCGAGTGCAAAGTGACAGCTGTGAAGAGCAGCACGCCATTCAGCCCTCTGAACAGCGTAGCTCATCATTCACCCTATCTACACAGTAAGAAAAAAAGCACATATAGCCAAAATGAAATGAATGTGCATGAATTAAGTAACAAGAACAGAACTTCTGCAACTCACTCCATTAGGCTTTGGATAATATTGGTCAATACATTCACAAGTCTTTGGAAGGGAAGGGACTAACGGAGGAATGGAAAAGCAAATCAAGCAATTGCATGCCTCCTTTCATTTGTAAGCCAGGCTGAAGATAAAATATCTTCCAACTTACAAGGTTGCAAAATTGTTCTACAGTAGCATCTTTACAAGTGATGCAAAGTGCTGTGTGGTGATACAGAATAGGTGCTGACACTGCTGACTGCAGGTCAGTTCTCTACAGCAGGGCTCCTCCTGAGGTGCAGCAAACCCAACAGATTAACTTGGTAACTGGGTTTCAAACCTTGGTCAGCTAATCTGATACTGTAAGTATGTATGTATGTATGTATGTATCTATCTATAATTGTTTTTAATATCATTAGCATTTTGTCAATTCTGTGAAAACAAATTTCATGCACTTCTCTTTCTGCTTTGTTGCACACTTTGAAGCTATTCAAAAATTCACAAGTCTTTTCTGATTTTCCTGTGTAGTTTGCATACAGAATGCAGGGCTCTGTGAATATGTGTTAAATTGTGTAGCAAAGGTGGAGGAGTTTAATGCACTTGTCCTCTAACTCTGTTCTGTTGCATTAACTGTCTGTCTTCTTTGAATGGCTATTATTTGCACCTGAGCTACGTCTAAGTAGATCACCTAAACAGTTGCTAACATAGATGCAAAACTGACTACAGCATTTATTTAAACATACATGCATTTATTTTCATTTTCAACTTATAATTGTAGACACTTGCAGCTTTTCAAATTTATAAGGTTTCCAGCCTGAACTCACCTTGTGAAAAACCATGGAGAAATTCACTGTGCAGGAGGCCTCCAAAGTAAAAATGCTGTATGTGTGGGAGGGCCTGTCCATTGTGAATTTTGTGTGAGGAGATGCCCCTGAAAGTAGGTAGCTGCAAAATTAAGTAATGCCTTAGTTTTCAACTGAGTTGCTAATGGACATTTCTGAACTTGTTAATCACCCATATTTGAGCACCATGGGGACATTTCAGTTCAAATGGAAACACTACTAGAATTTGCAGCAGAGCAGAAAGCCCAGACAAAACTAATTTTGCACTCTGTAGAGTTTTTGGATAGGCCACTTTGTTCTTACACTTACTGTAAGCAAAGGTATGATTTCTTTATATCCCCAAGAATATATTTGCTAGGAAGGATAGGAGGTCTGCAGAGGGACCATCAGCATTACGTACTGCTGTACACGTTAACAGCTGTGGGAGAAATACCATGTCCCATCACGCTTATCTAACTGGGGATGCATGTACATTCTTATATACTGATGACATGTTTTGGGATTAATGCAGCATGTAGGTTTGAAACTGCAAAGTTACCTCCACTTCTTCAAACATAGATCATACATACCGTGGGTTCTGCAAGTATGAGCAAGCCCACCTGACTGGAGGCTCAAGCTGCTGCACCTGGAGTGTGATAAAATGCCCTGTAGAAAGGCACCATCCAGCAATTATTTGCAATTTGCCCACTACAAGCCGCTGGGGCTTTTTTGTTTCTTTCATCCGTGTCACTGCTAAGCAGCTTGTTTTTCCATTTGGAATATATTTTGTTTCATATGCTGCTGAGGGCTTTAACAGAGAGAAATGAAAATACTAGATCAGCACATACTGACACGCATGATGCCTGTCTTTTCTCTGCAAAACATTCTGCTGTCTTGACCGGAACGCACTGTTTTTTTTCCTATGCATTTTCATGCATTGTGACAGTGTGGGAGGACCACGTGTCACCACTTTGTCTTATTTGGCCGGTGATCTTTCCATCACCCTACATGCACTCTTGACTATAAGTAGTGTGTCATCCTGTGACGTCTGCAGGAAGTTGATGGAAAGAAAGAAGGAAGGAAAAAAAAAAAAAGCCAAAGAAAAAAAAGAGAAAATAAAGTAAAAGAGAAAAAATATAGATATCGATAATGAGTAGTATCAATAAAATCTATCAGATCTATCATGGCTTTCTGCTTTTAGTGTAAATAAATGTGAAGAGGCACACGGATGAATGCTGTACTGTATGCTGAGGTAGACGCCCTATTTTTGAACTGCAGAGCGTGAAAGAGTCAACCCAGCAGCCCATGACAGAGCAACATCTGAAATAACATTTTTGTGTTTACATAGACTGGGGCCACTTGTTTCTCTTTCCTCCTTACCGCATTTCTCAAATAAAATACTCACTACAGAGGGGCAGGGTGGAGTAAGTCTTAAGGCAAACAGCACAAAGCTATTTCATTCCTGCATGACTCACTGCATGGCCTGGTCCATCTGTCCATCATCTGTCACATCTGCAACTAAGAATAAACTTAGATAGGCACGGGCAAAGTCTTCCTCCCAGGGTTGAATGTTCTAGTGCTATGCACCAGCACTGGCGTTCAGTGAGCTGGTGCAGTTGAGGAGTGGTTCTCCACTATGTTTTAGTAGGGATGGATTGAATTTCTAGCTGTTAGCAGCGTGAGGAGCTTTTTGATCAGAAATGACAGTTGGTCAGCAATGAGGACTTAGAAAAAAGCATTGAAAAATCGACTTGTGAAGGAAAAAAAAAAGATACAGAACTGGCGATGCACTCTGTTTAGTTTGATAGAAACTTCTTATCTAATGACTGTGGCTTTCCCAAAGATCTGGTGAGGGTGCACCCAGGGGACACTGAAGATAAAAAAAGCAGGAGCTAGTTGATTCAAGGGCAATCTCGTCAAGTCCCAAACGTGGTATGTCCTGATGTGCACGAAGCTGAACTGTGGCAGGACTCCAGCTCGGCTGAACTGGGAATCCCTGACTGAGCTTAACTTAAATGTTGGAAGAAAGTGCAAAAGGGATATCTGGGAGCAATGTAGAAGCATGTCTCAAGATTTTAGGTTATGTGGTAAAGTTAATTTTCATTCCCACAAACAAGCACAGAGAGACAATGGTAGGTGAGGTAGTGGAAATAAAACCCAGCCGAGCTCCTCCCAGGCCTGTGAACTCATCAGAGGCCCATCTGCACAAGCACAACAGAGCACAGAGACACAAAGACAAACAGGAACATAGATCAAGGGCTTTGGAGAGTCAGCCACCTTGCCTGGGCCCCTCCCAGGGCTGTAGCAGTGTGGTACCCATCATGGTGGCCATCGGGAGAAGCTCTCTGGATCACCTTGAGCTGTGGGTGCTGCTGCTCAGTGGATGCAAGGACGGAGCATTTTGTGACTGCACAAGACTTACTTCAGGGTTTTTAGGGGGAAGAACTGAAGGTAGGATGAGGGAGGCTCAGCTGGACTCAGTCCACAGGCTCGAGGGCCTGTTGTATGCATGTGGTGACTGGAGTGACTGCAGCTGTGCAATGAGTGTGCCAGCACCTACAAAGCTTGATCTGGTGAGCAGGTGATGTTAGCCACCAGGTTTCAAAATAAACACATCCAGTTTGACTGATTGCTAAAAATGCATGGACAGCTAAATATGTTATAAAAATAAAGCTGTCTTGCCAGTTAGACATTAGGATTGTGAAACAGAAAAGGAGACAAAGTATGTCTCTTCCAGAAAGAAAATATTCAGTAATTGCCATTTTTTGAAAACTCATGGTATCATTCACCAATATATGTCAGAAGGGACTTCTGATCCATCATTTGTTCAGCTCAAGGTTTCTGATACACATCCATCAGCCATTTCAAAAAGATTTTAAGAAATGCTTTCCTCTTAGATGAGCATTTTCTGATGAAATGAGATGAGAGGAAGGGAAGCTGTGATGAATAGCACACAGAATAGCTGTGTTGGGGTCAATTCCTATCTTTTTTTTTTTTTCTTTTTTTTTTTTTTTCCTCAAATGAATTCCATTAGGGATTTGTTAAAACAGAAGTGGCTGAGGACTCTTCAGTTCCCTTTGAGTCCTAGAAGACAAGCTCTGTCTCATCCTATTTTGTGCTTCCGAATGTCTTTACTCTTAAGTGGGAGATTACAATGAAAGAAATAAATGAAGCTGAGTGTTTCTTTCCTTTCACCAAGCACTGAGCTTTAGCATAGAGGAGAAATTTATCAGGAAGTGCTAATTTTTCCCTACTAGTACATCTAAACTTCCAAATCTTTCTTAATGCCCCTGGATAGGTAAGGTTTATTGCCTTATGGATTAATGATTACTGTTTTCTTGTGAAGTTTTTTTGCAGTCTTAAGTCATGATTCAGGGACATTTAGAAAGCCATTACCAGTTGAACTTTTTTTTCCTAAAAACCTTTGAATAAGGAAACTCCACCCAAAGACTGCATAGAAAAAAATCTCTGATCTTTGATATGCAATTGTTTCATAGTGAATTTCATGGCTGTGGTTAAAATCCTTGAATTAGTGGCCTGCTTTTCCCCTTAGTGTTGTATTCCAATGAAATGGCACTGGAGCTACTAGATTTTTATGCTGCTAGTTTCTAGGACATAATTTATGGACAGTGAGATTTATTCAGTGGGATCAAATATCCTGTGAGATAGACTGGTAAGAACGTAGATACACCCCGATCTTTCTCAGAAGTGGTAACATCTGTTCTGCAGCTTCAATGTTTCAAACCAGGCTACAGTTTTGACCACCTTACAAATCAATAACATTATGACAAGAAGTGCATTTGAAGCTCCCATTCTGAAAAGAGATGCTCAGGAATCACTATTACTAAATAACTCTCTGCTTAGCCTGGTTCCTTTCCTGTTGTGTGGCTGCAAGTGTTTCTTCTTGCTGCAGTGAAGCTGAGGTTGTGACAGCAGAATCTTACTGTTCAGTGCAGGACAGGCTAACACACACTTATGACTGATCTTTTCCTTTGTATGATACCGATTTTCTTCCTCCCATTTCCATACTGTTTTCTTGCCAGCTCTCCTAAGTGCTGGACTGTCTGCTCCTTGTCCTTCAACTGGAAAGCCTGGCTCTTTTATAGGTGCTTCCTAAGCTTTTCTGCTGCCTGGAGAGCACCCTGCTGTCACCAACACTACCTTTTTGCATTTTTCAGTTCACAGTTTCTTATGCAGGCCAAGTGGCATGTTTGTAACAAAACAAAGCCATAGCTAGGGTTTGTGCAATGTGCTAACAGCCCCCAAGCACACTGCTGGCGTAGTGAGCCTACAAGCTGTGGAGTATCTCCAGAACAGCATGAGTAAACGAGCTGCTTCACTCTTCACCTTCTATTGATATGCCTTTCTACTTCACTGTGTCGGAAAGTAGTGGCTTAGACAAAGTTTATATAAACATTCATGAATTTAGCGTTTAATTCACTGATCTGCAGACTAGGAGGCACAAATTTAATGAATTCAGCATGAACCATGTTGTGAAGAAAGTAATTTTTTTTTAATCAATAAATGTTTATTTATACAGACTGGAACAGCTGCAAAAGAGACTGCCAGAAAGTTAGAGATACAACAAAGCTGTGACTTAGTAGGTAGGGATCTTCTGATTGCATGAGCAGGCATCCAGCTTGGGTCTGTTTAATAGGCTGATGAGGTTGCCATACTTCTTAGTGCAAACCACTTTTCAAATTTTACTTTTAGAGCAGAGTAAAAACAAATGCATTAATCTCACCAGCTTTCCAGGGCTTATTTTCTGGCCAGTATTAATTTTGTTTCCTGGCCCGTGCTAATTATTATGCTGCTTACACATTTTGGAGCAAAGTACCCAGAAGGCTGCCCTCCCATTGTGGTGGTCAAGGAAACAAAGTTGATATAAAGGTGTGTTGTGCAGGCGCAAAGTTGTGTAGATTGCAAAGTTTATCCTGAAAGAACTACAGGGGGTAGATGTGCCACTTGGAAGGGACCAATGTGAACATAAAACAGGAAACATGAAAAACAAGCCATATGCTTTTGTACACGTGTGTTTAAATATTTGCCCAGGATTAGATGCTGTATCTTACAAGTTTATCAGTTATTCTTACTGTCTTTAGATTACTTTTGTATGATACATGCCATAAGATTTACCAGTCGTCATTCTCCTTTTTCGTATTATTCCAAAAGCTTCTATTTTATTTAACCCCATGCTTTTGGATAGTGGTGACAAAAGTGATGACAGCCAAGAGACTTCACTCAGCTTTGTGGAAATATCAGCTCTGAGTTTTCTAGCACCTTTCATTAAAATACAGGTCTTTCTCGTCAAATGTTCATCATTAAAGGACTAATTACCTTAGTACCTATTACTTAAAGAAGTGTGTATTATTAAAATTTATTTACCACTTCTTTTCCCTTTTATAAAACTTCTAACATTGTCATTTTTCACCCATGTTCTGCTAAAAGTATGAAGTAACTCATCTGAACTGAGGATCAGATTCACTTTTGCTGCAGGTGGCAGGAAATAGCAGAAGGCAGATGATGAGGAGCTGCCCAGACGAGGTGGATACTCTGGCACAGTGTGAGGGCCAGGTATGTGCTGTGCTCCAAGGCTCTAGTTTCTGTGGCCCCTCTGGCTGCCAGCCTGCACTTGAGCTGTGCTGCTGCAGGGGAGACAGAGTCTCCTCTGAGCTTGCCTTTGTAATTCCCAGAGACATACAGGAATTCGGCTACCTGCAAGAATCAGCAGATAATAATCTTCACCTTGTAAATAAAATGGCAAGTAAATTTAGACTGGGCAGAAACTGGAATTAGGAAAAACCTGAAAATCAGAACAACACTTGTCAGCTGCTTGAGCCACCCTAACATTTGTCTAAACTAAGATGCCGTGCCTTGCCATAGTGAGCTATTTTAAGCCAAACCTTTTGGCTCTGCTAAAAGCACCGTTCTTCCAATTTACAGTCTGTTGTTAAAACAGAATATAGCAGAATTATTTCTAACAAATTATAAAGAAAACTATCATAGAAGTTAGCTTCCTTTGAACAACTAAGTGTAACACAGCTTCTTGAGATTGAAATGAAGGTTTCACTACATTTGAGATGGCTGACTGGAAACACTGTCATGTCAGCTGAATATCTCACCAGGCCAATATGACAAAAATAAACACCAGCAGTATTAAAAGGGCAGAGAGGTAAACAAGTTGTCCTTGCTTTATTCGCATTAATTCTTACTCCAGAGCACTCAACAGTTTGCATTTAAGAGCAGGTAGAGCAGACAGGAGCAGACGTATTTGTGTTCATGCACATACATGCTGATAAAACAAATTATTCTGAATTACAGTTCTGTTTTTGTCAGATGCAACAACGGGAACACATGCAGCAGAAATGAAATAGGTTAACAGAAGGGATGTTGATTTCCTTGAGGTAATTGAGAATGCGACACAATTGAGTCTACAAGTGGTCCAAAAAATGGGCAATTATAGGAAATACTGAATTAGTATCAGTAGCTTCCACAGGTTTGTCTGCATAAATGTAAAGCACCCTGTGATACTGTCATTTCCCATGAGTAGTTGAGTATTAACAGATCTATTCCAAATAGTGGCATCAAACTAGATTCAAAATGAAGTGATAGATATGATGTCTTCAAATGAAATATTGAGCCCTTAAAGTATTTTCCCCCTTGAAATGCAGTTTCGGACAGCTGTATCTCCAGCACTGCTAGCACGAAGTATGGATGACTGAACATTTTGAGTCTGTATTTGAACCACCCTGTTGAACATTAGCAGGCATTCAGACATTACGATTTCTCAGAATGTGCCACAGCTTTTATATGAAGCATTGTTAGTCAGAGCATTTACCAAGTCTTAAGCACTATGCACCTACTGTGTAGCTGTAGAAACGGATGAGAGATAAGGGATTTTCTTGCTTGCAACTTTTTGCTAACATCTATCCCTCCCCCAGGGAGTAACAAATGACCTCATTGTTTCTTGATTTGCTAACACTCCTGCCCTGCTGCTTCAGAGATGCTGGCTACACTGTTCTTTCACATTAATTAAAACAATTACATTTAACTCAAAAGAATAGATCCATACTCAGCTTGAAATTTGTTGTGTTTAAGATCTGAGGAAACCTATGCATCCAAAACTTTGCCTTCTTTTCCAAGGTGTATTTGCTAGTTTGCTAAAAATCTCTACAGATATTCCCAAGCTTTTCCAACAAGTTTAAGGCACTTTATTCAAAAGATATTGGAAAGAAATAACTGCTGCCTTTGCTGCTGAGTCGATGTAGCGGGAAAGAGTGCAAGAATACTAAAAATGAGAAAGTGCAAGATGTTTCTGAATATGTTGGTCTTGACATCAGCGAGTCCACCGAACAAAGGTAGATTCCTGTCTGAATTTGAAATGTTATAAATCTACTCCCATGGTAGATGACATGTGGAGCCTTCTAGACCTGATGATGCTGGCCATATTGCTGGTTGTGCTGTCCCCAGGAAACAGCTGTGTGGATACTCTCAACTGCAAGAAGTTGAGAGTATAATACTGCATGTAAGAATGTGTGCCTTGCATGTCCTGTAACTATTGCATCCATATAATAGTTTCAGTTATGTTTGGTTCAAACACTATTAAGGAAAATGAGTTTAATTTTTCCCACTATCCCACCTATTATGTTTTCTGTCAGGTAAGTTATCTTAAGTTCTCCTATTTGAAATCCCATTTCCTGGTTCCATTTACCCTCCTACTGGACATTATTTTGTTTTCCTTTCTGAAATACATGAATAGAGAGAAAGCATTATTCTCAGTTTCATTCTAGAGAATTTGGATAATAGGAGATAACAAAGGAGTTCTTCTGTACAAGAAAAGGAAAAGACAGGTGAGGCTTTCTAGCAGCAGAAGAATTTTTTTGTACTATTAGTAGTATAAAACTGGGTAGAATTATGCAGGGTTTTAACATGCATGTTTGCCAGTCCCAGAATTTGTGTGAAATTGTTGTTAGAAATTAATTAAAGCCAGCCAAGTCAAGAGAGGATTTGGATTCAGTCTATTCACTTAGTGCACTAAAGCAGATCTAAACAAAAAGCCTACGAAAGAAACAAAAATGAGCTTGTTCCAGCTGCCTCCTCTGTCTGAAGATATAGGTCCTCTTTGTGCTGCTGGTGCAGATCTAAAGAAAAGAAAACAAACAGGATGTTCACAGCACAAGGCTGAGCTAGGATTCTTTTAAATACCAGAGATTTGTTGCCAAGGGTGAAGTTTGCAGTCCAAGTACTAACCCAGAAGATTCTTTGTAAGCTTGACACCAGGTTCCCTTCAGCTGTCATGATTTTACAAACAGATTTACCTGCGTGCAGAGCCCTGGGAACACTTCCTTCTACCTTGTCTGTCCATACTACCTGCACCTTCTTTTATCTCCATATCCATGTACCATCTCTGGCTTACAATTGAGATAGTATTGAGCTCTTCTAGGTGGCAGTAGTTCTGAAGGTCTATATTTTTAGAATCTTCGTACAGTATCCAGGTCTATTTTCAAGACTCACTGACACTGCAAAAACGCAAGTAATAAATATCACTATTAATTGCTGGCACTGGGCTGCCTTTCTGCTTATTGTTTGTAATACATCTCTGCCACCTAGTGGGTAATTTTTTAATTACATGTTTTCTTCAAAATTGGTAACAAAAATTTTGGCTCAGGAGAAACACAGTTCAAATTTGGACAGGTGTTAAGTTCTCAGTTTTGAAGCCCCACGTGGATCACAGCACCTTCTAAGCCATTCCTCTGCTACCCTGACCCAGCCCCCTCCTTTGCAGTGCTGAGGTAACAGGAACTGTGGTCACAAAAAAGTCACTTGCATAACTGATGGCCTTGGGCTGGAGACATTAATCTCCAGAAAATAAGAAAATAGGTATGAGTATTGTAACAGCAAATAGCCATACTGGCAGGGGATGCAGCAGAGCCTGCATGCCTACCCTCAGTATTTATTACTGAAGTATTAAAACGTCATGCATGTACACCAAGCACACAAAATGCAAAGAAAGTCTTGTTCTTAACGGATATCACTGAATAGCTTGGGTTGGAAAGGACCTTAAAGATCATCCAGTTCCAACTCCTTTGTCATGGGCAGGGACACCTCTCACTTGACCAGGCAGGCCAGGGCCCCATCCAGCCTGGTCCTGAACAGCTTCAGGGATGGAGCACTCACAGCTTCTCCAAGCAGCCTGTACCAGTGCCTCAACCCCCTCGTGGGCTGAATTTCTAACACTTAACCTAAATCTCTCCTCTTTCAGTTTAGATGTTACCTCTTGACCTATCACTACATGTCCTTGCAAAAAAGTCTTTCTCCATCTTTCTTGTAAGCCTCCTATGTATAAATATTGGAAGGCCGCAATGAGGTCTTCCCAGAGCCTTCTCTTTTCCAGGCTGAACAACCTTGATTCTCTCAGCCTCTCTTCATAGGAGAGGTACTCCAGCCCTCTGATCATCTTCGTGGCCTCCTCTGGACCTGCTCTAACAATTTCATGTCCTTCCTGTGTTGGGATATATGCTGTTAATAACGATACCATTAATGACCAAACTGTCCCCATGCCAGTTAGTGGACCATCACAGAGGAAGAATCCATCTACAGAGAAAACAAATCTATAAGATAAACATCAAATAATTTATAAAATATCTGCATAAGGCTTCTTTTTGAATGGGTTGCCAATTTTAATTGGGATGTTATTTTTACAGAGAAGTAAGTATTCATTTGTGTTAAGTATTTTGGCTACTAAGATTTCTGGGGTAGGCAATAATATTTAGCATGCAGATTGGGAAGCTCTGTCTTGATCAGGGATAGCACAGATTTGACGTGCATTAAGCCTATTGCACTGCCATGCACATTAGAGGGAATAGGAAGCTCAGGAAGAATAGAAGCAAGGAAACTTCTCCTGAGGATAATGGTTGAGTTGCTTAGTAATTACTCCAAGCGAGTATGAAACTGATGCTTAGGATATGCTAGTGATTATGTTCATTTTAGTACCAACAAGGATGGATAGGAAGAGGTCGCTGCTGCCCTGCAGACAGTATGTGGTACTGCAGAAATGCTCATCCTCTAATTGAAAAGACGACAAAAAGGTTTCCAAAAGCCTTTGCATCCAGATTTCCTCAGCTGAGGAATGCAACTCAGCGTCAAAACCTTGAGACAAATGGGTTAAAACCTAAGTGGAGAGAATAGTCTTCTGTTAAGAGTTCACAATATTGTATTTTATAAAGTCCTGTAAAGTCCTTTTCTCCAGTTTGCGAATATCATCACTGTGTTCACAGCTGTGATTTTGCATGGAACAACTGGATTTTCCTTTGACATATATGAGCAAAGCCTTATAATTCACTGGCAGAACAAGGGAACCATATTTTAATCAACTCTTCAAGTGGTATCCAATAATAAATAAACGCCTCAAGAAGTCAGGAGCAGTTTGTTTCTAATATCTAGTAACTGAAAGGATTCTAGCGCCATCAATCATTTCTAAAATCCCACTGTTTTCATTGTACATTTTTGGGTGGGTGCTGGGGCATAATTTTGACGTAAAAATAAACGTTGCCATGTGATGAGTAACCAGAACAGAGTACTCATTTTCTCTGTAAGGGTGTATTAAAAATTGAACATACGCTATGGATAGCAACATACACCTCCTTTGTTGTACTAAGTGAGGTATTACTGCTACACAGTCACAGTTCAGAGGCAGGTAGAATGCATCCAAAACTGCATGTAGGAGTGGTGTGCTGCCATATCCAGGGGGAGCAAATTGGGCTATTGACAGCAGAAGTTACTGCAGCATTACATGGGTTTTAACATACAAAATATTTGTAGGTGTCTGAATTAGGGCAGGAAGGGCAGTAGAAGATATAATGTGGACAAATGTATGGATTGTGAATAATAATAATAAAACTAGAGAACAACTTCACATTTGTGTATCCTGCAACTTTCCCAACTGTGAGGTAGCTTTCATATACAGATGATCAAATATTTTATACACGTAACAACATATAGCTTAAAAGACAAATGAAAACAGCCGTCTTTGAAGTAAAATTAACTGAAATAAAATATAAATTAATTTACTTCTCTTTATGCAGTAAAGAACAATATTGATTGGAAGGAAAACAAAACACATTAAAGGAGTAATGCTTGCTCAGTAAAAAAATGTGTATTTTGGATGTAATGTGAATTCTCCACAAATAACCTACTGGACAAAAGTAAATATATTAAAATGTAGAAATTGAATTTGCATATAAAATGGAAGATAAAAAATCTTCCTCAAAATTTGGAACTGAAAGTTCCAGTCATTGGAGAAATGTTCTCTAGTTCTATTTCATTATTTTATTATTTATGCTTATTAACAAAAATAGTTCAATATTTGGAATAGATTTTGCATTAGAACATTCATGTTTACAAATTTCATTCATACGTTCATACAAGATTGTGTGATTAAAGAGAACTAATTTACACCTAATTTGCCATAGCAGGGACTCACTGACAATTGTGTACAATTTGTAGACACAAATCTTTTACTCAGTATACAGTAAGTAAGAAACTTCGGAATAATGCATATTGCTTATGGATTACATATATATGATTAAGATGAAATATTAATTGTTGACTTCTGCATTTTTCACAGGTTTTAATGACACCGAGGATGGACTGAACTTCTTTTACTTACGATGAAAGGGTACACTTGGAATGATCAGGATTGTCCAAGCAGAGTAAGAACATTACAGGCCTGTGAAGAGATGGTTTTATTTAGCATTTCAGATTGAAAACTAAGGAAAACGAATGAAGAAACCAAACAAACTCAATAGCACTACCATGTCTGAAGATTCCCTGCAACGATACTCTGAACTGGAGCTGTAAATATTATTGCTAATAAATAGTAATTCTACAGATATTCAACAGATTTAAACTACTGCTTAGATTTTCAGTCCAAATAAACATTTTACAGCAAACTGGAATACGAGCCCATCTTCTGTGTCTAAACTTGTATAAGTACAATGTTCCACTTAATCATGCAACCAGACATAAGATGTAGTACTTTGCTTAATTCATTGCCCGAAAATGCCAAGTCTAAAAAATGTGGTATCAGCTCTCTAAGACACGAGTTTCTTACTGGAGTCACAACTTCAGAGGCACTTAGATATTTGAAGTGAAACAATAATTTAAAGAAGATCAGTTAGATCAGTTGCTTCTGCAAATGCACTGCATTTATAAAGGATTTTCACTTACTTGTAATTGTCAGTGCAGGTGACATCATAACCAAGGGCTTTCAGCCTGTCTTCTAATATCTGCACAGTATTATATCCACAGGAATCTCTGTGAGAAAAAAGTTGAATATTATTGCAATTATTTTATTTTCTATTTTCCCTTTGAACTATTATCTAGTTCCCACTGAACTTGACGGAAATAGTAAAGTAAATCCCCATTATTTGCCTCTTCTGTATTCCTTAAAACACACAGAAAACTGATGTAGTTTGCTACTTATAGTCCTTCATTTGCTTACAGATGTTTAGCATTTTACACACTCAGTTTGCAGAGACTGAAGATTGGCTTCAGCCTGTGTAGCATTTGCAGATTCTATTAACCAGAAATCTTTCAGATTCCATGTATAGGAACAGGAAAAGAGACAATTTTGTAAAATACTAATACTCTTTGGCAGGTATTTACTTGGTGATAAAGTTGATGGTGTTTTTACAGAACAAGCTGGATATAATAAATTAGAATTATTCTTGTAGTTAAAAGTTTGCTTCCCTTTTTGAATACAACACTAAAACACAAGAACACAGAAAAATTCAGGAATAATCCTAACCACAGTTTTTGTGCCTAGCATCAATTTTTTTTTTTAATTTGGTCCAACCAACAAAGAAAGCTTGGCATAGCAATGAACCTACTAAGATCTCTAAAACTTGTACCATTATCAAGTAGTAAGGCCACTATTACTTACCCATTAGTCAGTACTCATGACTCAAAAGAAATCGTATGGTATCAACAAAATCACTCTTATTAAAGTATACAAATAACCCCATGCATCCACCTGAACACGAACTGAAATATAAACTCAGTATAAATTTAGTGTGTGTTCTAATTCTTTTTTGTGATAAGGGCTACTTCTGCAAAGGTGAACTATACTTTTTTTCCAGATATGATTCTATGGTTTTAAAAGAAAGGCTCAGAAGCGCTAACATAAAACATGCTTATACTTGCTTGTCTTGTCATAAATTCCATAGAACTACAAATATGTGCTCTGGGTTGGCAATAGTAAAATGTAATGAAACAGAAGCAAATGGAAGGAGATGAGATGTGAAAGAGAAGGATAAAAAATGGATGGTTTCAAGAAGAGCATCCTCACACTCCAAAGAATCCACATGACATCGGGGATTTAGCTGCTAGTGATGGACATGGTGACATCTGAGGCTGTTTTTCTTGTCCCTTTCAGCCAGGGCACTTTTAAGACCAATTAAGAGCTACCACAGAATCACAGGGGTTGGAAGAGACCTCAAGAGATCATTGAGTCTAACCTCTCTGTTAAAGCAGGCATCCTAATATAGGTTGCACAGATAGGCATCCAGACGGGTCTTTAATATCTCCATAGAAGGAGATACGATATAGTAAATTGCAGGGACTGTGGAGATGGTTGGAATTAAGTTTACTTCCTCTACTCCTCTATTTTTGATTGATCTATGCATGATGACTGCTTCTCTCCCTCATAGAGAGAGAGCTTTTCCCCACAGAATTTATAATGAATAGACACTTATTTTTTTCTTTACCATGGCCTATCACTTTGCAGAACAATTATGTTACCTACAGAGTCCATTTTCTACATGTTTCTACTGAAAATCTTTACTTCATCTTTGGCTATTCTTTTTAGACTGTTTTCTCTGTTTATTTCTTTTTAAATAAAATTAACAGCAGAATTAGACTGGTTAAAGCTTACTTTTTATTCTTGTATTGATTTTAAGTTCTGAAAGAAGATGAGCCCAACTGTGGTATTTCCACGCTTCTACTAATTTCCAGAACAGTTAAGATAAGTGAAAATGAAAATGATGTACTTGGAAAAGCAAAATAAATACTTCACATCAGCATTTAATCTGAAATTCACGTTTTCCTAGTAAAACAGCATGTGCTATATATATCACTTAAGGTTTGAGATCCACATAAACAGGTATCAAACTAAGCAGACATCACAAGTAACATTAGAATTTGTTTTTATTTTATCTACTTCTGGTATTTATATGCTCTTTGGGAATGCCAGCTGGTGCCTTCTGTGTTAGCAAAAGCATGTAAAATATTTTTAGTTTAATTGCTGAGCAATTGTAGTAAAAGTGAAGGCTAAGGTTAAATTTTAAAGACAGGCTGAAAAAGAAAGAATGATTTTTGTAGGAAGATACAACTTACATATTTGGTCCTTCAATATCATCCACCACCCAGATGACTATTTGCGAGATCTTGTCTCTCTGGAGATAAGGTATTTCATAATCTGCAAAAAAGCTGATTTGAGAAACATTTTTTTAGAACTACGGAAAAAAATCCCTCTGTAAAAATCAAACCTCTGATCCTGCTGTGGGATATGGGCTTCCTTGCTTTTAGATTTGTATCTTACGATCAGACTCAACAGAGATGAAAAAAATCTGATTCATGTTATGAATGTGCACAAAGTGAAATACATTTAATCTGAAGTTTTGTTTTGATAATCTTCATCTTTGAAGGGCTCAACAAAAGAAAGTTATGACTTAGAGGTGAATTAGAGTGAAATGAACTTTAAAATGCAAACATAAAACAAAGAGCATTTGATATTTAGCCAAAAAAGGATTGTTCTTGTAGTTGCCACTTTTAGACTGAATATAATTTTGTTTTAAATAAAATTTAACAACAGCCACAAGACACATAGATTTTCAAATATGATATCATAGCAATAGCAAAGATAGATTTGATCTAAGAATTCATAAGACCATAAAGGAGAAACTTCTAGCTGTGTTCATCCCTGGCCCAGAATGAATTTTCTACTTTACTGCCTTGTGTAATTTTACTTTGCTAGGTAATTATCAATTAAAACAGAACAATAACATGGAAACTAAATCCTCTGACATCAAACAGAAAGTGCCAAATCCAACAGATTGTTTTAATGTCTGGTTTTGTTTTGTTTTTTTGGGGTGCAGGTATTTTAAAAGCCACAGATTTTTAACACTCCAGCAAAGATGTAATGTTTTCTGACCTTATCTTTGCACTCCCACCTCCATCACAAAGCTTGTAATGGCTGTGTCATCATTTAATGTCTGATCCAAGCCCCAGCCCATGTGTGTGATCTGATTTGCCTATCGTGAGTCTTCTAAATTTCTGCATCTGAGCAAGCAGCTGTTGCACTGAAAGGAATCACAAGGCTTGGGATGGTTATTGGAGTCTGCTGGTACCCAGCTGAGACCCACCCATTAAGTTAAGATATTAATGTAAACTTCTGGAGAAGAGGAAGGCTGTTACTAACAGTTACCATCTCCAGACAAGTTTGGTACGGCTGCGACTGACCAGAGATCTCTAGTGGCAACAGTACATTTGCCTGTCCAAGGTGTTCAAGCCTGTCTAAAATAGTGAAAGTATAACCAAAAAACAAGATTCCGGTTATTTTTTAACTCTTTTACTTGTTCATGCATATCTGATCAGGAAAAATGCATATTCCTCCAAAACATAATGGGATCTTTCACCAGAGGAGCCAGAAGCCCAGGAAGAACAATGTGTGACAGACTTCAGTAAAACAGTTACTTAACCATGCAGCAGAAGACCTGAACCACTGGTTGGCCTTTTTCTTTGCAGACATCAGACCTTCAACACATTATTTTGTGCTCACACACAGTTTTCTTACCCTCTGACTGGATAAGCTCCTCCTTCTGCAGAACCATTCAACAAGACATGTATCACCCCAGAACTGTGTTGTGCATACTGCAATACATAACAGAATATTTCTTTTCCAGAATTCATTTTACAGATTTTTTCTATGACTTGGTATTGTCTTGCAAGTAATGATGACCAAGGAGAAAATTTTACCAGAATTGTGAAAATAACGTTAAACTGCCTGCTCATTCTAGTAAAGCTGACAAGAATTATACAGCCAATGCATGAATTCAATCTATCTTCTCAAATTATTTTCTCAAACCTATAAACAACTTCTTCAAGTCAGGAACGCTCCTGACCTGAACTCTGGCACTCCGTGGGCTTGATCTGTGGAGGTCCTAAAGTCCCTAGTGTGCTTGTTGTGCTTTGCATATGCTTAATATGTATTAACACAGCTAACACAGAATTTGACCATGTCAGCTAGATGGGATGAAAGTCAGGCTCCCCCTGTTGAACACCATTCCCAGCCTAGAAAAGCCTATTTGTACCTGAGGAAATAATTTAGCACAGTATGAGACTTAAATCTGTTTTGACCCAGCAATGCTTTCCTAAACCACCGGGGATGTGCTCACTAATGTACAAAGTGTGTGTTAATGCACTATTTACAGTCATCGAAGCCATCCTCCAGAAAGCATCCACGGCATTGTTTTCACATTCTGCTGCAGTAGGGCAGGATTCATAATCCAGTCCTGTCAGGAAGCATGTGATACGTACTGTTAAAGACATAATAATGACTACAAAAAGTGACAAGATAGTCTGACATAACACAGGAAACAACTGTCTTATTTTTTTCTTAGTATTTTCCATTCTCTGCAGTTAACATTATCAGTGACATGCTGTGGACTTGATAATTAGGCTGAAATGGCTATAACTCCATACCTGGGATGCAGACAGCTCTACATTCCACAGTTTATCTCCTGTGCAGCATTGTTTCACTGTGTGCTTCCCTTAAATATTCACACAAAACAGGAGAGAAGACAGTGAAGCTACCTAATTTTTAATTTTTAAGCAAAATCAAATCCTCCAAAACACAGCAGTCTGTCTCCATTATAGTTTTATAGGCAAGCATATAATACAGCACTCACTGTCTTCTTACCAGTGCTGTTTTCCTTCCCACACCAGTTTAGAAAATCTCCAAAGAAGCCAAACAGAGTATCACCAAGAGTCATGTAGCGACGAGCTCTGTTTGAAAAGCTGTTGACTAGCAGCTGATTATTTTCCCAGAAGAGAGACTAAATTAAAAAGGAAAACAAAATACAGAAGAAATGAACTATCACTTGGGTGCAGACACAAGTTTATGTGGTGATGAAAACGTTTTAAAATATATTTTGGTATTTGTTTCAAAACCAAGCTAAGAATCAGGAATGTTAGCTACCTATTTATAGAAACAAACTAAATTCTTACAGTAGTGTTAATTCTGATCACTAGAGGCTTGAGGGGTGCTTCTACCATACTCAGACTGGAATCACATCTATACTAATTATAATGGGGCCTAGCTTTGCTTTCTTCATCAGATATTTAGGGAAAGAACAAAAAGAGGAGGCATTCATAAGCCAGATACAGCTTAGAGAATTCTCTCATATTTCTATGCTGGTTTATGGTGTGAAAAAAAATTGTATGTCACACTGTTACTCTGTTACTCTCATGTTTGCAAAATACTCTCATTAATAAATCTACATAGTCAGTAGCATTTGGACGTTTAGCTTGTATCACCTAGAGATAAGGAACAATTATGTCAGCAGAAAAACTGCTTTGCACTACTACCTTTTAGAGAAGGCTAAAACACATTTTGATGGGATACTGCAGCACCCTATCTCATTTCTGTTTATATGTGTTCAACGTTTTTAACATTCAGCGCCCTGGGATTTGCTGTATAAGGAGAAGGAGCAGACACAGCCATTGCAGGCAGAGCATCTAGCCTGAGGAAAAGTAGCTGCGCAAGGTCAGGGACTGCAGCAGAACTACTGGCACAGCAGGAAAAACAGGAGACATTTGTAGCATGGAAAAGGAGTAACACAGATAAGGAAAACACACAAATCCCAGGCTTTCACTGCAAAAACAGCGAGGAAGAGGAAATGTTAACACAATCATTGCAGACACAGGGAACAGCTGGTACAGGAGAAGGAAGAGACAAAGGACACCCAGAACCCCTGGGGACAGGACTGATAGGGGGATCGAGGTCTCCTGCACGGGGGAAGGGAGTTGTAAGCTAGTACAGAGTAATATGAAGATTACTGCTTAAGTTACTGCTTACAAGAAATGCAGATAAATGCACTGCACTCAGATCCAGTTTAGTTTATAAGCTGCAGATAGGCCAAAATAATGAATTATCAGCTGACTTTTAGCCTGTTCTGAATGACTGTGATGGGAAATCTGCTAAATGTACTGGACTGTTATCATAACATTAATAATAATTACCTTGTCAGCAGGAATTGCGTGCAATGACAGTTTGAAAAATAATTCAAAGTCTTGAGGTAGAATGTTGCAAGGATCCTTGTTAATAAAAGCATTTCTAAAGGCTTCCCATAACTCCGAACAGTTCTTCTCACTGCAATTGTCAAAACACATAGCAGAACTGGTTTGTTTTTTTTTCCAAGCAGAACAAGAAAGTGATTTGTTCCCCATCTCTTTCAATCCACAAAGTAAATTCCTCACAAGACAGAAAATTTGCAACCAAGGAAGAGCATGTATCTCATTTTTCTCCTCCTTACTGCATCACCTCTCCAAAGAAATTACGAAGAAGTGAAATGCAATAAAAACAGTTGGATTTACAGTGTGGAATTAGACATACATACATTTCATAAAATATCTTATGAAGTATTCACACTAAGCTCTGCTATCCAGCTTGGTAGAAAGGCTAAAAGAACCAAACAGCTTTTTCAGAAATCTTAGGGATTCAAAAAGCCACTTCTCTTAAAGCACAGCTAAGTATGCAAAGCTACTGAATGTAAAAATTACTCTTCAAATGTCAGATTCAAGTGCAGGAGGAGTTACTAACAGTTTTGATGACAGAAAAATAGTTTCAACAAAGAACACTTTCAGTGTAAGCAGACTCGAGGATGACGCAGCTTTAACTTCTGGAATGAGCACAGTGGCTGTGTGGGGCATGTACAGTCACTGAGCAGTAGCTGCAAGAGTACTGTTAGCATTCAACATTTAAACTGCTCACGAAGAGGTGGGCTGAAAAAAGACACAAGGCTGTGCATTTAGTTCCCTTCTGCCTGTTCTGCTTTGGGGACAATAAGCTCTTGCAGGACAGGGCCAGCCATCCCGGGATGGAAGCATCCTAAATCTCTGGATTTGCACGAGCTCATCTGAAGCTGCCCGAAGTAATTAAAAAGTGAATTGCTGCTTCCATCACTTTCCCATGGTACCTTCCCCCCTTACGCTGTGACAATGTCTATGCTGGGAACACTCTGCTCAACAGAAAAACGTATATTACATGCATCAAGCATCCTCAATGTGAGTTGCTGTAATTATGAAGCTTGAATAAAAGTAGTCTCTAAAACTAAACTGAACTTAGCCATTAGAGTGTTTAGTTCATTTAATGTTAGCCATATACAGCAGGGCTTCTGTTGGTGCTTCTCCTATGAGATTTTTTAAGCAGCTGCTTTGAGATGCAGAGATCCCAGATTATATAGAGGACCCAGCTTCCATGCAGGAAAGAGAACTTTGGTTCCATGCAAAGAACGGGTCATGCTTCCAACACCTTTTTAAAAACTAACATACTTTAAGCAAATATGAGACCTTGACCTGAAAATTTTCAGTGATGCAATATGACCCTTGGTCAGCGGTTCCAATGATTAAACAGCTTACTTGATAAAAGGATTTGCACCCTATTTCTAACTTCAAGCTGTTAAACTTTAGCTCCTGACAACTGTATGTATTTATGTCTTGTTTTGCAGAAAAGGTGTATGCTGTCAGCCCTCACTTCTTCGTGTTAGTGCTTGTAAATTTTCATCAGCTGAACTCTTAACATCTTTCTTGACAGTTGAAACTAGCAGTAATTTTCTGCTTAATTCACTTGCATTTCTCACTTCATGTCTTCTCATCTCAGGTTTGAACAGATTGTAAATCAAAAGGATTATTCTTCTCTGTTAACTCAAAATTTCTTAGTTGGCAAAATTACTTCATAAACGACAGAGTGGGGAAGGACTGTAGTTCAGGACAATGTTCTCTCTTATTATAAGGTTATCCTTGTGTTTCTATAAACATTTTTATGTTTTAATTGTATTGCAGTGTAAAGACATGTTTTGCCAGATTCTTTTCTGTTAGTGAAGTAGTTTTGAAAATTATTCTGAAGCAAAACCTATCCAGGTGGCTATGCCTCCGTAAAAGCTAGCCTGGGGGCAATTAAGAAGCAGACAATGAACAAAAAGGATTATAAATAATTAGAATATCTGGCTTGCAGCTGTGTAATATGAAATTTCAATTTCATTTATGTTATAGTATTTTCTTATGGACCTAAGGGAAAGAGAATAAAAATATATTAAGAAATTATATGACATAAATTGTGCAGCTGTTCTTTCTATACTGCCCGTTTGGTCCTTAATTCAGGAAAGCAATGCTATCATCCAACCTTGCTTTATGCTGTTCAGATTAAGAATAATTTGATGTGTTCAGACTCCTCAACTTTATGCTGCAAAAATGTCACAAAACTGTCATATTTATATATAAATAAGTAAATAAATAAATATAATTTCTAGACTACATGTATACCACGTAGTTACATGGTAAAGCAAACATTTCCACAGTAACCATCCTTTATGCTGCTCATTTTAGAGTATTCTGATATATCCTGATATATTGGTAAAGTCCTGCTTCTGCTAGAAATGAAATGGCATCTCTTAACTGTCACACGATAAGACTTGTCTAGTTACCTACACAACTTTTAATTAACATGATTTTGTAGCTTATGTTATGCTGTAGGTGTGTCGGAACATATAGTTAAAGCTTACTGATGCTATCCACTGTGATGCATTTATACATTTGCCACACTGGAGCAGTTTTGACAGAATTTTAGTTCTGTATTACCTGCATTAGGATGAGGTTTTATTTCCTACGGAACTTAAAAAATAATAATTAAAAAAAGGGTCTGATATGTTAAGAAAAACGTTGTTTTGCCTTTGTTAAATATCATAAACATGTTTTCAAGACAAGTCCTGAATCTTCCTGTTTTGCATTAGGAACTGAAAAAGTGAAGTTGGGGGAAGGTGGTGGTTCTACTATTTTGCAACTTATTGAATTCTATACAAGACCACAACTCAATACTGCAGAAATCCAGACAGCTTCCTTCTGCAAATACCTTCAAACTATCAGGAGCAATTCTGGACTGAATTCAAAGGGACTGTCCTTCAGAGATTTCTCCTTTTTACTAAAGCCAAAATAATGTAAAGGAGAAAGAAAACGTGATCATTTTAGACAAGGGTGTTTCCTACAATTTTGTGTAATTGACATAGACAACGAAAACTCACAGGTAATAGTACTTCACTGAGTTAATTACTACTTGATTTTTCACCTGGATGAGTTAAGCACTTTATTTCAGTAGCACGGGATATCTGTAAAGTGTGGTCTTCACCCTCTTACTTGACATGACATCCAATGCACACAGAGTAATGCCAGTCTTTCCAGGAGAGCTGACAGATTTGGTGCTTTAGAAACATCCCCACAACTTCTGTGCAGTGTTCCTTTTATAGAACACCCTTACTAGGGGAAAAAAGTTGAAGCATTAAAAAGACTGCCTTATTTACACTACTGGTATTCTTGCAACATCCATCAAAGTTCAATTTCTGTTTCCAGAAAGCTACACATATCAGTTTCAATAGGATTACTTTCATGGGTAAGAGTGAAACATCAAACTTTTGATTAGTGACCAATTTGTACAGAAGACAAACATTATTCCAGAAATATGCAATAACTTACCCAACAGCGGGATTCACAACTCTAATATAGTCATAACACCTTCCAATGCTGATGTTTTCCAGGTTTTGTGTTGTACCTTCACCTTTCCATTTTCTTCCTTGCACTTCTGAAAAGTTGTTCATAAACAGAATAGAGCCTAGTAAGAAAGACAAAAAAAGGCTCTTCATCGCGAATTCTCTACAATCCAAGTTCTTCAAAGAAAAAAAAAAAGACAAAAACGACCAGATTAAATTATATGAGTTAAAGGGAAAACAATATCTTCAGTAGTAGCTACAGCTCTGTACACAACTGACAAAGCTGGACAGAAACCTGAACCTTGCTGGACAATGTAATCTTACTGTTTCCTGAACTGACCGCAGCCAGGGGACACATCACTTCCTTCTATCTGAAAGTCCTCTACTTCAGGAAAATGAGACTTTTACGGTTCCCATGTTGCCACCTGGTGATAACTGGGAAGAATTACAATATAGTTTAGTATTCAGCATACTTATTATTCAGCATTTACAACATAAGTATTTTCAATGCCTTAGGTTTGCTCAGTTGCCATACTACAAATTCCTAGAACTCCACAAGTGCTTGCAAGCAGCACATTCTAGAGCAGTCTCATTTAGTTTCAAGAAAGGGCTGCACATTTTTCATGGATTAGGTAAAAATAAATGCTGTAATACATAAGAACAAAGAAATTGAAATACATAGGTGCTGATCTAATAACCCAAATTCTCATGTGATGTTTGGTCACACATATGGATATCATTAGTCAGTTCCTTTTCTGCATCTCCACTGGGTACTGACAGATGTGATGATGTGTGATTTATTGTCTTCTTTGTGAACAAAACCAGGCAGGATTATGACAGCCAGAAAGGCTTAAGGCACTTCTGTGCATGGAAGAAATATCTTCAACTTCTGTTTGCTTTTATTTTGCCTCCAATTTTTTTTCCCTCAAGAACTCTTAGATTGTCAAATGGTACGAATTAATGCACTCCTCAGTGTAAACATTTCCCTCTTTAAAATAATTTATAATTTTTTCAGCTTCAGAGAAATTTTTGTATGAATTCACATTTCTGAGAAACGCGGCCCTTCTTTCTGTTAAGCAGTTTCCACACGTCAGCAAATATAGGCATCTTCTTTATTTCTGTATTTATTGATATCATGCTAGATATATGTGCTATGTATCTGTACTACATAAATATACTAACATATATATACAACAGTACTCACATAATACATTATGTTGAAGGTAAAATTCTACTTTTCATCGAGTAAATTGCTACTGATGCATTTATCCAGTAAGTGCAGCAACACGTTGGCTTATTATCTGCAGCAAATTCTTTAGAAAAGCCATATTTATCCAGTCATAGATGCGCAATACTGGGCTTCGTATGGTGGAGACACAGCAAACACTGTGCTTCAGTTACTTCTTCAAGACTTTTTCTTCCTATTTCCCTTTCATAGTCACTCTAAAGGATGACCTACTGACATTAGCATTAGCACACTAATCACATGATTTCTAGTGCTTTGGGTTAGGATTAGACAGTTCAACCACCCACAGAAGTCAAGGAAAAAAAAATTTAGTATGGACTTCACTTCAGACACATTTTGCCTAATTATTTTGGGAATAAGAGATACTGTAGGTATCACTGATGGGATCTTCTGCATAGAAACGGGATTTCTGGCACCAAGACTACAACTCCTGCTTAAAAACTCCTGCTTAAAAACATATACAGTATAGTTTTAAAAGATGGAGACACAGTTTTGGAATTGCTTTTCTTCCTGGACACATCAGTTTAGGACTCATAAATTTCATGAAGAAAATGGGGGGGTTTCTCAGCGATGTTCTCCAAAAAAGGAATGTTTTTCAGAACGCTGCACAAACTGACTGAACATGGCAGAGGGAATGTAAATGGGTACAGTAATTGCTGGGATCCCCACCTCACTGCCTGCCAAACTTTCTGTCCTCATTGACCCCTTGGAAAAATACACCGTGGCTGGATGAGCCTCTGATCTGACTTGGCAGAGCCACTTTACTTTGTATGTTCTTAGCTTTGATTTAAATCCTTCATGTGATGACTGATCTAATAGGCCTCCAGGGTCATTGTTCCCATGGTTAGATAGCCTTAAGAGTCATACCTCTGGCCTGAACTTGTTTTCCTTCAGCTTCCAGTCACTGAATCTCATTATGTCTTCTTCTATTATGTTAATGAAAAATCCACCCTCAGAACTATATTCTCTCTGTATAAACACTTGTAGAAAATGACCAACTCTTCCATTAAACTTGTCCATGAGAAATATAACATTTAAATCTCATTATCAGGCACTTTCTTACGTACCAATGCACTTCAGTGCCATGTCAGTCTGTCCACCTTGCCCCCCAAACTCCAGCAGTTCAAGTAGCTGAGGACCACTTGCCCCTTGCTCTTCTCTCCTAGAGAAGTCCACCCGTGAAGCAGTCATCAAAATTTGAAGCACATCTGCACTGGAGATACTCTAGTTCACAAAGCAAATATTACTTCAGACTACCATGAAATTCAGCGCGTTTATCTTCTGAAAGCCTGGAAGATGAGGATGGACACGTTCTCTCTTGTTATTTCTGCAGCATGGAGCATTAATCCTCTGCTATTACTGAGGCATGAACTGCTGGCAGAAGAACCCCAATTCTGTGTGATCTCATGTTTTAGGCTTTGAAATATGACTTTGAAACTGCCCATATGAGCAAGCAATATGCTTCACCAAACACTGTTTCTTGAGGGTATGCATTTTTGGTTCATAAATTCAACCTAGAGCAGTAACCCCAAAGTCTGCCCTGTGCCCCTGTATGCTGCCATACTTCTCTATGCAAGAAATGTGCCCACCAGGTAAAAAACAGATCGGCGTACCGGCCACAGAGAAATACAGCAGTGTGCTGGGTTGCTCGTTGTGTAATACCTGTTTTGCCTTCCTTCCCTCCTCTTGTGTAACCGCTGTTTTCTCGGAGGCTTGCACAAAACTAATCTTCCAAAATTTGTACACCTTTGTCAAATGCGATTAAATAGGTCAACGCGTTCAGAAGATCTTGAAGCGGAAAGGATGAATGGGAAAGGCAACACCCAACACTGCGATTGCTTAAGGATCATTTCCTCAGATAAAGAGCGGAAGGGATTATCGCGTCGGGCGATCGAGATAACGCAGATCACCTGTCCTCTCTTCTCCGCTCGTTATCTGATTTTACAATCGATGATTTCGCACTCCATTCCCAACAGCTGGCACGCTGACACGCACTGGGCTAAAAGGCAGGCGTGCTTTCACCCCAAAGCTTTCAATTTACTGCCGGCTCCACGGCTCCATTAGCGGCTCGCTGCTCGCCCGGCACACCGCGGCTCCCTCCCGGGGCGCACGGCGCTCCTACCGCACCGCCCCACCCGCCCACCCCCTCTTCGTTCCTCACGCACCACCTCAGCACCCGTTCATTTTTAGGGACGAGACGCCGGCTTCATTTCGAGTAAGCGCACAACGACTTTTTATTTAACAGCAGATGTAAGAGGCGCCGATCGCAGCACGCCAGACACCCGCCAGGCTCCCAGAGTTGGCCGCCACACGGCGCGCCGCGCGGCCCTCGGAGCCGCTCCCACAGCTCTGGCCGACCGCTCCGCACACGGCGGGCCTGGCTGGCAGCACAGACGCAGAGCGGCCCCTCAGCCGAGCCACCGAGGAACTCGCCGCGCGAGGACGAGGCCGACCCGCCCCGAACCGGGGGACGAGGCAACGCCTCGCCTTCGAAGCGGCCGCCGCCTCCCACCGCGCGTGCGCGTAGCGCAGCCGCCGGCAACCGCGCCCGAACCGCGCCGGAGCGGGCGGGGCGGCCGCGGTCACGTGGCGCCGGGCCCGGCGGGGCGCCCTCCGCGCATGCGCGGGGCGGATGCTAGCGCCGCCGTTAGCGCCGCCAGCGCCCGGGCTCTATGGGGAGAACATGGCTCCTTTCCCCGAGGAGGTGGACGTCTTCTCGGCTCCGCACTGGCGGATGAAGCAGCTCGTGGGGCTTTACTGCGACAAGGTAGAGAGCGGGCGGGGGGGGGCCGGCGGCGGCGGCCTTCGGCCCGCTCCTCG